>CM053583.1:203817601-203887626 GCA_028627135.1 Pseudochirops cupreus
AAAGAAGGAAGAAAGGAAGGAAAGGAGAAAGGAGGAAGAAAGGAAGGGAGGGAGGGAGGAAGGGAGGAAGAGAGGAAGGGAGGGAAGAAGGAAGGAAAGAAGGGAGGAGGGAGGGAGGGAGGAAGGAAGGAGGGAGGGAGGAAGGAAGGAAGGAAGGAGGGAGGAAGGAGGCCTTACTCAGTGCTGAGCATTGTGCTAAGAGGTGGGTCTCCAGAGAACACACATGTGTTGTCATTAACACCGATTTCTTGTTTAATGATTCTAAACACCAGAATTAGGGATTTTTCTCCTTTGGGTTTTTCAGCAACCCTCCCATACCCCATTTTCACTATGAAAGGACATAAATGCCTGTGTCTCCCATGTATAAGCACACAAGAAATAAAGAAATGGACTGCTTTTTCTCCTCAAGGGAACACAGACAATTTCCTGCCATCACAGGCTTGTCATGTGCTTGGTGTAGATGGACCCAAGCTGGGAGGCCCTGTCCTGACTGCTGCCCCTTTAAGGTGGAATGTGGCCTTTTGCCTCATAGAATGTCAAATGTGAGTTGGCCAGCTCGCTTTAGAGAGGGGTCTCTGCCAAATCAGGTATCAGTCAATCAACATTGCCTAGTAAGTCCTGAGGTGCAATCAGCCCAGCTAGACAGAAGTGAGTCTAGAACCCAAGCAAAATGAATGCAGTGGGGTTCAGGAAAGGAGTGTGTGTCTTCCAGTAAATGCTTGGACATTTAATAAATCCTGTGTCTCTTGAAGATCCAGCCAAAATATCCTTCCTGTTACATAGCTCACCCACCCCCTTCATGTTAAAACTGAGGCTCTCTAAGGGGAAGGGACTTGCCCAGGATCGTAAGGAGTGAAGGTCGGATTAGAACTCAAGTCCTCTCCCTCCAGACCAGGTCCAGCCAAGTGCTCAGTGGTTAGAGGGCGGGAAGACCTGGTCTCACTGCCTCATATGATCACCAGCTACTATAATTTCACTTACTGTCCCTTGGCCTCAATTTCCTCACCTATAAAATGGGGTAATTAGCATAAGTAAAGCTCCCTAAGCCCTACCAAAATGCTATTTTCTGCTATGCTGTATTGGCACCTTCAGGTCACAGAAATGGGGAAGGAAAAGGGGGAAAATAAGGTGATTAAAACAAAAAATCCAGAAGCCCTGTTTTCCAGCTCCTTCCCTGCCATGGCTGAGAATGACCTTGTCAAAGGAGAGTGGCCCGAGCATCGGTCTGAGCCTGCCCACATACCAAGCTGGTGATAGATACAAAGGCTGGAATCTGCCAGAGACAAATGGGCTGGCATCACGAAGACAAACTGGGCACTTTATCAGCCTCGGCCATGGCCATAATTCAAAGAGGAAGGAGGAAGGCATCCCCAGGGGTGATATTTCAGGAAAGCAACAAGAGAGAAAGAGGGCTGACAGGAGTAGCGGCGCAGCAGCAGACGCGAGGGAAAGCCGAGGGCAACGGGGCGAAGGGAAGAGGGGGAAACCCTGGACTGCAGTTTGTCAGATTTTTTTAAATTTTTTTAGACTCAAAAAAACATTGCTTTGACCACAGGTCTATGCAGTAGGCGTTATCATTTCCATTACACAGATGAGGGAACCGAGGTACATGAGGCTGACTTACCCATAGCGACACGACCAAAAAGATGTGACTGTTCTGTGCAATCCTCAAGTCAGGAGACAATGGTTTTGTTTTCTCCCATGCCCTAATGTTCCACCCTCACCTCCCAGCCTCTTGGAGCCCCTGCCTCCATTCAAGAATCGACGCTGGCACCGTCTCCTCCACAAGCTTTCTTGCTTCTCCCAGTTGAAAGATCTCTCCACCTCCCAAACCCAAGAAATGACTTTGTCTATATAACAATAGGGAGTGTGGAGTGAGGCCCCCACGTGTGCAGTGAGACCCCCCCTGGGGAGAGGACACTGTCTGAATTGTGGCTCAAAGGGAGGCATCTCTAGCCTCTTTTTCCCCCACCCTACTCCAAGGCAGACTTTCATCCCTCCAGGAGGAGAAGCAGGAGGTTGGGGCCAGAAGCCACCACTCTGCTCTCCTCAGAGAAAAGGGATACTGGGCTAGAAGTGTGTCTATCTGCTCTCTTAAATATTGTTTGTCTAGGGAATATGATTGGGTTCCATCTAATTTTTTATCACTTTGTCACTGGGGAAAGGGGGATCCCAAGTTTTGCATCTAAGGCTTGACCCCTTCCCTCCCTAATGCCAGTTCTACCATGAACACACATACAAATGGCAAAAAAAAAAAAAAAGAAATAATGTGTCCAAATCAGGGCAAAATGGAAATCAGAGAAGGTATACAGGAGAGAATGTCTATCAGACAATAGTGAGTGAAGGCACTCTCCCATTGGGACACAGAGGGTCTCGAATGCCATGCAAGGGCAAGCTCCCCAGAGTGTGTAGAGCATAGAGCTGGGAAAAGGCCATGATGGAGACTGCCCACTCCTCTCATGCCTTCCCAGAATCTTTTCTGTCAGCAGTGTGAAGCAGAGTTGAAGAGGGATTTTGTCTTGTCTCTTGAAATGGGAAGCCAGTAGCACCCAAATGAGGAGTCCCCAGCAGGGGACTGGCAAGGGCTGGGGCTCTCCCCCAGAGTGGGGCATTCATCTAGACCAGAAAGGAGTGAGTCCCGTCCAATGGACCTTGGGGCAGGGTCACATTCATAGACTGTGTTTACGACTAAGGCACTCATTTTGTTTAGATGATAGAATGTAAGCTCCCTGAGGGTAGGAATGGCTGTGTCTTTACCTCTGTATCCCCAGAGCCAGTCTAGCAGAAAGGCATTCTGGCACAGTGGGGAGAATCATCAGACACAGCCAACTTCAAGTCTGGCCACTGACACGTCCCGATAGTGTGACCCTGGGCAGGTCCCTTAGCTGCTCGGTGTCCCAGGCAACCCTCTGAAGCCCACAAGGTGCAGAGCCAGAGTCCATCTGGGCATTTCCTCTCAACAACACAATCAGAAGGCCAGACCAGTCAGACCTCAGATTCCCAACGGCTTGCACGGTGCTTGGCATGTCTATTGTTCAGTCATTTCAGTCGTATCCGACTCTCTGTGACCCCATTTGGTGTTTTCTTGGCAAAGATGCTAAAGTGGGTTTGGCATTTCCTTCTCCAACTGTTTTTACAGATAAGGAAACTGAGCCAAACAAGGTAAAGTGACTTGCCCAGGGTCACACAGTTAGTAAGTGTCTGAGGAATCTTCCCGACCCTATGCCTGGCGCTCTCTGTGCAGTGCACCACCCAGCTGCCCGCTTGGCATGCAATAGGTACTTAATAACTGCTTGTTGTCCTGAATTGTCCTGAAGCAACAGAGCATCCAGGTGTCTTCCCTCAGAGTGCCCATGCGCCCAGATTGTCTTACCACGAATAACTCCAGACACAAAATATGAAATATTAATGCTTCCTTAGAAGTGAGACCTGGCGATAAGTCAGTCCATCTCCAGACAGTTATTAAATGCCTTCCATGTGAAGCTTGTGCTGGGGATGCTGCCTTCCAAAGGCTTGCATTACTCTGGGGTGGGGGAGGGTCTGCCACAAATGCAAGAGGCACGTTGGGGTGGGGCTGGTCAGAGGAGCTCGGGGCTGACCCTCCGGGAGGGGCTCCAGCCAGCGCTGGGGGCTCATAGACCAGGCTGAGCAGGAGCCCTTCGGTACTGAGGCTTTCTTCCCCATCTCCCCTATCACTGCCCGTGGCCATTCACCTCGGGCCAGACAATGGAGATGGATGGGCCACAAGCACACAAGGGCATTTCAGGGACCCAGCTCCGGGACAGCACTTTGTCCCTGAACACCTGGAGAGTCAGAAGGCACGTGCAGCTGGGGGGTGAGGGGGGGGGGGGTCCTAACCAGCCCTGCCAAAATCCTCAAGTGGCAAAACCCGAAGCTCAGTATTTTTCAGGAACACACTAAAGCATCGATCACGGCAAGCAGGTCGTTCTGACAGGGTCACCCTTTAAACTGGAGTTCTACAATTCATTCCATTTGCTGCATACCTCTAAACCGCGGGGCCGTTCCAGCTAGAAGGCACAATTTGTGCGGATTGATTCTGTGTGTGTATGTGTGTCTGCCTAAGCATTTCCATTTCTTCTTCCTCTCTTCCTTCTCTCCTCTCCCTCCTTCTCCTCCTCTTCTTCTGTCTCCCTTCTCTCTGCCCTCTTTCCTTCTCTCTTCATTCTCTGTCCCACCTCCTCCCCATACACATATAGCACACACAAACACACACACACACACACACACACACACACACACACACACAACCCCATTATACCTCACACATTCGCTGCAGCAGTGAGAGGAGAGGGGTGGGCTGACCTACATTTAAAGACCCAAAAAAGTCCTTGCCAAGCCAAGACTAAGATGAAAACATAGAACTGGGCCAGAAATATCCAACTAGCCAGCCTACAAGTCAGCCTCCACTGCCCTGTCCCCCCTCACCTCATATCAGACCCAGCCAAGCCACTGGTTCTGAGCTCTGTGGGGCACAGAGAAAGCTGGAATGGGCAAGCCTGGCAGCAGCAAGGGAGGGAAGACCTAAGACCCAAGGCCACCTCGGCCACTGACAAGTCACTAAGCATCTGGGTCCCAGAGGGGATTGGCCCCCATGGCTTCTGAGGTCTCTTGTAGCTCTAAATCCAAGACCTAATGACACACTAAATCCCTCTGGGAGCAGGAGAGACCTTGGGCCTTGAGACAAAAGACCCAACTGGGAGGAGACCTGCCTTTGCCCCCCCTGCCACACGCACACACACACACACACACACACACACACACACACACACACACCTGCCTTCATGGCCAAAGTCCACAAGGACAGTACTTGGAGAGAGAGCTTCAGGATGAAAGCCCCCTCCAGAATTTTCCTAACGAGGTTCGATCTGCTAAAGAAACAAGCGCTTTCTACACTTCAGAGACATTCCTGACCCCAGGTGCCTGGGCCTGAGACACTTCCACCAGCCTCAGGTATGGCTCCAAACCTAAGCCATGTATTCCAGTGACTGACCAACAAGCACCTCACATAACCACCTGCAGAGACTGTAAGAGGTTTGACGCAAACAATTAGAGCATCCTTCTGGTCCACTACACAAGAGCCAACTGAGCTCTACATCAACAGTACCCAGGCTGCAGTGGGATCAACTGGAGACAGAGGAGAAGCAGAAATGCTTGGATCTGAAGCTGGCCGTGTTCCTCCTGCCCAGCTGTGCCCTTGGGCAAATCTCCCTTCCTTTCTAGCCCTGGGGGCTCCTCAACTGTAAAAAGGGGAGGCAGGAAGTGAGTGGGACAGTGAAATGCTCTTTATGTGTGGAGCCAAGGACCTGTGTTTCAGTGTTGGCTCTGCCCCTTACTCCTTGTGGGACCCTGGAGAAGTCTCTTCACTTTGCCTCCAAGGTGTCTTTGTGTGAGAGCTTTTAGCACCTGGTGCAGTGAGTGATTAATGACTCCTATTCCCCTTCTTGTAAAGTGTTGCAAAAAATTGGCACCAGAGAATCAAAGAATTTTAGCTCTGAAACCAGAAGGAATTTCAGAAGCCACCTAATCCAACCCCCTGATTTTGCAGATAAAGACACTGAGGCAGAAATGGTTTAAATGGATTTCCCGAGCTAGAGGAAAAGACCGTGGTGGGCTTGTTTTTCCTCCAAAGTGTGCCCTGTTTACACAGCATGCCAGCTAACCAGTGGAATGGTGAGCAGTAACTAAGCTCACCAGAGACTGGATTAGTACTCACTGCCAATAGCCGAGTCTTTTTCTGACGTGGCCTTGGTATCCTCCCAGAACAAAAGTAGCAGCTGGAAGCGCTAAAGAGAAAGACTGCTGATAATAGCCAGTTATCATTTCTCTGTCACTTTGAGGTTCTCAAGGGGCTTCAAAAATATCATCCCATTCGATCCTCACGACAACCTGGGAGGTAGGGGCTGTTATTGTTCTCATGTTACAGATGGGGAAACTGAGGCAAACAGCACAGCTACTAAGGATCTGAGACTGGATTTGAACTTAAATTCAATATTCTAGCCACAGGGCTACCTACCTGGCTAGATGCATGGGTGAAGAGGGAGAATTTGTTTTTCTCCCAACCACTGCACTGTACAGTGTAGAAACTCAGTGGGCCAGCCTAGCTCTTCACTCCCGTGTTTCTGGGCAGGGCATCACCATGCTCCCCCTTCCCAGCCTCCTCGCAACATTGAGCCACTCTCCTCCTCCTAGCCCACATGTCCAGGCAGGCCCGAAGTTATGGTGCCGTCTCTCTTTCCACAGCATCTCTGGGGCACTTCCCCTCTTCACCTTCTCAAGGCTTCCACATTGGCTCACACCATCACATCGTGCCTGGTCTAACACAGCCATCCCCTTTGGTGTCCTTTTGAGCTGCTTCCACAATCCTCTCCCAGCCAATAAAGGCTCTGGATTGTCATGACAAAGTGTCCAGGGGAGACAAATCGGACACACGCCTCTTTGGGCATCCATTGGAGTCTGACAACCTAGAGTCAGTCCCAGGAGCTTTTTACATGGGAGAAATTGTCTTGTGCCCTGCCCTGAATTTGTGTTATGTCACATAAAAATTTATGTTTTATCATTCCAAATGGGCCTTCATTGTGCCAAGGTAGTCCTCTTAGATCTTCATAAGAGACTAACTCTCCTTACCTACATGGCAGATTTCCTAAACCTTCTCATCTCTCCTTAGGCCTCGTATGGCTTCCCCTCTCATCAGAGAATCTTGTCTGATAGTGCACTGAAAAATGTGGATCCTTGCCAAGAGCTCCCTTATGTCTCCTGCTACTCATTTCACATCACTCGGATGTCTTCCCTCATCAGCTCCTTCACCCCCAACTCCCATGAAAAGCTGGTCCTTCTCCTTGCCAAGGCAAACCCACCACTCTTGGGGCATTTAAAAAATTTGAGAGACATAATTTCTGGGTAATTTAATTATTTTATTAATAATGTCAGCATTTTAAATAAAAGAACCAGTGGCATTCTTAAATGCTGAAGGCCATCATCACAGTAGGTTGATGTCTTATAAGCCCTTTGGAAAGAGGGTGGCAATCAACTCTGGTTAAAAATTGATGAGAGAATGAATATTAGAATAAGGGGTAAGAATGACATCCTGTCAAAGAAAGATTATCTCTATACCCAGACCACCCCCAGACTTGGGTTATCTCTTCAAAGAATCTCAGGCTGAGCTTGTGGGGTAGAGAAGTAATGCCCAGAATGAGGATAATGCTAATCCTGTCTTCTATCAGCCCTGTCCTTGAGAGACTGGATGAGGAAAAAAAGCTGAGATCTCTCCCATTTTAATAATTGGTTATTAATATGAGAGAGAAATGATCCTTTCTCTCACTCTAAATGCACAAAGTATCCCATTCCCCAGCAGCTGGTGATGCAGAGTGCTAGGATCAGGTCAGGAAGATCCAAGTTCAAATTCAGCCTGTACAATGCAATCTTCTATTATCAGTAATATAAGACCAAGGTAGGAATCGAACAGGTAGGACCCAGTGCTGCCCACACTTCTCAGAGTAGCTGGAACCTGATTAAAATGTAATTGGGAAATATTTAAGAAAATAATTAAAATTCAATAAAACATAGATTATGTGCAGTTTTGAGTTGAACACCACTGATCTAAGGTGTTTTGAGGTCGATTCCTAAGAGAACTATAGGCACTGTCAGCCATTCCCAGTCTATGGAGACTGAACTCTTAGAGGTGAGAGAGTGTGGCACATTGGAGAGAACACTGTCTTGGAAGCCAAAGGACCCAGGTTTGAATCTGTCCTCTGACATTTCCTACATGGGTGACCCTTCTCCTTTCTGGACCTCAGTTTCCCCAGCTGTAAAATGAATGCATTAGCCTAACTCACCTCTAAAATCTCTTGCAGCTTGAATGATTATGAGGTCTCCATATTGAAGACAAACTACTTCCACTTCTTAGATCCCTAGACATTTGCAGGTAGAAGGGAGAAAATATCTTTACCTAGGGATTGAGACTTTGTAAGAAGGAAAAAGGAAATGAAGTATATTCTTTCTTAATCCATGGGCCATTCTCGCTTTCTATCCCAATCTACCCTCACAGTCATGGAGCAGAAAAATGAAGTGTAAATGTCTCCCTCATTCACAAGGTAGCCAGAATCCCATCTGTCTAATTATGATGTTTGGTAGAGACTAATTAGAAGGAAAGTCAGGATTACAAATGCAGGAGAAATGATTTTTTTTTCTGTAAAAAAGCAGTAGGGCTTGATGGCTTTTCAACAATTTTATTCATTGAAGTAGAACACGCTTGTCACAACATTAATTTTCCATAATTTACTTGCAAAAAGCTTGGGAACCAGGCTTTTTCCATAAATTACTATTTTCCAACATGCATCAAATCCGTTGGCAGGAGTTTCCAAGAAGATGGCAGAGCAGCAGGGTACAAAGGGGCCTTGTTGTCTAATATCCCCCACAGGACCAGAGGTAGAACTGGCCATAATAAAAAACAAGAGACAGTTACAGAAGCCGAGGAACCAAAGAGATTTGAAAGATAACCACCTCCCCCAAAATAAATAAATGAATGGCCTATAAGCTGAGCTAGCTGACCAACACAATCAGCAAGATTATGGATTAAAAGGATCTGAAGGGAAAGACCAGAAGGAATGAATATTCACTCCAGCACCAGAAATGAAGTGAGAGCACTCATGGGACTCATCCAAGTCTGCCAGTATATATTTAACAACCAGCTCTCCAGGCCAGAGGGGGGTGGGGAATCTAACCATTTCAGTTTAATTTGTATTATTAGCATGTTCTCCACTACTTTCTTAAGCCTAGAAAGAACAAAACAATAAGCCAAGCCCCAACTGGTAGCATTTGCTGATTTATAGGATGTAAATGCTCCCACAGAAAAATTAACAATAGAGCTGATATGATCTGGTTGTACCACACCCCTGACACTCATATTGAAGAGTGGACGCATTGAAAGAAAAATGTGATATCTGTAATATGACACCCGTATCACTAGATGGCGCCATAGCATGCAGAGTGCTAGACCTGTAGTCAGGAAGACCTCTTGAGTTCAAATCTAGACTCAGACATTTATTAGCTGTGTGACCTTGTGCAAGTCATTTCACCCTCTGTAAAAGAGCTGGATAAGGAAATGGCAAACTGCTCCAGTATCTCTGCCATGAAGATCCTAAATGGTGTCACAAAGAGTCAGACCCAACTGAAACCACTGAGCACGATACTAAAAAGTGTTAATTATTGGAGAGAAGGAAGACAAATTGCTAATACCAACATGGAGAAAATGGTGGCTATCTTGGGTTAAAAATGTGAACTCAACAAGAACTCAGACTGTCCTACTAAAAGCAAAAGAAGTCACTGGTCAGCCCTTAATGAACAAAAATGAGGTGGGGGGGAGGTATGCAGAGCATGGAGAAATAATTCTAGGTTTATCAGAATTATAAACTACTTAATTTGATCTTCATGACAACCTGGGAGGTAAGAGCTGTTATTATTACCCATTTCACAGATGAGAAAACTGAGGAAGACAGAAATTAAGTGATTCGACCAAGGTCACACAGGGAACAAGTATCTGGGGTTGGATCTGACCTCGGGTCTTCCTGAGCACTTTAGCCACTGGGCTACCTAGCTAGATGCCTGGGTGAAAATATAGAATTTGTCTCTTTCTCAACCACTGCCATGTGTTCACACAGACTATTTGTACCTGACCTGTGCTAGAACATTCTGAGCTCATGTTGCTCTGATCAGCCACAGGAGGACACATTAAAACTTGACTTTAGCATAGTGATGTCATTTTGGTCCTCTTGGAGGACAACAACCAACTTGTACAGTGTAGGCACTCAAAGAGCCCCCTAGCTCCTCACTCCCCTGTTTCTGGGCAGGGCATCACCATGCTTCCCCTTCCCAAATTCCCCAGGACATTGGACCACTCTCCTCCTCTAAGCCCACATGTCCAGGCAGGTCTGAAGTCATGGCACCATCTCTCTTTCCACAGCATCTCTGGGGCGCTTCCCCTCTTTACCCTTCTCATGGCTTCCACATTGGCTCAGGCTGCCATCACAATGTGCCTGGTCTATTATAGCCATCCCTTTAGGTGTCCTTTTGAGCTGCTTCCACAATCCTCTCCCAGCCAATAAAGGCCATGGATTGTCATGACAAAGTGCCCAGGGGAAACAAATCCCAAGGACTTTATACCTAGAAGAAGCCATGCTACCTTACTGTCAATGAGACACACAAGGTCAAAAATCCATGGGTGAAATAAAGCCTGGTATCCATTCAGTAAATTGTTAGCCTGAATGCTTACATGGGAAGTAAAGGCAATTGATCTTCTCCATAGAGGCTTAGACATGAGTCAGATACTGATGACTTGAGACCAGAGAGCTCCAGAGGAATCTTAATCTCATCCTCACATTGAACCCAGTTAGTGTAAACCCAAATGAGTTCTGGGTCTTGGGTTACACTATAAGGTACATTAACACAGAAGAAATGGCCAGGAATAGCAACAAGCAAAAACACTATTAGGGACTTGGAAAATTAGAGCAGACTTCGTGAAGGAGGTGGCATTTGGGTTGGTCTTGAGAAGTAGGTAGAAAGATGTTCTTCCCATTAAACCTCTACTTGCCTTCCCAAGTAGAAGAGGTGAGCTAGAACCAGCTGATGAGGGTTCCAGCCTTTCCCCTGGACTGAAGGGGTCAGATCTAACACCATAGGGAAGACGAAGCAATTTGGGACATAAGCCAAGGAAGGACATAGCGAACATGGCATTTTGGAAAAGGAATCTGGCAGCATCCAGCAGGCTAGAAGAGAGTGGGATCATTGAGGAAGCTTCTACTCTGTGGCCTTTCCATTTCCCACTGTCTGGAATTGACTCCCAACTCTCCTACTTACTGAAAGTGTGGCCGTGAGACTTCCCCTCCCTGAGCCTCAGTTTACACTTCTGTATAGTGGGCGAGCCAGATGAAAGGATCTCTAAGAGTCCTGACCATTCCAAAGCCTAGAATGCCACATGGTCCTGCTCTTCATAGCAAAAGGCAAAGACTGCTCTCTGATGATAGAAATGTTAGTTCTATTATTTCTAGTTTCAGACGTCAAATCCAAAGACCACAGGGAAAACCCAAATAGCGTAAGGCTTGAGAATTCCATCCTTCTCCAATCTAAAGCAAAGATCCCTATTCAGTTAAGTTTCATTTTGGCCAAACATAAAGAATCCTGGCACCTAACTCAAGTGCCATTCTGAAGCATCATAGACCCTCCTAATCCTCCTCCTAGAATACTCATTGAGTGAAGGTGGAACCATTGTCACTGACTTGGGGAACTTTAACAAGAAGGCTACTACAAAGTCTACGTCCAACAAGGATCTTCTGCTTGAGAGCTGGGGAAAGGAAAGGATGCTTCCAGATTATCTCATCCACCCCACCCTTTTACCAGTGAGGGAACTGGGGCTCCCCAAGAAGTGAATTCAGAATCCAAAGCCCGGGTCTCTGGCTCCAAGCTCTGCCCCCAAAAGAGGAAAGATATTTTAATCCCCAGCAACCTTTCTCCCATGACAAGTGGTGAAGATATCTTGCTACCTGGGTTTCCTTTAGTCACTTATTCACCCCGCCTTGTAAGGCATTTGCCAACTGCCAGGTAATGACTTCTAGTCACTGCCTCAGTGCTGGAATGGAAGGTGCATTGGCCTATTTGCCAGGGGATGTGTATAGCTTGCTGCAAGCAGGGTACTTGAATGTGCTGGAAGGGGAATGCTTTCAGGTGCCCAGTTACCCGGTAAGAAATGGAGAGCTTGCCAGGAGCTAAAGGCAATCTCTACCACAAACAGTTTCAAATAAGAAATCAACCAAACAAAATGAAGCTTGGGCACAAGCCAGCAAATCTCAAAGTCCTGGGCAGAACCCTGGGAAAGATATTCTAAGAATGAGTGTGGAAGAAGTGCAAAGGTTATGGGCTTTCTCATCTCCAACTATGACACAGAAAGGCAAAAGAAAAGCCAGGGCGGGCACTTTCTCAAGACCTGAGTCCCAGTTGACCAGCATTTCCTGGTGGAGGATAAGATTATCATATGCAGAGACCACCGCAGGACCACCCACAAGCATGCCATTTCCACCTTCAAGAATTCTGCAGTTCTGCTCCTGGCTCTTCTCACACCTGGAATGTTCTCCCTCCTCTACTCTGACTACTCCCTGGCTTCCTTCAAGCCCCAGCTAAAATCCCACCTTCTACACAAATCTTCCTCACGGTGCCTGACACATAGTAGGTGCTTAGTAGTTGTTATTGATTGGTTGATCATAACTTGTTATCATTCCATCCTTCCTTCTACCCTAGGACCCCAAACGCCAGCTGTGGGCCACTCTACAACCCTCCATCCTTCCATATCTCACTTCTTTCCGCACTCAGTTCTTTCCCAGGCCATCATCCCCACCCTGGCTATACTCTTCTCCTTCCAATGAGCAGGAAACTGCAGCTGAGAGGCATGAAGTGACTACTTCCTAGTCCAAAAGCCATCAGGATCTGAACTCATATCTCT
The DNA here is from genome assembly GCA_028627135.1 of Pseudochirops cupreus. Classification (NCBI taxonomy): domain Eukaryota; kingdom Metazoa; phylum Chordata; class Mammalia; order Diprotodontia; family Pseudocheiridae; genus Pseudochirops; species Pseudochirops cupreus. The sequence continues at coordinate 203,830,110 of CM053583.1, forward strand.
CTGGATCCATTCAAGGGGATGCTGGTAAATGTTTGACCACCAGCTGTCCAGAAAAAAATTTACACAACACACTTTTAAGTTTAATCTCCATTATTAACATTTTTCTATCACTTTAAGTCTGAACAATCAAGAAAATAATGAATCAAGTCCTGATTTGTAGGTTCTCTAATTTTTCAAGTTTTTACGTTCATCCTGAAATTTTAACAATCAGCTCAGGAGGAAACTGATTAGAGCTGGCTCCAGCACACATCTGCAAATTAGACTGAGTGACAGCCAAGTGTACTGTTCACAGCCTCACAACTGGGAGTCCAGAAATGAGGATTCTAATTCAACATCACCATATCTGCCGTCTAGCCATTAAGAAAAAAATAAGAGCTAGTTTTTACTTTTACTCTGAAAGCATGAAATATAGACATGACACTTACCCAGCAGGTAACTGATTTCAATACCCCATTGTGGAAAATAGCCAACCCTCCAGGTCCATTCCTTTGAAAAGAGCCCATCAGACTATGGCTATATACCATCCTATGCCCCAGAGGAGTCTAACCCAGCAGCCTCTGCCAGATAGTGGTCTTCAGCACAAAGGACAGGGTCTGCCCAAGACATCCATCTCTCTCTGTGTGTCTCTCTCTGTGTCTCTGTCTCTCTCTCTCATACACACACACACACACACACACATGCACGCACGCACACACACATATAAGCCTCCACTTTTCCATTTGTGACTGGCACCAGGGAGACTAGGAAGCCCTTGATGGAGTGATGCCATTACATGATGTTGCACTCTCCTCTCCTCTCCTCCCTTATGAGGATTCCAGGCAGTGTGGCTCAGTGGCAAAAGCACTGAATTGGGGGTCAGAAGCCTCAGGTATTAGCTACCTGTGAGACCTTAAGTCACTTCCCTGTACCTTAGTTTCCTCCTCTGTATGAGGATTCTATTAGATGACCTCTGAGGTCCCTTAAAGCTATGACCCTATGAACCCACCTTCCCAGTCTTCTTACATTTTGCTCCTTTCCATATAGTCTATAATCCAGCTATACCAGCCTAACTGCTGCTCCCCACACACAGCCTTCCATCTCCCATCTCTGCCTTTGTTCTGGCTGCCTCTCTTGCCCGCAATGTTCACCCACTTCTGCTCTACCTTTTATTTGCTCTGGTTTCCTCAGGACTCAACACAAAATCCCACCTTCTGCAGGATGCCCTCCCCAGAACCTCCTTCTTTTAGGACTTTTTCCTCTGAGGTTATCGACATGCCTGGGGATGTATATGTATATGTCTGTAATGACTTTGTGACTGTCATTCACTCAAGACAGCACATCACAACACGAGCAGGAGCTTGCAGAATTTAGCTGACATCAAACTTTAGCTCCAGTGATTAACTGGTTAGTGCTAAGAGGATTTCTGGCTCAGCTTTATTACCTTGATTTACTTAAGATGAGCTTGTCAAGTAACTAAGTATAGCTCCAGTGTTAATGGTTAGTCTGTAAATGTCAGATTTATCCCCAGTGTTTACCGGCAAGTTTATTATTTTACCGGATGTAGACCTTCCCCTTGGCTATCATTCTCTGATGTACACATCTTTACCTTCCTCCTTCTAAGCGCTCTAAAATTCCATTGCATCTGTCCTGCTTTGAAAATTAAACCGCTTTTTGTTGCTGTTGCTACTGCTGCTGTTATAGTTGTTCAGTTGTTTCAACTGTGTATGACTCTTCATGACCCCATTTCAGGGTTTTCTTGGTGGAGATACTGCCATTTCCTTCTCTGGTTCATTTTACAGTTGAGGAAACCAAGGCAATCAGGGTCAAGTGACTTGCCCAGGAACACCCAGCTAGTAGGTGTGTGAGACCAGATTTGAACTCAGGAAGAGGAGTCTTCCTGACTCCGGGTCGAGTACTCTATGCACTATGGTGCCGCCAACTGTCCAATAACCTCTATAAAGTTGCTCAAACGGCTATTCAGGCCCATCAGGTTTTGTGTACCATGGTTTTATCTTGCAAATGCATATAATAAACTAGTTATTCAAATGTCTCCACATGTTGATAAGTACGATTGGCAGTAATACTTATCAATGAATCTTACCATTTTATGTCACCACAGACACATATACAATGGAAAGTCTATCTACAAGGAAGCGTGTAAAATATATACATATATGTAAACCAGGACATTATGTGTCCCCTTACATGCATACACAGGGGCACATTGTATATATAATGTATGCTTCTGTTTTTATTGTCACATTAGTACAGGTAATACACATGAACACACCTGTATCTGGTTATTTTCCATTAGACTAGAAGGTCTTTGAGGGCAGGTTCCATATTTGCCTTTCTTGGCATCGCCAGCATTCAGCTGGATTGACTCACTGACACCCTTCAGGTCCCCAATTTCACTTGCCTAGCCATGCATGGCTCTCCCAGCCACTACTCCATGAAGGGTTCCAGAAGAATGACCGTGCCTTCTTCCTACAGGGAGGAATCCCAACACAGAGCCCCCACATGGTAGGGCCTCAAGCAGAGCAGCCATCTTCAAAGACGCAGAGCCCCAGAGTACCCTCCTGGGCTGCTGCCTCATTTCCCTTTCTCTCCTCCATCGTAGTCTTCCTGCTCTCTTTATTTCCTGCCCTTCTTCTTGGCCATGCAGAGCACCAGCCTGGCCCATCCTCAGCAGTCAAGCAGAAGGCAAGCCTAGCAACCTTTGGCCTTTCCCTTTGTGGAGCTTCTGATGATGCTGTGAGCTGTCCAGGTTTAGGGCCTCCTCAGTTCCTATTCCAGAGGGTTCCAAGTCACAGTGATTACTACCTTTGGGATCATCAGTTTCAAGCTGGAACAACAAAGAAATCCTTGCTCTGGGGTCCAGCTGTGGGCCCATTTAGATGAACAATAGAAACCGAGACCCAGATAAGTGAAGAAATGCCTTCATTCCCCTAAAGGACCCATTTAATAAAAAGATATGCAAATACTCTCAGGGAAAAGCAGTTCCCCAAGTGGGGAAACGGAGTTCAGGAAGAGAAAAGCCGGTAACACAGTGATTCAAAGCAGCGGTCAGTGGGAGTGTGGGGTGGGGAGGGGGCAGGGAACATCAAGGACATGCAGAAGGCGAGGTAGCGGCTTTAAGATTGCAAAGTCCTCTGGAGACGTTAGCACATCTGACCAAGGTGCTATCAGGAGCCCCATTTTATGAGGAAACAAGTTTACAGAGACAGATGACTGGTCCAGGGTCACACAGCCACCCCGCACCCCACCTCAGGGAACTCTGTCGAGTTCTCCCCCTCCCCAACAGAATCTCTGAGCTAACTTTGGATCCTGTTCATCTAAATGGGCCCACAGCTGGACCCCAGAGCAAGCCACCTTAGAACAAAATGAACCCCAACTCTTCCCACCCAAGAGTTTCCTTACTCACAATTGCCAGCTGTTGCTGTGAGTTGTGGAAGGTTAATTCATGGCTCTCTGCTTTCACCTGCATCCTGACCTACCAGATTTATTTGCTCAAGATCATATAGCCAATAAGTCATAGACTCACGACTCAAAATCAGGTCCTCAGACATGTTCTCCAAGGCCGCCTCCGCCATAGCACAGGCGTCAGGCACCTGCTAGTCAGACACTCGAAACATTACTGTGTCTCCTGAGTCAATAAATAAAGGGTCTGCACTGAAAACAAGCTCTTTAGCCTGACTCCCTTTAAAAATGATTGTGATAGAATATGACAAACAGTTATTGTGAGGGCAATGTTCCGAATGTAGAAGCCACTATTCAAGGGCAACTGCCACAGGCCCGAGTCAAGCACAGGATAACCAGCTCAAAGCTCAGAAGGCAAGGGCTGAATAGACAGCTGGGGTCCACAACATGCCTTTATTTAGAAGGCTTTGTACATGATCGACGGTGGTGGGAGAGCTGACGGGAAGATGAGTCGGGTGTTCTCCAGAGCAGGCAACTGATTTATTCTTAGAGATGAACTAAGAAATACTAGATGTGGCCAGGCCAGGGACTGGTCCCAATGCTAGGAGCCAAACGGTCTCCATGCAAACTGAAAAGAGGAGGCAGCAGAGGAATTCCCCAATGCAGACACTTGCATCTTGCAAGAAGGGCTTGACAGTTGGTATAAATGATGATAAATTGCAATGTCAAGAAGCAGCCCCCTCAGCCACTATTTTCCAAGTCATGTATTTTAATGATGATTCTGGCTGAGCTTCATTCTGGAGCAGGGGCCAGCCCCCGGGAGGCTTCTCTGGACTAGCCAATACTAGTACACAAATACAAGGTTACCTGGAGAAGCTCCCAGCTTCTATCCAAATACCCGTCTCAGTCCCCCCCACCACCCATTGAATTGTCTTGGCTCTAAGTGGGAGAGCCTTGCCCACTGGCTCACAGACACAGGCGTTACCACTCCCAATGGACTGTACCACCTGGACATTCTCAACATGAATGAAACCAGAAGACTTAAGGAAGTGGCAGCCTAAGTGTGGCTTCTCCTTACAGAGGGTTCATTATGAGGAAGCACGACTGTGGTGGGCAGGGATCCCTGGAGCTAACCTGAGAGTCTGATAGTGCTCACTGCATTCAGTGACTTGGCAAGGGATGCTGAGGATACCGTACAGGTTCTGAGGTTCTCTTATGGGGAGAAGTGATCTTTTCGTGGGGCTTTGCTAGTGTTCTGACTTCTGGTCTTATGGATTCCACATTCATTGTTCTATCTGATCCAGAATTGTCTTTTCTAAGGCTTTGGGTTTCTGAGTGTTCCTGCAAGCTACCACCTTGCCAGGTACACAGTCTTCACAGACTAGCTCTTACAAACATACTAACCATTTTCATGGTGCAAAGAAAATGAATATAGTTACCCAGTGTTGGTCTGGAGAAAGAAGTGGCAAAGCACTCCACTATCTGTGCCAAGCAAATGAAGTCACAAAGAGTCAGATATGACTGAAATGATTGGACAATCTAGTACTGGTCAGTTGGAAAGAAATCTCCTGCAATGTCCCTTGAATATACCCCCTTCTCTCTTCAATTGGGAAATGGCCAGATAAATTATGGCATAAGCATGTAAAGGAAACCCATTACACTATTAAGGAATCACAGAAGAGTTTGATTCATAGAAGCTTTAGATCATTTGCATGATCTGATACAAAAGGAGGTAAGCAGAAACAGGGGAAGAAGAATTTTAGACATTGGGACAGACTTATTAAGTCTGATCAATGGAATGACCAATCACAACTCCAGAACTCTGACAACGAAGCATCCTTCTTACTTCTTGGAAGAAAGGTGACAGACTGTAGTTGCAAAAATGGACATACATTTTTCTAAAATAGCCAACATGTGAACTGTGTGTGTGTGTGTGTGTGTGTGTGTGTGACAGAGAGAGAGACAGAGACAGAGACAGAGAGACAGACAGAGAGAGAGAGAGAGAGAGAGAGAGAGAGAGAGAGAGAGGGAGGAGGAAGAGGAGGAGGAGGAGGTTATTTAGGGGGAGAATGGCTAGGTAGTCATACTGACACTTTTTTAAAGGAAGAGAAGAGATCAAGAAATCATTGAAAATTAAAAGAAAAAGGTAGAAGGAAATGTAGCAAGAGACATACACAGAGTCAAGTCACAGTTGGGGCATGTCTGGAAAGAAAGATAAGGAGCTCGATTTAGGACCTTGTGAGTATGAGGTGTTGGGGGGCTATCTCTGTGGAATGTTAGAACTGAATCCTCAGTCCTCACTCTCCTTCACCCCGTGGATCCAATCCCTTGCCATGTTACATACAAAATGTTTTTTGTATCCATATGCTTTTCTCCACTCACACACCCTCTGTCCTGGTTGAGGCCCCCATCATCTCTCACCTGGAAGATTTCCATAGTTTCCTAACTGGCCTCTTTGCCTCTCGTCTTTCTCTTCTCTAGTTCATCTTCCATAAGGCTATCAAAGCCCAGGTTATGTTCCCTGTTCCTTAGTAGCTTCAGAGGCAAATGCAAACATTGCTCTCAGGTGTTTTAAGTCTTTCACAACTGGTTCCAACCTACCTTTTCAAACTTCTTTGGTATTATGGCCCTCCACATACTCTACTGTCATGCCAAATTGGTCTTACAGTTCTATCTAAATACTAATTATTGTTGCTGGTCCTCATACATCTTATTCTATCTCCCACCTCCATGCCTTTACTCAGGCTACCCCCTGTGCCTAGAATACACTCCCTCATCACCTCCATCTCTTAACATCGCTGCTTTCCTTCAAAGCTTAGCTCATGAGGCATCTCCTGTGAGCCCTCCCTATGAGATCCCTATCACTCATGACTTCTCATCCCGAAATACTTGGGAAATATTTTGCATATGTTTATCTAGGCTCATATAAGTATTAAAATGTAAACTCTTTCAGGAGGAACTGTCGCTGTTGCCCATGTGCACCTGTGGGTTTGGCACATTGTCTGGTACAAGACAGACACTTGGGAAGGGCTCGGCAATTGAGTGATTTTCTTGAACCCAGACCCAACGAAGGCTGGGAACTCCCTAAAGATCTCCTTAAGAATGAATGAATGGCAACCCTCTGCTTCAAGACCATAAGCACATATTCACCAACTATCTTGGACTTGGCACTTCAGGGGATGAAAGAAAAGGGGAAACAGTGATTAATACATGAAACACCACCAAATAACCTCGAGGGAAGCACTGCTCATCTGACAACAGGCAAGCCTTGGGGTTTCTGGCTACCACTTTAGACCTTTACCTAGGGACAGAAAATCTTTCACAGACCAACAGCCAAGATCTATGCTTAGAGATCTAAATACAGGATCTCATGAAGAAATACAGGCATACAGGAAAGAGCACTGCATCAAAGCCAAGACGCCTGGGTTCAAGTCCTACCTTCTGACCTCTCCTAGCTGTAAGGTCCTAGCTCATACACGCGATGCCTGTCAACCTCAGCTCCCTTTGTTGTCAAGTGCAGACAGTCCTAGCATCTACCTCAGAGGATCCCATGGGATCTCATGCTCGCAAAGTGCTTTGCAAACCTTCCTGGGTGATCGAATTGCTAGCTGTTGCTGTCACTATGACCGTTATTTTTCTTCTATTTAGAAGACAGCCTCTCAAAGGCTCTCTGCATGGAAGGGGTTCTTCTCAACCAAGTTCTATCATCTTTTGAGGTTGGCTTCCCTCCTTTTTGAAGAAATATGAAAGTATCAGAGCTACTTGTAATAGAACTCTTCCTGGGAGACACCACAGAGGAAGGGAGAGGAATCCAAAGGACACAGGCAGGACAGGAGAGTCCCCAACTAGAAGGGAAGCTTCCTCCATGGGTCTCCTCATTAGATCAGAGTTTGAGAGCTGGAAGGGACCCTAGAAGTTCTTTGTTGTTCTTCTTCAATCATGTCTGACTCTTCATGGCCCCATTTGGGGTTTTCTTGGCAAAGATACTGGAGTGGTTTCACATTTCCTTCTCGGCTCATTTTACAGATAAGGAAACTGAGGCAATCAGAGTGAAGTGATTTGCCCAGGGTCACCCAGCTAGTACGTGTCTGAGGCCAGATTTGAACTAAGGGAGATGAGTCTTCCTGACTCCTGATCCAGTGCTTTGTGTACCGTGGCACCCCCTAGCTGCCCTTACTCCTTCATTTTCCAGTCCAGGAATCTGGGGACTAGCCTAACATGGCCCTTGGTGAGATGTAGCAGCATCAGGACTTCCCAGCACTGGAGGAAGATAGTAGCATAAGGATCATCCTGCCCCCAGAGCCATTCTTTCCACTATACCACACCCCAAATGAAGAGTTTCCTCATCTCCTTTGGAAAGAATGAAGTAGGAAGCCACTCAATTACTTTGCTCCAAAAGCCAGCTTGTCTTTGTATTTGCAATTAAAGCAGTAATTAAAGCCTGGAAGATTTTTTTCCCAGAGTCCTTTGTTAGCTCAGTGACTTTTACTTTCCTGGTGGAAGAGAACCAATGGCTCTAAAATCTCAGTGGGCAGTGCATTGGGCAGTGGCTGGCCAACTGCAAGCAGCAGTGATGAAGGTCTGCTGCAAATCGCACAACTGTGTCACTCAGACAGATCATCACATGTGTCCCTTGCACACATCAGAGTGCTTGCTGAAGGGGCTGGATGGGCAGGAAGGCCTGGCAAAGGGAGACTCCTCCATCCCATATGCCATGTTTCACATCACATGTCCACGGCCCTCTCTGCACCCCTGCCCAGGATGTTGCCTCATTAGAGAATGAGGCAAAAGGGCAGGATTAGACAGATGGGGGAACCAGGCCATGGAGAACCCTTCCCTTCATGCAGCAACAATGAATGCTGATGGGGAAGAGAACTGTTGGAGAAGATACTGTTTCCTGTCGGGCTTAAGACTATAAAGCAGAGCCTCTGTAACCCACAGATTTTGAGAGGCAAACCAGAGAAGGGTGATTCAAATCCCTCTGGGCAAAGCACTTGGGCCTTGACTCTCTCCAAATCAACCCTTCTCCGGCTACCCAGATGCACCAAGAATGTGCCTCTCTGGCTCCCAGAACTGACATCCAAACTTATTTAATTCTTCTGAGACCCCACTTGGATCATGCCACTCCCCTTCTTGTAAACCTTCAAGGGAGCCCCATCCTGTGTTCCAGAAGAAGCCTAGACTTTTTGGTTCATCATTCAGGGTCACCCATGAAATCTCCCACTGGAATCCTCCTCTGCCTGCCGACACTGGTCTGCTCTAACCACCAAATCTGCTCCACACCATCTGAGTCCTGTACAATGCAACTTCTATTGAGTATCTATGTGTAGAGATGCTCAGGAGGATATGAAGCTCAGATCAGACACAATGCCTGTCCTCAAGTCTTATAAGGGCCTAAACCTCGACAGAGATAATGACAATGTACAATATTACATGCTTAGAGGTGGCCAACAAAGTCCTAGGGCAGCTAGGTGGTACAGTGGATGGCATGCTCCCTGGAGTCAAGAAGACTCGTCTCCCTGAGTTCAAATCTAGTCTCAGATACTTCTTAGCTGTGTGACCCTGGGCAAGTCATTTAACTCTGCCTCAGTTTTCTCAACTTTAAAATGAGCTGAGAAGGAAATGAGAAACTATTCCATTATCTCTGCAAAAAAAGCCCCAAATGCGTTCACATGATGGCATCATGTATTGTGGCACTAGAAGTAGGAGCCACCTCATTGAAATAGCTGTAGAATAAATGAATGAATACCTACCATGGTCTTGCCACTTGGCTGGGTCCCAAATGAGATGATGTGCTTTAGGATGGCAGGGACAATATCTTCTCAGCTCTTTGTTCCTCTCAGTGTCCAGAGCAGAGGTTGCCCTCAGGACCATAGACTTAGAAGTAGAAGGAACATTGTAGTCATTTAGTGCAGACCATTCATTTTATGGAGGAGCTAAAAGGCCCAGAGAAGAGACTCATCTAGTGTCTCATGGCAAGCTGTAGAGGGGGGATTCAAACCCAGGCAAATCCAGTGCTTTTTGCAACACAGGGGTGCTGGGTAAGTTGTACGCCATGTTGGCAGCCCCACCATCTGACCTTGTTCCCATGTAGAAGGCCAACTTCTAGTAATCAGTCTCATTCCCAAGCAAACACAGTTGTATATCAGCTCCTCTGCTTAACTTGGGAAGGTCACAGGTCATTGGAAAGATGTAACAGCATGACACATGATTAGGGAAATCCCTGGGCTGAGGTGGGGAAGTAATATGTAATTCTCACCATGAACAAGAGGAGGCAAAATTAGAGTTGGGAGGGGAGGAGAAAGAAACCAAAGGCTAAGCCAGTCTGTGAACAATATGATTCACTGACTCCCAAGGGGCTAAAAAGGATGGGTGACTTGGTTGCCTTGCAGAATTCCAAAGTGAAAGAACCTGCCAAAGACTATCTGAAGCTTCAATTCCTTCAGGGGAGGGACTCCTGGCAGAGGAACTCTTTCAAGCATATAGATAAAGGAATCCAAAGAGTTTAGCACATTGTCTCTAAACTCAAGTTGCTTCTAAAAGCCCTGCCCTGCCTGAACCCAACACCCTGCCTGCCAAACTCACAGTAGGTGGTGGGAAAGGAGGGACCACTGCCCACTGCTGGTCCAGCTATCTCTGGGAAATTCCATTCCCATCCAGCCCACTTCTCTTCCATGCATCCTTCATCAGCTCCACACATTGGAAACCATCCCTGCCGACCCAAACATATTCATCTATACTGTCAGACAAGAATCCCATATTGTTCATCTTGAGCTTTGCTGACTGTTCTTCTCACTTCTCTCCATAATCTTAGACTCACTAGAGCTCAGAGTTGGCAAGGACATCCCAGACCAAAAGCAGACAGAACTCCATAATATCTCAAACAAGTGTTCATGCAGTCCTTTTTTGAAGACCTCCAGCAAGGGAATGCTCACTCTCTCCCAAGATACCTCCCACTGTAGGACAGTTTTCCTTATATTGAGCTGGCATCATCCTCCACACAACTTCCACCCAGCAATCCTAGTCTTTCCTCTCAAGCCAAGCAGAAAAAAAAAATCTGCCTTCTCCTCTACAATGTTCCTTTCAACAGTTAAAGACAGCTATCATGCCCCCCAACACACACACTTTTCCCCAGCCAAAATATCCACAATTCCTTCAACTTCCTCTTAAGGCATGGACTCAAGACCTTTCCCTATCTTGGCTGCCCTCATCTGAACAGTTTAATAAATTCTGTACTTCCTAAAATGTGGTGCCCAGAACTAAACACCATATGCCATGTGTGGTCTGAGCAGGGCAAAGTAGGAGTGTCACTTGGATCCTTCTCCATGCAGCCCAATGTCACATTAGCATGTTTTCCTCTCACTGCTGGCTCTTGTTAAGCCTTCATGGTTGTTGACTACCTCAGTAAGTGGGTTTGTAGTACCCCAATTAGGTGTCTCCAATTATCTCAAGGGATGTTATAAAGTACCCAAAATATTTCAAAGCACAATTTTAGGCTTTTTAGCTTTTGAAATGTAAGTCTACACTATATTTACATTTTAAGAAAATGCCTTTTGGAGGACTATGGGGGTAGGGTTAGAACAAATTGAGATAAACAATAGGCTGTCACTCAACTCCAAGCATTTTGTAAATCACTGGTCTAGACTGTCAGTCAATAAGACAAGAGAAAATTTTCCTTGTCTAGTGAGCACCAGACCTTTGCTTTTGTTGATGTTGGCATCCTTTGTTTTTGTATCACCTTCATTTCCAAATACACCTCTCCCCGCAAGCCACCCCTCATGACACAGAATAAAAACTGAAAGTAGTTCAGCAACCAAATCTTAACAGTTTGTGCAATGTTCCATCCCCAGAGGTTCTCCCCACCCCGAGACTGACCTCTACAAGGGTGGGAGGAAAGTATATTTTCTCATCTCTTCTTTAGAGCCAAGCTTGGGCACAAGAAGGGATACAGGATAGGGAATGGACCTGTGATGTCACTGTCATACAGAATGCCCCAATGAGAAATTTCCATCTATCAAGCAGGAAGGCAGCATCTAGTCTTCAAGCTGACCCAGACAACAAAGAAATGACTTTGCCAAGGTCATACAGCCAGTGCATTTCAGAGGTGAAATTTGAGCCTATGTCTTCCAGTTCCAAGCCAAATATCCATTATGGCATGCTGCCTTTTTTTCCTACTGGTCATCATAAGCACACAGAATTCAGTTTTGCTTGGATTCATTTCTTTCATCTGCATATTATAGTCTTCTATTTTGTCTTCCTGGTTCTGATTGTTCCACTCTTTGTCACAGCATATGTCTTCCCATGTTTCTCTAGATTCATCATTTCTTATGACATAGTAATATTCCATTGCATTCATGCATCCCAATTTGTTTGGTCATTTCTTAATTGATGAACATCTATTTTTTAACAGGTTCTTTGATAACACCCAAAAAGAGTCACTATAAATATTTTAGGGCAGCTAGGTGATATAGTGATGGGCCTGAAATCAGGAGTTCAAATCTGGTCTCAGACACTTATTAACTCTGTTACCCTGGGCAAGTCACTCAACCCTGCTTGCCTCAATTTCCTCATCTTTAAAATAAGCTGGAGAAGTAAATGGCAAACCATTCCAGTATCTTTGCCAAAAAATGGGGTCACAAAGAACCGAACATAACTGAAGACCTGAACAACAGCAATGACTACTTTGGTGTAACAGGATAGACATTCCTTTTCTTCTGTGACTGGCAGCAGGGAGGGAGAAAGGAAGAAAGTTGGGAGACGATACTGAGAAATTTTGAGAAATGGAATGTAGCTCTAAGGCTGGAACTCCCACTGGGGATCTGTCTCTATCCAAGATGAGTCATACCCACAATCTGAGGGATTCACCCCAAATGGCCCCTCTTTTTTCTGGGCTTTCTCTCACTGTCTGGCTCATTTCCCCTTCAATCTACCTTCACACTAGTATGTTATGGTTTCCTCAGAGCTACAACTCACTATTTTTAGGGTCTAAGAGAGATAACCCTTATAGGTTACTTGAGCCCCAACCAGTGTATTTGTCATTAATAAAACAGTCAAATAACCTTAATCAAAACATCTACTGAAAATGCAAAGCAAACATATAAGATATACATAACATTCTCTCCACATACTCAGATCACAATGGAAAGAAGGGACACTTACTTCAGCTCAAAGGCTGGTAAGGAAATATATGTGGCCAAGGAAATTTAAAACTCTGTAACTGTAAACTTAGGTATTTTCTTTCTACTTTTCTTCTAGTATCTAATCTCTATCTTCTAGATATTTCCTTTTTGACCACCTGGCCAACCTGTAGCAACTTCTGTCTTGTTACCCCCACAGTCCTGATTCACGACTGCCTCTCCTGGATGAATATTCCAGAAAATCCATAGCCATGCTTTATACTTTGCTCTATCCTCTCCAAACATCTCCCTACAAACCACCTTTCATACACAGGAATCCTTTCACAGCACCTCAACCCCCATAAAAAAACAAGTTCCAGAACTATGAAACATGACCACATCAACTCCGCCACCTTTCTTAGATGGGGTCTGTGAATCTTCTCTTCTATTATCCAATTCCCCATTCCCCTAACTTTCTGTACCAAAATGACCCTTCCTGGCCACTACTAGCCTCTGTATGCTCTCTCTCCCCCATTAGAATGCAACAGAGAAGAGAGAGACCCTCTTTGTTTTGCATCCCTAGCCTAGTGCTTGACACATAGTAAGTATGTAACCAATAACTTCATTCACTCACTTATTTCTCTATCCATTCATTCATTCTGGCTCAGGAGCTTCCTTAGTGGGCTTGACTTGCCTTGAATAGATGCTTTCACTGCTGAGCTAAACTGAATGTAATATCTCAGGAGGAAGAAGATGATCCAGTGAGCTGATTTTCTGATTCTTAGACATTCTTCTGCTTACCTGTGCTGGCTCCTTGAATGAAACTATAGTATCCATCACTCTTACCTTTAGACTTAGCTGATACTTTCAGCTAAATTAATGTGATGCTCTTTTAGGAAAAGGCAATGACTTTTTCCCCTAAATGCTCTCTAACTCTGATCCCTTGGCATTCTTCTCTTCCGCACAGCAGCAGATGGCAGTAAAGAAAGACCTTCAGCTCCATTTTGGTCAGCCCAGTTTGTCTAGGAAGAAGTGCCAGTTCACATACATGCACTGAGTTATGGCATTTCTTTGATGCAGCTTCCTAATTCCTCTATGCAAGATACCTCACCTGCAACTTTCCATCTTCTCTCACTAAGCCATAAGCAGGAAAAATAAAGTACAATTGTCCCATCATCATGAAACAATTTTGTTTGTAGACATTCCTATTTCCTCAGTGACTAACCTCAATGTTCTGATTTTTCATATGCAAATGATTCTTTGATGAACAATACCTAAGTAGACTTGTCCTATTTTCAGTCCATAGTTCCACAGCCTATAATATGCAAATGAGCAACTGCTGTCTCAGAATACTAAAACAGAAGACTCAGCAACTGCTTGCCTAGAATATCAAGACAGACTTAAGCCACAGACAAGTGAACTCTCAAGGATCACCCTTCCTTTACAAGAATAAAGAGGCTGAAAATATTTAAGGGATTGTCTGAAAGTGCATGTTTGATCATGTCACTCCCCTACCCCAGAAACTGTAGGGGCTCCCCATTAACTCTAGGATCAGGGCTTTGCAACCTCAACTCCTATCTATATGACAAAGGACTGCACCCCCATCCCTTTCACACAGCCAGGTCTTTCTGAGAGAGAGACAGAGACAGAGAGAGAGACAGAGAAAGAGAGAAACAGAGAGAGAGAGAGAGGGAGACAGAGAGAGACAGAGACAGAGAGAGACAGAGAGAGAGAGAGACAGACAGAGAGAGAGAGACAGAGAGAGAGAGAGAGAGAGAGAGGAGACAGACACAGACACAGAGACAGAGACAGAGAGGAGAGAGGAGAGGAGACAGAGAGACAGAATGGATGTATATGTGTATTCATATTTACATACCACTTTTCATGTGCCAGACCCTACACTAAATGCTTTGTAAATACCACTGCATTTGATCCTCACAATAATCCTGGGAAATAGGTACTATTATTATAATACTCATCTTACAATTGAGGAAACTGAGGCAGAGGTTAAGTGACTTGACCAAGGTCACATAGTTAGTGATTGTGTCTAAAACTAGATTAGAACTCAGATCTTCCAGATTCTAGGCCAGCATTCTATCCACTGTGCTATCTAGCAGATTTAAAATATATGTGTATGTATGTGTGTATGCATGCATGTATCAGCATGTACATATGTACACAAATACTCACTTGTCCACATACATATGTATGATGTTCTATCTTCTATCCCTCGGTGACTTGAATTCACTGCCTCTTCACCTCCATCTCTGAATACTTCATCTCCTTAGAATCTCCGTTTCAGTGTCACCTTCTGAATAACTTCTCTTACCCCCCAAAAATACTTTTTATCTTCCTGCTATCTGCCCAAAGAATGCCCATCCTCTTTTGTCCTTCTGTCTTTAACACCTGGCACAGAGCTTGGCATGTGGCAAGGGCTTGATGAATACTTGTTCATTGATTACAGGGTCTTCCTTTTATCTTTGATTTCCTAGGTGTATATAGTTAGTAGTGGAATCTCTTTGTCAAAGGGTTTTGGCTTCTTAGCATAATTCCAGATTTCTTTCCAGCACAAATGAACAAATCCACAGTTCCATCAATAGAATTTACAGGACCATGGATTTAGAGCTGAAAGGAACCTCAAAGGCCAATCCTCTCATTTTATAGGTAAGGAAACTGAGGCACAGAAAGAATAGGAGCCTTATTCCAGGTCGTCCAGTTAGCGAGTGTCTGGCATTTGAGCCCAGGGCTGCCGTGCTCTAGGCACTGCTCCATGCTGCCTCTCTTTGTGAGCCTCAGATCTTTACAAAGGAGAAAATGGCCAGAATTAACGGTGGGTAGTATGACATCAGCCATCCATTGCTCTGTCAGGAGAGAGAAACCCTGGGCAAAAATGTCTGCTCTAACAGTTGTGTAAAGGATACTTTATGTATCTGTCTCAGAAGAAAGCAGAAATAGGAAAATATATATATATATATACACACACACATGCATAGGCGTGACAGGCACCTACATATACTATCATATTTTGTCATAGTGCACATACACGTATGGATTTGAAAACCCATACACCTATGACTTGAATTACTTTTTCAAGCCCTGTTTTAGTTTTCATTGTATCTGGGAAAAGGAAGAAACCAAACCCACTCTGGGGGGCAGGACCTATACCTTGTGCCTTCTCTTCTCCCTAGTGCTGAGCTTGGCAGCTGGCCAAGTTGGTGCTCAATACATGGTTTTGAGCTGAATAAATGAGTTTGCTACCTTTTGGCCAGGTTTTCCCCTCCTTGGGGAACCACCTGCCATGCTGGGTTAGAACTAAAGGCCTTGCCTATGGATTTCCTACATTTGCATCTGGGGTGGGGTAAGGGTGGGGGCAAGATCCAAAAGTCTGATCTCTCCCCATCCAGAGTGATCCCTCTTGTGACCTTTGTTTAACTGTCTTCACTCAGAAAACAATGTCGATGCTTCTCAGGTTACCCCAGCTGCTCCAGAGTCTTCCCTGAGAGGCCACCCTAAGGGAGATCAGCAGGTCAGGTTCTTTTCCAGAAGTGCCCTTCTCTCAAAGAAGATGGTTTCAACTTAACCCAATCCATCACATGTTTAATAAACAGCACCACTGTTGTTGCTCAGTCATTTTTTTCAGTCATGTCCAACTCCTCATTTGGAGTCTTCTTGGCAGATATGCTGGAGTGATTGGCCACTTCCTTCTCCAACTCATTTTCCACATGAGGAAATTGAGGCAAATAGGGTTAAGGGATTTACCCAGAGTCACTCAGCTAGTAAGTGTCTGAAGCTGGATTTGAACTTAAGTCTTCCTGACTTCAGGCCTGGCACTCTATCCCCTACATCACCTAGCTGTCCATAAATAACAGCATAGGCCAGACCAAAGAGGAAGCGTGGTGTAGTAGGAAGAAAATTGCCCTCGAGTCAGGAGGAATTGGGTTCAAGTCCTGTTTCTGGGGTGTACTATCTGGAAGTCTCTGGACACTTCACATAAGCTCTCGGTGCCTTCAGCAACTCTCAGGGATTCTATTGGATGCAGAACCAGGGCTGACCTACTTTGTCCGAGGGAATTCCTCACTGGGATCTCCCTACACTGATGAAATCACACATGGAGATAGATAGAGAGAGAGAGAGAGAGACAGAGAGAGAGAGACAGAGAGAGAGAGAGAAAGAGAGAGAGAGAGGGAGGGAGGGAGGAGCAAAACAAGGTAACGAGGTAGGGAAGGATGGAACGCAGGGGGCAAGGGAAGAAGAGAAAAGGGAAGGGGAGGGAAGGGAAGGGAAGGAGAGAAAGAAATTGAGAAAGAGAGAGAGGGAAAGAAAAAGTGAGAAACAGGAAAGGAGAAAAGGAAGGAAGGAAGGAAGGAAGGAAGGAAGGAAGGAAGGAAGGAAGGAAGGAAGGAAGGAAGGAAGGAAGAAGTTAAGTCTGTGATACCAAGACAAAAAAGAAACAAATCTGCTCTCAAGGAACTTTCATTCTGCTGGAGAAAAACAGTGAGTGCAGAGATAAGCAAATGGCAAACAGAGACCAAATCAATCCACAGCAATTCCTGGGAGCAAAAGGACCTAACAGTTTGGGGGCTAAAGGATGACCTCATGTAAAAGGCAGAACTTTGGCTGTTCCTGGGGGAACCTAGGGATTGGCAGAGGCAGGAGTAAAGAGGAAGCCCCTATAGACAAAACAAAGGCATATGGAGGCAGGAGATGAAACGCCTCTCTGGGAATGTTTAGGACTGAGCATGTTACTTCTGTGAGTACAAACAGCAGGTGTGACACTGGGCTGGAGTCAATGAAATCCCACAATCACACCTTCCCTTGAGCTGAATCCCAAGAACGGCCAGTGACTGGAAGGAGCAAAAGATGGCACCCCACTTTTCCAACCTGAGCTCCAGCCCTGCCTCCACTGACCACCGACTGCCCCAAACCCCAGGGCTGGGGCTTTGCCCATTTCTGTTCATTGCCTACCATCCACCCCATGCCATAGGTGCTGCCCTTGCTTCCAAGCCCAGCCCCATTCTCAAGGCCCATTTGTAAGTCTTGCTTGGCCTGGAAAGCTTCAGCCTGCACAGTGAGCTACCAAGCAGCCATGCCCTTCCTCAACACAGGTGGGACAGTTAAATTGAGTATGGCTGGTGTTTATAATAAAAGGAGCTGAGGCTAACAGGGTTAAGTGACTTGTCCAGGGACACACAGCTAGTAAGGGTCTGAGGTCAAATTTGAACTCAGGTCTACCTAACTCCAGGCACAATGCTCTATGCAGTGTGCCACCTAGCTGCCAAAGTGAACACCTAGTCCGAGCCTTTGCTTCTCAAGACCTCTAGTTGGGGGAAACTCCCTGCATCCCAAAGCAGCCTTTCTCACTTTTGGAGAACTTAGGGACTCTTCAGTCACAAGCACCTTTGATATACTTAGGGTGGGGCAAAAGCCTGATAAGAAATTGGAGGCACTTCTCAGCCTGGACAGGAATCATAGTCTTTCTAGGAAACAAGCAACTCACCCCCAAGGAAACATTTGGAGCAAAAGCCCAGAGCCTGAGTCGCTGGGGTGTCTTGGTTTGGTGAGTAGGCTGTATTAATTCAGTATAGAAAGAGATCTTGAGCTAAGCTAGAGAAGCTGCTTCTCTAGGGATTAAGACAGATGGACACCTCTGGGAATGGCTGGAAATTTCTTGGAGCCTCTAAAGAAACAGCTGTGAGCTAAATGGGTTAAAAAGGTATTTAGAGGGAATTCTCCAGCCCAAATCCCTACGAGTCTATTTTTTAATCTGTATATTAAGGATCCTTTCAGGAAACCAAAGAAACACAGGCAAGGGGTTGTTTTTGTTCTTGTTTTTCAGCCTAGAGGAATGACAAGAACACTTGGCTTTAGGAGAGACTTGGATGGAAAGCTTTCCTCCAGCATGCACCAGCAGAGTGACTTTGTCCAAGTCATTTCCTCTCTCTGAGTAAATTTCCCTATCTGTAAAGTAGGGATAATAAGACCTGTGGTATCTCTCTCAATGGTTAGCAAGAGGCATTTTGTGACCTTTCAAGTACTACAGAAATGCCAGCTGGGAGTATTCTCCACATATTGGTGAGATCACATTGAGAACAGGAATTCTAATTCTTTTCCAATTTAGAATCTGGAAGCTATAACTCAGATGAATTGACAATCTGATGCATCCAATCAGGGGAAGAGATCAAAGGGCAGTCCTCCCGATGAAGGTCATTACCGAAAATTACGTGAGAACAATTGTAAATGTGGTTGGTGGAAGACATGATGGCCAAATGGTGAGTAGGAAGCAACAGGGCCACCACAAGCTCCCCCAAGACATAAGAGAGAACCTTAGCACCTATAGCCCATGTTTGGAGCACAGAGAACATTTCAGCCAGAGCTCAGTCCTCATTTTTTCTGATAAAGCAAAAGACACGTTTCCCCAAAGCTTCCATCTTCCTGTGTCATCTCTCCGCCAAGAAATAGAGAAATCAGCCCCTTCCCCACTGAGGATCTCTTTCATGAGCCAGTGGCCCCTGTAGTGAGTGAGCACATCTACTCTGATTTAAATGCTGTGCCTGTGTCTCCAGGTGAAGATGCAAACCCAGAGTGACATGGTTTGGGTCTCCCTGTCACTTCCAGTTTTCTGCAACAAGAGCTACACATGTAACCCTCGGCTCACGACTGGAGCTCTGAGCTTCCACAGCCCAGGTTCAGCCTTTGGAGGCGTTCTTTATCACACTTTTGGTTTCATTTTGCACTCACGCAAGGCCTCCCTAGAAGTATCAGTATCTGGCTCATCCCACCCCTCCATCTTAACTCAGTTTCCCTTGAGAACATTGAAATTTGACTCAGGTAGCTTTAAAAGCCCTCAGGTAGTATGCAAGCACTCAGGCCAACAAAACATTCGACTAATACAGGCTTTATTTGTAAATTGTCCAGACAACTCAGAGAGGCTTATCTCAAAACCTATGTGTTCATACTGCCCTGGGAGGAAATTTCTTACTAGAAAAAGGAGCTTTCCCTTGCTAGGGAGTCAAGGACCTTGTTAGGGGGACAAGCCCCGAGGCAGTTAGGCAGTGTGTTGAGGTCTGGAGTCTGAGTTAAAAACCTACTTCAGATACTTATCAGCCCTGTGACCCTGAGTAAGTGACTTAACCTCTGCTGGCCTCAGTTTTGTTATCTGTCAAAAGGGGCTAATAAAAGCACCTATCTCCCAGGCTCATTGTGAGAATGTATATATACATACATAGAATGTGTGTGTGTACACACAGACATTGACATATATACACACATATGTGTATATACATTATATATATAATATATTGCATAATACATTGCATATATAATATGGTATAGATTTGCAAATCTTAAAGCTCTACATAAATGATATTATAACAATGACCAGAACTACTGCCCTCGACCGGGCCTCACCAAAGGGCAAACTCTGGCTGACACGTTCTCTGTGCTCCAATGTGCTTTAGGTGCTAAGGTTCTCTCTTACATCCTGGGGGAGCTTGTGGTGGCCCTGTTGCTTCCTACTCACCCTTTGACCGTCATGTCTTCCACCAACCACATTTACAACTGTTCTCACTTAATTTTCCCTCTACCCTTCTGCATTTCTATCTTTCAGTGACTCTTTCCCCTTCACATCTCTGTGTAGTGAGGTCTCCTGTTGCACCTTTCCACTGGCCTGTGTCTCTCTGCCCTGAAGTCTCTCTACCTCTCCAGCCTCAGATGCTCCTCTCCTAGGAGGCCATGTGGCCACACACGTCCACAGGCCCCTCTATGAGATATCAAGTCTATGTCTGTGTGTATCCCTTCTGCACCCTCTCTGACCCCAGCCTCCCTTTTAAAGGTGAAGCCTAAGCCTAATTAGCTCTAGCAGTGAGTCGGCCAAGAGTTCTGGTCAGTGCTAGGACAAAGCTCCTCCACTGAGGAACAAGGGATTTGAGGGTTTGCTGGTGGGGCTCCCCTTAAGCCATGCACAGAGACATTTGCTAACAGCTGCAATTGCTCCAAATCTAAAAAGCAAATATATAAGACTCTCCAGTCTTAGTGGTGGCCTCCTTGCTACCCCTTCTGTTAAGCCCTTCTAATCACCTTCCTCTAAATTCCTGCAAGACTCATAAGAACAAATTTGTTCCCCCAGAGGGTAAGTGATGATGTGGTGGAAAGAGTTCTTGATTTCAAAGACTTAGGTTGGAATCCTGAATCTTCTGTGGTACCTTGGACAAGTCCCTGAGCCTATATGGTCAGTTTCCTTATCTAGGAAATGGGGATACCCATCCCACCATATACCTCATAGGTCTACGATGAGGAAAGGGCTTTGGAAACCTTCCAAAGCTCTATAAAAATAAGAGCTCTTATAAGGCCCTTGGGAAAGGCTGCCTTATCCTGTGGTCATTGAAATAGGTATCATGTGACTCCATTGAGCTCATGAGCTCTGACAGCCCAAGGATTCCATCTTACACAGCCTGGCATCCTCCATGACATCATGGAGCCACCCTGCATGGCAGGCCTCCAGTGACTTGTTCCTTCTGCTCTTCCCATCACAAGTATCCACTTAGAAGTGGTGTTAGTCTTTCAGAGACAGGCTTTGGGCAGGAAATGGCCCTAGAGTGTAGATGAGGTACCTCCAAGTCAGACTCAATTCTCATCTCCCTCAATTCCCCCCAAAAGTTGATTCCAAATAGAGCAAGTTTGCATTTGGATTGTCTGCATGGTGCCTGGGAAAGGTGGGAGGGAAATCACCACACAGCCCTGGGCCAGCAGCATCCCACTAGCCAGCCACCTGGTCCCCAAACCCCAGCAATGCAACTGAAGTCTGTCAGACTCTCTTTAATCTCCATGTGCCAAAAGGTTCCCTCTGAGTCATTCCGGGAACGCAGCCATCTCTGCTCAAGGACAGTCACTGTTCATGAAATTCCCTCCCTGAGGAGGAAAAATGGGTAATTAGCCTGGAAAGGGAGACTGAAGCCAGACCACAGAGGGCTTTAAATGCCAAGCAAGGTGCATGGATTTTATTCAGTGGCAACAGAGAACCACTGAAGCTTTGGGAGGGGGGCAATATGATCAGGGCACTGGAAGAAGGGCTAAGATCTCGGCCTTGGCCCTGGTGAGGAGGCTCAATTGGAGGAGAGGGAGACTTGAGGAGGCCAACATGAATGTCAATGGAATAATCCAGGGAAGGGTTGCTAAGGATGTGACTGTGGGATACCAGTGAGGGGGAAAAGCCCCAAGAATGGATTAAAGGGGACACAGGGAGGAGGTAGAAAGACCTCTTAGAGAGAATGAAAATAAGGGCTGTGGTATTGTGGTGGCATTGGCCCCTGGTTTGATGAATGCTTGTTGACTGACTAATGGGTAGATGCTGGGAAGTCATTTCATTGAGAACAACTTGGTGACCACAGTGTTGTTTGCCCACTCCCTTTGCCCACTTCTTTGGCTTCCCATGGCATGGGAAGGAGGAAGCTGGGTCATACATTATCTGGATGGCACAAGTGATTGGGTAGCCTAACCTCAGGATACTTTGTCATTCCCCTCCCAAAAAAAGACACCTGTTAATAAGGCATTTTCATGGTTTACAGGACATGGTGTCCTGGATGTGAGTGCTGGACTTGTGGTCAGGGAGATCTGAGTTCAAATCCTGCCTCAGAACTTGGTAACTGTGTGACCCCAAGCAAGGCACTTAACCTCTTTGAGACTCAATTTCTTCATCTCTATTAAAAATAGCCAGATCGAACATTTATATAATGATTTAAGGTTCCAAAAGCTATATCAGTATCTATCCACACGTATGAGTGTTATATTAGGTTATATATGTATTTACATATATATAACCTAATTTAATTCTCACAACAACCCTGGGAAGTGGGGCTATAATTATCCCCATATTACAGATGAGAAAACTGAAACTGCATTATGTTAGGTGACTTACACAGGGCTGTTATTGTTCAGTCATGTTTAGTTATGTTCAACTCTTCATAACCCCTTGGGGGAGAAGCTTCTGGGCAGAGATGCCAAGATACCATTTCCTTCTCTAGCTCA
Source organism: Pseudochirops cupreus (assembly GCA_028627135.1). NCBI lineage: Eukaryota > Metazoa > Chordata > Mammalia > Diprotodontia > Pseudocheiridae > Pseudochirops > Pseudochirops cupreus. Next base: position 203,852,648 of record CM053583.1, read on the forward strand.
TTTCACAGATGAGGAAACTGAGGCAGACAGGGTGAAGTGACTTGCCCAGGGTCACACAGCTAGTCAGTGTCTGAGTTGGGGTTTGAACTTGGGTCTTCCTGACTCCAAGTTCAATACTTTCCTACCCTAACTCACAGAGTTGCTGTTGAGGATCATCTGATGCACATGCATACACATACAATGATCTGCAAACCTCGAAGTACTATTCAATTGTTGTTTATTATTATCAATGTTACTATTATTTCCTGAAGGAGGAAGGCTGTCCAAGGTTCTGAAAGCCACATCAATGTATGCTCTGTAAATATTAGCTATTCTTGTCATTATTGACCATGGGAGGCTTTATGGTAGAATCCCTTCCCCCTGGGCCTCAGTTTCCCCCTCTGAAAGAGAAGGGCTTGTATTAAACGGTCTACATGGCCCCTCCCTTCCAGCTCCAATCCTCTGATGCTCTAGAGCAAACCCAGGATTCAAACTGAGGCCATCTGCTTGCAGATCCAATCCCTTTTCCCTATGCCAGTGCGTCCTTGGTACATCCATTCTGCTTCAAATCCACGTTATGGCAACAGCATTTCTATTGATTTAAGTATGTTTATTTTCCCTCAAAATCAAAGGGAGTGAATATAAACCACCACCACCACCCCCCATGAAAATGTCAATATGGCTGAGAAGGCCAACCAAAGAAAGCAGGTCTCTCCCTTCCACTGTCTCCACTCCACCTCTTGACGATGCAAATGGAAGGAACAAACACATAAATTTTGTGATAACTGGAAAGACTCTGGGGGAAGTGGCTGCAGAAGCTTCTGTACTTTCTCCCATTCAAATGTCCAGCCACAACTTTGTATGAATGAGCCTTTGAGTCATACTAACATTAAGCTAAAAGATTTTCCTGAATAAAAAATTTTGAAATAGATCAGAATCCCAGAGGGGGATGGGACCCCAAAGGACTCAAATTCAACCTGGACCTAGAAAAACAAAAGCACTCTCTACAACATTTCTGACAAGTAGTCATCCTGCTTTTGCTCCAAGAACCACAGTGATGGGGAGCTCACTACTCACACCACCGTCAAGGTCAATAGCTATGCATCATTCTATAGGTATTTATGTTAAACGTGCATGAAAGCTGGGACCCAGAAGGACTCTCAGATCATCTTTGTCAAGAATCAATTGAATAATTTTGTGGCGGCAAAAAATTGGAAAACAAGGGGATGCCCATCAATTGGAGAATGGTTGAACAAGTTGTGGTACATGAATGTAATGGAATACTACTGTGCTATAAGAAATGAGGAGCAGACGGACTTCCTAATAACCTGGAGAGACTTATATAAACTGATGCTGATCGAGAAGAGCAGAACCAGGAGACATTTGTACACAATCACAGACACAACGTACGTGTGACAACTAACCTCAATAGACTGGGCTCTTGTCAGCAATACAAGGTTATAGGACAACTCCAAAAGACTCACGATTGATGGAGATATCCGTGTCCAGAGAAGGAGATACAGAATCTGAGTGCACATTGAAACAAACTAGTTGCTCTGTTTCTTTTTCTTGTTTTGTTTTGTTTCCTCTTTCCCACTGATCACTCCATCAGTTATACTCCTTCTTTACCACCTGACTAATGATCAATGGGAAGATATTTGTAGATCCTGTATCTGAATGCATGATGCCATCATGGGGGGGGGGGGAGGGTGAGAAAATCTGAAACTCAAGGGACTGTGGAACTGAATGTTGTAAACTAAACGTAAATAAACCACAATTTTAAAAAATGAATCACTTAAATAAGAATTATGACAGACGTTCAAGATTGTTTTTAGCCTGTGCAATTTACCAAAGGTAACCTGGCCAAGTTTCTTCTTCTTGTCCACTTCTGGACCCAACTCACTGTCCATTTGTGGAACTGATCACATATGTCATGTGTCAGTCCCATCAACTCCCCCATCTGACTGCAAGTCAGAATGTAAAAAATAGCCATTCTGCATCCACTTGGTTTTTCATCCATATACTGTTAGACCAAACTCTTATGAATAGTTGGGAATTTCAGTAAAGGGGACTCCACAATATTTGGAGGCAATAAAAATAAAACAATTTTATCCACAAATAGGAACATCTGGGGAAATTCATCATTTATTGGAATCCCTCTTCCATTGGGACTGTTCAATGGCTACCGTCCACAGTAAGGCAAAAAATATCTACCCTTGTGACTCATGTAGCACCACAGTGTCCAAAAAAATCAAGATTGCAAGTGACCCAAAGGGTAATGGAGGCATGTGACAGATATAAATAGGCAGCAATATGTCCCCAGTGCTGAGCTGTGCCCATGAAATGGAATGAAAATATCATCAAGGTGATATGAGACTGCAAAAAGAGGTGGGCCAGCCTTGGGGAGAAAGCAAGGACTAATACATGGCCAGCCAGTGCCACCACAATGTAGAAGAGGCCCCCATCACAGAGGATAGATGGGAGGACATCAATAGAAGTAGCCATGGATGAAAAGATAAGCAGGGGCAACTAAATCTTGCCGAGTGGAACTCAGGAAAGATAGTAAACTTTGATGTTTTAAAAGGGTGTCACTTGGTGCTACTACTTGTTCCTCATACACAAGATGCCTTCTCCCACCTCCATACCTTTACACAGGCAGTCCCTCAGACCTGGAATACCCTCCCTCTTCACTTCCACTTCTTAGAATTCCAAGCTTTCCTTGAAGCACAAGCTAAGTGCCACCTCCTCTCCTGGGTCTTTCTTGCTTTTTTTCTTTTTTTTCCTTCAAAATTTTATTTTAGAGTCAAATGCCAGAACACAGATACAGAATAGAGAAGCAAAATAAAAACATGTCATAAACTTAAAAACAAAGTTAGAAAGGGAAAAAAGCCTGTCATGTGCATAGCAGAACATGAGAGGATTCAAAATACGTAACCATGAATTTTCATTTCAGGAAAACCTATAGGATAAATAATACACATTATGCTGAGAATTGACAATCTTCTCTTTGCTTCTTCGTGAGCTTTCTTTTGTTCTCTGCTGGGCACTTTTTGCTTTGTTCTTTTCTTTCCCTACCCCCCAACCCCTCCCCCAAGAAGGCCACAATAAAGTTGAGATATGTTTCTCTATAGCTAGAAATATATATGTACCCTCCCCCACCCCTGGAGCTTTCCTAATATTCCCCAGTCCCAGGATGTCATGTTCTGACTCTCTTAGAATTGTTTGGATTATGTATAGACTTGGTCAACACGCATTTATTAAGTGTTTGCTGTGTGCCAGACAGTCAACACACATTAATTAGGCATTGACAAAGTGCCAGGTACAATGTCAAGCACTGGAAACACACACACACACACATGCACACACACACAGCGAGAGACAAAGAGAGACAGAAACAGCGAGACAGAGAAACAGAGACAGGGAGACACAGAAATAGACAGAGAGACAGGGGGGCAAAGAGAGACAGGGACAGAGAGAGACAGAGACAGAAAGACAGAGAGGCAGAGAGACACAGAGAGAGGGAGAGAGGAACTCAGTCCCTGCCTCCAAGGAGTTCACAGTTTAATGTAAATAACTGGGTACGATGTAAAAGGGAGGTGACCCTCAGAGAGAGGACACTTGGGGAAGGGTGTAACAAGGAGAGGCCATTTCCAGGACGTACAATGGAAGCTGAATATTGAAGGAAGCCCAAGAAACTAGGAGATGAGGAGGGAGCAAATTGTAGGGGGAACAGGACTAACCAGTGCAAAGACACAGAGATTAACAATGCGGTACAAGGAATGGGGTGTGAGGAACAGCAATTAGGCCAATGTATCAAGATAATAGTGTATGAAGAGGGGACTCAGGTGGAAGAAGACTGGAAAGGTGAACAGGAATTAGATCAGGAAAATCTTTAATGCCAAGAAGAGTTCAGGTTTTATCCCAGGAGAATCAGGGGCAACTGGAGTTTCTGAGCAGAGGAGTGATGGGGGCACACGTGCATTTTGGGCGCTGAGATGAAGGCGCATCCAGTCATGACGTTTCTTTTGGTGTGATCTTAGTGGGAGCAATCCTATGTACAAACTATGCTGTGTCTGTGCCCACTCTCTGAGATGAGGGGAGAGTGTGCTCCTATGGGGTTGAAGAGAAACATCTGTGTAACCACCCAAACAGATTTTGTGGCTAGCCCAGATTTTGCCCTGAATGGTTTCATTTATAATTCTGTTCTTGCCATATCTTTTAAGAAATTACCTTTGTTGGAGGCACCTAAGTGGCGCAAGTCAGGAGGACCTGAGTTCAAATCCAGCCTCAGACACTTATTAGCCATGCGACCTTGGGCAAGTCACTTATTTTTATCTTCAGAACTTAGCATAGTGCCTAGAATAGTGATCATCAATGCTATTACCACCACTACCACTACAAATCATTGTTTTTGCCCCAAATCTCTCCCTCCTCCTAACTCTTTCTTAGGTCAAGAGCACCACCATGCTCCTACTCACTCAGGCTCCAGCTCAGTTTCAACCTTGACTCTTATCTGCACTCACCCCAAATATTCGATATGTCAAATCTTGTCATTCCTGTCTTTTCGATAACTCTTGTATGTGTCCCCTTCTCTCCACTAAAACAGCTGCCACCCTCAGTAAGTCCTTCATCATCTCACATCCGGACTACTACAGGGTGCAGCTAGTTGGTGTCCTGAAGCCAAGCTACTCTACAGCCTCCCCTCATCTGCCAAACTGATTTTCCTAAGGCCTGACCATGTTGCTCCCCTATTCAATAAACTTCATTGCTCAATATTAACTTGAGAATCAAATATAATGCTTTCTGACTTTTAAAGTCCTTTACAACCTGCTTTTTTGGTCTTCTTAAACTTTGCTGCCCTCCACATATTCAGCAATCCAGTAACACTGGACTTATTTGTCCTTCATTCTGGAAGACTACAAATGACCTCAGGAAGGTGATGTCATGCCATGTAAGTTAATTCAATTTAAGTGAGGCAGGGTTGTGCAAAGTCACCAGCCTCACTTTCCCCTCCAAAGCCTTCCGGGTCTAATGGCCAGATATACATCAGGCAACTGGAGATGGCCTGGGATGCAGTAGGAGACCTTGACCTTTTTAAGCTAGGGTCTTTCCCAGGTCTCAGTTTGTCTAAGGCAGCAGTTCTCAACCTGTGGGTCGTGACCCCTTTGGGGGTTGAACGACCTTTTCAAAAGGGTCGCCTAAGACCATGGGAAAACACATATTCCCAATGGTCTTAGGACCCAAGACACTGCTGCTCTACCCATCTCCAGGCAGGTCCGCCCACATGCAGATATGCCCACATAAGAGTATTAAAGGGTCACAGCATTAAGAAGGTTGAGAACCACTGGTCTAAGGCAATGCCTATTCAGGATTGCTTACTCTTCCTTGAAGGCAAAACTTCAGTCTCCCAACTCCATGCCTTTTCACTGGCTGTCCTCCAAGCCAGGAATGCTGTCCATGCTCACTCCTGCCTCCTGGCTCCCCTGTCTTCCTTCAAGACTCAGCTTAGACCCCACCTTTTACAAAAGTACCCCCACCCAGCTAGTGACTGCCCTCTGGGATTCCCTGCAATTTCCCGTGTATGTATCTTATCGGTACATAACCCCATCTGTAGTCAGTTATTGGAATGTGAGCTCCTTAACTGCAGGAATCATGGTGATTTCCTCCTTTCTGTGTATCCCCTGCATTTAATGCAATTTCTGGCATGCAGTGGGTGCTTAATAAATGCTTATTGATAATGAAATAAGCCAGTCTGGCTAAAATCATGAGTGTAGGAATGGGGGTAATGAGAAATGCACCTGGAAACCTGGCTGGACTAACCAGCCATTTATGTCAGGAAGGGCATTTGTTTGAAAGCATGTGGTATAGGGAGAGAGGGGATGGGGGCCGGGCAATGAGATTCGTGTTTGTGGTCTATGTGCCAACCAGAGCCAGACTGAATTGATCAATGTCCACGGCAGTGGCCTCCAATGCATGGCCCATCCTGTACCTCTACTCAAGAGGTGAGGGGCCTGCTTCCTCAGCCTTCTGAAGTCTTGATTGGGCAGCACACTGAACGCCTTCAGAATTGTGAGTGAAATTGTTTTCTATGATCAGTCTCAGCCTTCATATAAACTGTTTTCCTGGCTCTGCCCACTTTCCTCTGTTCAAAAGGATATCCCCAGGTCTTGCTGCAGTTGTCACATTCATGACTTCTTAAGGCACAATAACATCCATCAGTCACATCCACCATTGGTCCAGCCATTCTCCAGTGGATGGGCCCCCAGTCTGTTGTTCCCTGGGATCTTTTGGAGATGACTGAGATGACTCAGCAGTCAGTCCAGGTATGTAGTTCAGATTTAATGACTTAAACACAAGGGAAACCAGGCACTGTCTTATCTCTTTACTTATCCTGGGCATTAACTCTCTATTAGTCATTTTTGTTGTGCCCTTTCCAACCCAAGGATCTTTCTCCTCAAAGACAAGCAGACTTACTGGAGCTGTGAGTTGATCCAAATGCTTGGATATCAGTTGGGAGTTATTAATGAAAAATGACTAAAAATGATCCATATCCTTTGACGCAGCAATCTCACCACCAGACATAAACTCCCAGAAAGTCAAGGACAGAAACAAAGCTCTACTAGATACCTAAGTGTTTTTATTATTGGTGCTCCCTTTGTGGTAACAAAGAACAGGAAACAAAGTGGGTGAACATTAATTGGGGAATGACTGAAAAACCCTAGCAAAGAATAGCTACCTACCATTTATATAGCACCATAATACTTACAAAGTACTTTATATATTTTATCTCAAATAGTCCTCATGACAACCTATGAGAGAGATGCAATTATTATCCTCGTTTCAGAGATGAAGAAGAAGCTGAGAGAGGTTATGTGGACTCCTCAAACTTACTTAGCCTATTTAAAATACAGAGCTTCTTGTTTCCACATTCAACAATCCTCCAGTCACCTGGCTGCCTATATGAATACATGATGTAGGATATTGTATGTGTGTGTATATTATCTATGTACACAAACACACATATATATGTATGTACACATATACATATCTATAGTCCTGCATGTTATCCTACATAATGTGTGTACATAAATATGTACACATATGTCTGTGTATTATGCGCTATAAACGTACACATATAAAATGGAATGAAGTTCTTGTGTAGGCATGTCAAATAGGAGGGATTTAGAGAAGTTTGAGAAAATTTTCATGAACTGATGCACAGTAAAATAAGCCAACAGAACCACAGAAGAGTTATACAAACATGCACAATGACCACAACAATGTAAAGGGGGGGAAATCACCAGAAGAAAGATGAATTCTGAGTGATCAAAAGATCAGTGGTGGCCCCAGAGAAGAAAAAAAGGAAACATCTACCTCATCCCTCTTCATGGCAGGGCCAGAGATTACCAGGGGAGAATGTTATCTACCACAAAGATATCAGACACATGCCCCACAAGAGGCCCACAACACTCCCAATGGGGGTAAATGCAAGTAAGAAATATTTAACCAAATAAATCAAAATACAATAGAACAGAGATAATGTTAATGTGTGGTTCCCTAAGTCAATATGCTGTCACAGGGACCCTTATGGGTGGTTTAGTGGCTCCTTTTCTAGCTACACTGAGTTTGACAGCACTGATCTATAACTGACATATAACATCTATAACAGGTCATGGTACCTGTTTCTCTTTCTCATAAAGCAGGGATGTTTACCCTGGACCAGAAACTAAATGGTTTAAAACAACTTTAATAACTATACTGTGATAAGATTGATTTCCTTCATCTTCCTATAACTTTAGGTCACACATTTAAAAACATGATTCTAAGGAGTCCATAGATTTCACGAGACTGCTACCAAAAAGATCCAGGACACACACAAAAAAAACCTTTAAAAAAAATCCCACTCTTACAAGGAAATATTTAATATGTAGACAGGGATTGGGTTTCCTGATTTTCTTTTTCTTTTTGCAGAAATGACTATGTTTTTAAGATGACAGATATCAATACAATATTTTTCAAGCTCATTTGCCCAGGCAGGAGGGACAAAGCAAAGTAAAAGTTGAGTAGTTTGACCTTTTCTCCATCATTCACAGTCATTGAGCAGTTATCTCATCAACCCCAATCAGCAATATCTCATTTCTACCATTTTTTATTAAATTTCATTTTTTTTCAACTAGTAAGCTTTCATTTTCTGTCCCTCTCTCTTCCACCTCCACCATCTTCCATTGAAAATGAAAAAAGCAAAACTCTTGTAATAAAAATGTATAGTCACATGAAATAAACTCCTCCCATACTGACCATGTCCAAAACTGTATGCCTCTTTTGCATGTCTTCCTAAAAGCTCAATTGGTCAATGACTTAGATCACTCCCCCTGTCTTTTCTGTATTTTGTGGTAACAAAGAATATATCTTGGAAAATTTGTCATCTTTCCTGACCAACTTTTCCAATAAGATTTTAGAATATGGATTTCTCTGAACCCTGTGACATCGGTTAGGTCAAATATTACGGTCTATGGCAGCTTCTGCACAGCTTTCTTCTCAAATTCTAAGATAGACTGTTTACTTCCCTGCTCAAAGTTCTAATAATTTCTACTTCAGAAATCAATTTTTCCTTCTTGGTCAATATTTAATCAAAAAATCTGGTTCCATGGTCACTTCTTCCACCATTTGGAGGGTGAAATTATCATAAAGACTATCCAATGATATATTAGCAACTCTACTTTTGGCAGAGACAGAGAGCAGACAGAAACAAAGAGAGAGAGAGATAAATATGGAGAAAGAGAGGAAGGGAGAAGAGAGAAGGGGGGGAAAGAATAAGATTTAGGAGAAGGAAAAGGAGAGAGAGACCAGAGAGAGGGAAGGGGAGAAGAGAGAAAAAAGAGGGAGAGGGAAAGAAAGAAGGGAGAAGGGAAAGGATGGGGAGGAAGAAAGAAAAGGAAAAGGAAAGAGAAGGAGAAGGAGATACAGGAGAGGGTACAAGGGTTGGAAAGAGAGGAGAGAGGGGAGAAAGGAAGAAGGAGTGAAAGAAAGGGAAGAGGGAAGGCTAGACAGGGAAGGGAGGAGGTGGAAAGACAAGAAGAGATGAGACAAAACAAGAAGAAAAATAAAGAGGAAAGAAGAGAAGCAGGAAGTAGAGTGGGAGAAAAAAGGGGAGAGGATGGAAGGAAATAGTAGAGGGGGAAAGAAGGGAAGAAAGGAGAAGACTAAGGAAAACATATAGACAGAGACAGAGACAAAAAGAGATGAGGCAAGATGAGAAATTAAGAGGAGAGAAGAAAGGGAAGGTAAGGGGGGGGGGGGACAAAAGAACAGAGACAGAGACAGAGGGAGAGAGATCGAACTCTAACAGATGTGTAGATACCTGGAGTCCCCAGCCACTAACAGATTATGCCTCTATGCCAAGCTTCTGATCTGTTGGTCAAATATTCCATCCATTTCCTCCTTCCACCCAGGAGGTCTAGGCACCACAAAGGACATTGACAGCCTGAAATTCTAAGGCTAAGGTAGGGGACAAATCAAGTATAGAGAGAATTTCTGCAATATCTCTGGAATCTCTGGAATATCTATGAGGATTAAAATATTTCCAACCCCAAAAATACATAATAAGAAAACAAACCCATCCCAGTGAGAGGTAGAGATTGAGATCTGACTTTGGACAAATCACCCTGCACATAGGACACAGCTGATGCCTCAACAGGGTGCAGGCATATTTTTTTGCCTTTACATAATTGAAACAGGCTGAATCCTGCACTAGTATCTATGGGGAAAAATTTAATTAATTAAAAACACGTGAAGACTTCTAAAACTCTGGGTGGATTCTTTTTAGACAATGATCGATGGAAAGACACAAATGAAAATGGGTGTCATTTTCTTCTACTTGTCTGAGGGGGTTGAAATGGAAACAGATGCAGCATTGGAAGGGATCTTGGAGGGCATCTTCATGATATTGCCACAGCTGATCATCTGCCCTGAGCTGTGAGTTACAGAATATTACAGTGTCCTCAGATTTAAATTACAGGCTAGTCACTGGGAAAGAGAGGGAAGTATTTGGAGTATGAATAGGCTATGATGTATTACTAAATCTTTTCAGTAGAAGCAATGAAAGAGGTGTTATTAGAGGGATATACAATGAAAAAAGAAGATGTTGGTCCTATGCCAAGAAAGATGCCCAATAGACAACCAATAAGCCCTAAAGGTAGCTATGCAATCACATGAGGTCTAGAAAATAGCTCCCAGTACAGGATTTATGGGATGGGATAGACAAGAACATTTGGATGTATTCAGATCTGCTTCATTGGATGGAATACTTGAATCAATGAGATTGAAAATCCATCGATGTGCCTATTTCCCTACCTACCCTTCTCTTTAATCTGCTGAAATCTATTGCCCCAAAGTCTACAGATGCAACTGAGACTATGGTCAGTTGAATTGATACCTTCAGGATGCAGTTGGCTCTCTTTAGTAAGCACTGCTACAGGGATACCTTGATTTTGAAATGTAAAGATTAAAGCCAGCTCTCATCTCCCCAGGAGAAGGCATTCATTTTGCTAATAAAGAAAAGTCCTTCTATGGTATCATTTTTGCTAAGTTGCTTGAGCTAACATTGTCCTCAACATATGGTTTCCATTTTTAAAGGGAAAATCATTTCTTTTGTTCCTATCCACTTTCAATGGCTATTTATAAAGATGATTTATCAGGTAATTTGGACAAGAGCTAAAAACAATAGCAAGAAATAGCAGGAAAGGGTGGGCATTTACAGGTTTAGGGGCATCTGGCTTTCCTATAAGTTTGCATTTAATTTTTTTAAAGGTACCTAAGTATAGCTGGTGCGGAGGCTATTTATTCTTCCTCCTCTCCCAAGGAGTGATGTCCTTGAGCAAATGCAAGGTGGAGGACCAAGACAGTTGTCCCTACCCACTACCAACACCACTATCTAGGGCTCGGAAAAGCCAAAGATGATTTGAATAGCCCACCCTCTTACCTCACAGCATTTTTGAGATTGGAAAGAAGATAATTAAGAAGAACTTAGAGTACTTTTTGCTACCTCAGGAATATGTGGGAGGTGCTCCCTTGGGTGGGGACCCCCAGACTCCTAGGAAGGTGAAAGAATATCAAGATATTCTAATTAGGAATTGGTAGCAAGTGTTCTTCTAAGGAAGGAGAGTGACAGACTCCCACTCCCTGGATAAACTTCTGGGAGGCCAGAGGACAACAGAGGGTCTAGCCAAAGGGAAAAGTCTCAGCTAGAGAGGGTTTCTGGTCTGCCATTGTATCAAGGAAGCTGGGAAATAGCAGGTAACCTCTGAAAGCATCTCCCCTGCAATGTTTGGAGAATGAAGTCAATGATTGAGCCCAATCAACGTGGGATCCCTGTGTTGAGGGGCACCAAGGTCCAAAAGGAGCAACAATGGCTCCCATGGAGACAGCAGCTGGCACTTCCTGAGACAAAGAAGAACTTCAAGACAGCATGCAGGCTTGGAACAATGGAGGAGGCTCTCACCAGACCAGAAGCAGAAGTGATGGGCACTTCACCCACATCTTTCCAAAATGGATAATCACTAGAGGAACCTGACATTCCTCAGGATCTCCAGTGAGGGCTCTCTTGTTTTCTATGATGTCCCAACACTAGAAAAAATACTGTAATATTTTAATTACTTTGTAATATTGTGAACTATGTGCTCCAAAAGGGAAGCAGATGACAATGCACTGATTGCCCCAGATCTTTTTCATATTTTCTGGGTGGGAGCTCCGAGTTAGAAAGGTGATGCATTGTCCCAAGTGAGGCTGGACACTCTGTGCTGTGAGGGCCTCTGACACAAGGGTTACAAAAGCAATAGCACTGGGACAGAAAAATACCAAGAGGCAACTGTCCAAAAAAAAAAGCTGGGCAGCCTCAGAGTCTGGCTGTAGGTTGCCTTTCCCCATTCATTTCACATGAATCCCATCCACATGCTCTGCATCCCAGACAAACTGCTCCCCAAACCCAATATGACATCTCCTTCCTCCCATGGGCTTTACATGAGCTGCTCCTGGTGGCAAAGATACCTCCCCCACCTCCTCAAATCTGCCTTAGCTTCCTCCAAGATTCTAGTCAGCTGTCTCTTCCTATAGAAAGCCAATCCCCTAATTGTTCATGTTCTGTCCTCCCTCAAATATATGTATTTGGTAAAAGATGTCTTCCCTCTCCCCCCACCAGTAGAAGAACATAAATACCTTGAGGACTGGGTCCATTTGTTGGAGACACAAGAAAAATTGAGGGTTGGATGTGAATTAACTCAGGGAATTATTGCTTTCATGACTTATATGAAGTATCTTCCACTCAGTCATAGGTTTCTATCTCATTTGCCAGAAGCATATGCAGATTAGTAGGATTATTGTGACACTTTAACTAACTAAGACTTGATCCTAATACCTAAGAACATACAACAAAGACTTTGAGTTGCAAGTGTATATCACTATGGAAAATGTCTCTTTCCTTCCCACTCAGCATAAATATTCTAAACCCAGCTACTTTTTTGCCAGACCTCTAGATATCTTTCACATTTTATTTTTAATAAACATCCCTCCCTCTCTGACACCTGTGATTTTCATTGGTATAGAGAACTTGCAGTGTGGAAATTGCCTTCACCTACACCAATGGGCAACTCATCTATAACTTACAGTCTTAGAATAGTATCTGTAGCACCAAAAGGTTAAGTGACTTGCCCAGGGTCACATCCCCAATATATGTCTGAGATTGGACTTGAGTCCATGTTTGCCTGACTCTGTTGACTGTCTTGTATCCACTACATTATGTCATTTCTCATCTAGATTTTTCCCAAGTCATTTGGTTTTATGTAATAAATATAAAGGTGAAATTTTTTATGTGGATATATATGTATAATTGAAAATCATCAAAAGTCAAACCACTGTGCCCTATAACAGCAGAAAATACCAGCAGACTGATTATTTTTTAAAGATAAACATCACTAAGATTTTGTCTCAGGAAATGACCATGCATTTCTCCATGTGTTTACAAAATGCAGACAATCAAAAGCTGTTTCCATCCACACTGCTGCTCCTGTAATGTCCCTTTTATTAAGAATAATGTTCTTGGACACATAATGGAAAATTCCTACAGCATTTCTCCTCTTTTCCTAATATCACAAGGTCAACCCCTGGGATTAAGAAGATGTTAAGGGGACAATAAGACACTGAATTCTGCATACATGCATCCATACTTGTCAACGTAATGGAAATAAGTCTACACATGTCCCTTTCCCCACCCCTTCCCATGTAGCCTGAAATAACAGAATCCATCTGCTTGGATGCCCCTGACCACTCTGTCTCCCACAAAATCATGAGTCTGCATGGAATTTTCACTTCCACATTGGAAACTGCCTTTTGTGGAGTGTCTACTGCATTATATAGCAGGTGGGGATTCATTGCAACCAAATCAAAAACATCTGATGAAGCAGCAATAGGGTAGAGAAATCTGACTTAGCTACTTCAATGTAGAAATGGTGGAAGAGATTGAAAACCCTCATTTTCACCACATATGCATGAAGTGTCACTTGCACAAAGTACGAAGGAGACACCAACAGGAAGTGCTCCGCTTTTTTTTCTTAAACCCATAAAATTATTTTGGATAGAAAGGAACAGGGACCTCTTACTTTGCAGGTCGTGGGTGTGGCAGCAACAGAAATCATCTGGCCCCCCTCAAGACCCTCCCTTCTGGGACACCCCCCTCTTCCTCATCATTCCCAACAAACTAAACCTCGGCCATAAACCTGCAGCAAAAAGCAACCTCCAGCAACTCGTCCTGCCTCTTCTCTTGATGTCAGTTTGGTCTGGTCTGGTTTTCCCAGCAAGGCAAGAGAGCTCTTGGTAATGACTGTGTTTAGCTGAGACCACCATTTGGAAACCATTGCCAGATTTCCTCCCCTCTGTTCATGTCACAGTGAAATCCACCTTCTCAGTTCGGATAACTGCAATTCAATTGCCTTACTCTTTCCTATGTTCAATTGATCAAACTCATAAAAACGCATCCATATTGCTCTGGGCTCACTAACGCAGATATTTTCGGTTAAAATGCAAGAAAAACTTTTCTTAATCGATTCCCCTTTGCCAGAGGCAATACCTAGAGAAGGATATGACATCATAGGGCTTGGAAGCCCTGCCTGCCCACCCGCCTAGTGCACCACCAGTGTTAACCCAGACACTGGGCAACAGCAGTGCTAAGCTTATTTGTCTCCTAGTGTTGTCTATGTTGTATATTGTGGGAAGGGAGGGGAAGAGAGATCTCCAGGTCATTTTCAACAGCACTTTGCAGTATGCTGTACCTGTACGTTCACTTTGGCCAGCAAAAACAGAGACCAGTTGCTCTAAGAAACCACAATTTCATCTCAGAAGCATAAAAGTAAAGCAGTATTTAAGCAGATCCTATGTATTTTCTGTGTCCAGGAATAACATGAGAAATTTACCTTAAAAATCCAGCTATTCCCTAGCAATCCGAAGTGATGCCACTTTGAATCTTATCAAGCAGGGGCCACTGACGTCACTGCCAGCAATGGCTGCCCTCCTATCCCCTCCCCACCATTCGTGGTAAATGATTCATAATTCGGTCTTCTTTAGGAATAATAGAAAAGGTCTTTCCATGAACTAGGTGACAAGTCCCCTCTTTTCAAAGACGTCAGGGGTATTAAGCAGTCACGTTTCCCATTCTAAAATCCGCTGGCCAAGGCTCTGGGCTCCGTGAGAAGGCAGATCCCAGAAGGGGATTTTCCACGCTTCACATCTATCAGCCCTATTGGGGAATCCCAGCGTGATTCACATTTCTTCAGCACTCCCCTCCGTAAACAGCTCCTGCCTGCATGTTGGTGCAGTCCTTACATGTCTCGCTGAAACAACTACAGTTTTTAGATGAAGACCTGAACACTGGGGGATTTCCCTCCCCGGCCCTAAAAGGAAACACGGAGACACTGACTAGCTACAAGTGACAGGCACCTCTTAACAACTGCCTGGAACCGCATGCCAAGGAAAACAGGGCTCGGTGCGATTTTTTTAAATCAATGAACTCGATTCTATCGGCAAGATTTGTAAAAGATCTGCGAGGAAAGAAAATATTTCTGAAAGTTGAAATGTCTGACAAGATCTTCTCTTGCCATCTGAGAAGAAATAATTTGGTGGTTTATGGATAATCCGCCTCCCCTCCCCCCCCCAAAAAGTTGTAAGAACCGCAGTAAACAAAACCCACTCCTGCACAAGCCCACTTAAACAGCAGACATAATCTGATGAAGGCACCCCAGCTGCCCGATTGTAAAGAAGCCATCACCAGACAATCTCTCCAGCCTGCGAAGGGCTACACTTCCCCAGGCAGAGTACTTTCCAAGGTAACATCAGCTTTGTATCTGAAACTCTCTTACAGCCCGAAGACTTGGTAGTCCAAGCTGAATTCAGATCATCGTACTGGGCAAAGATCCTCGCTGGAGAGTTGAATAAAAATCCTCAGACATCTGGGGGTGGAAGATTACCGAAGGAAATACACGTGTGTGCACATGGGAACACACACACACACACACACACACACACACACACACACTCTTTCTGGAGACACATCCACGTACTTGGAGACACCTCCAGCAGGAAGAAGCTGGGCCCTTCCTATCTTCGTTCCAAATCAGTGCCATCCAGGACGTGCCAGGATGCCAACAGCCCCTATCCATGTCCCACATAGACCAGTTCCCAGTTAGCCATCCTGACACCTGTAGCTCTCATTCTAAGAGTACAAGGGAAGAAAACCTTGGTACCCTCCCTTCGGAGGGAACACACACACGCACACACTCGGAGGCCGAGTCCCAGAGTCAGATCCTCCCCACCTAAGGAGCTCGCCCACCTTAGGCACTCCTCCTCTGCACCGGGTGCACCCTCTGCATCAGAACACTGATCAAACCCCAAAGAAACCGAGATCAGAGGCGCCCTTCAGCTTCCTCTGCCGAGGGGCCACACTCCTTCTGAAGTTGCCAGCCATCTGCTTCTCGAACCTGCTCCGGGCCTGAGCTGGAGTTCGGGAGAATGCATCGCCCCACTCTCCCCATGGAGCCCCCAGCAACCCTCCCCCAAGGCGGCCTCTGGCACTTACCGCACCGCTCACACAGCAATCGGCCAACTTCCTTCCGGACTTTCCTGCCTGCGGGCAGTGGGGGGGAAGAAGCCTTGAACGCCGCGGGAAGCTCGGTGCCGCTGCCGTTGGCCTCCGGCTCCATGAAGAAGATGTAGGTGCGGTCCTCCCGCAGCCGCCGCGGCGGAGACGGAGGCCGCGGGTCCCCGCAGGGAGACGGGGAGGCCAAGCCCGGGGCCGGGCCCAGGCGCACGGTGACCAGCGCGTCACGGCTCAGCCCGCCCGTCTTAACCGCCCACACGTGGCGCACTCTCACCAGGTAGGGCGCTTCGGCGTCCCCGCTGCCGCCGCCGCCGCCGCCGCCACCGTCGCCGCCGCCGCCGAGGCGAGGGCTGGGGCTGAGGCTGGGGCGCGAGTGGGGCGTCGCGGGCGGTTCCTCTAGCCCTCCGGCGGCGGCTCGGGCCGCCTCGGTCAGCAGGGGCCCCTGGTCAGGCGGCCGCCGGCGGGGCACCTGGCCCTCGATCACCACGGCAGCGCGCTGAGTCCGCTCCCGCACCGAGCCAGCGCCCCGAGGCGCCCACCAGCAGACCGCGCCCGGGGCCGCTGCTCCCGCCGCCAAGGCCGAGGTCCGCAGCAGCAGCAGAGGCGGCAGCAACAGCAGCGGCAGCAGCGCCCGCGGCCCCCGACCCAGGGGTAAGGGGGGCGATGGCGGGGGCGGGGACGGGGCGCCGGAGCTCGGCCTCGCCCGGGCCCCGGACTCTGGCGCCGCCGCCCCGCAGCAGGCGAGCCGGGGCCCGCGCCAGCCCATGGGGAGGGCGGGCTGGCAAGGGGAGCGCTCCCTCCCGCTCCCTCGGTCCGACAGGCGGGTCTGTGCTGCTCTGGCTCTGGGCGCTGCCTCTGCCGCCGCCCCCGCCGCTGCTGCCCGCTGCCCGCTGCCCGCTGCCCGCTGCCCGCTCCCGGCGCTGGCTGCCTCGCTCGCTCGCTCCCTTGCAAGCTCTCCCCGCACTCCTATATCCTTCCCGCTACCGCTGCTGCTGCTGTTCTCTGGCTCTCTGGCTCTCTGGCTCTCTGGCCCTCTCCTCCTCCTCACCCTACCTCTGGCTGCTCTCCTCCTCCTCTTCCTCCTCCCCCTCCTCCTCTCCCTCCTCCCTCTCCTCCTCCTCCTCCTCTTCCTCCTCCCTCTCCTCTTCCTTCTCTCCCTCCACCTCCTCCTCCTCCTCCTCTTTCTCCTCCTCCTCTTCCTCCTCCTTTCCCTCTCCTCCTCCTCTTCTCCCTCCAACTTGCTCTTCTCCACTCCTGCTCCGTATGGATTGAGGGCTGGGGGGAAGGGGGAGAGGGCGTGACTTGTTTGTGGAAGCCGAGGGAAGGGGCCGGCAGGGACGGGAATCCCAAGTACTGCTGCCCCAGAGCTGGAATTGGCGGGGGAGAAGGGGGCGAGGGGCAGCGGCTGCCGCCGCCGCTGCCACCAGAGCTGGAGGTGGAGCCGCTGGTGGCTCGGGCTGCTGGCAGTTCACAAGCCTTTGTGTGAGGGGATGCTGCAGCAGAGCCTGCTAAGCCTCTGTGAGTCTGGGTGGGAGAGAGAGAAACCAGGAGGCGGAGTCGTGAGTTGGGAAATCACTTGCAGGTGGTTGTGGTGGAGGTGGTGATAGTGGAGGTGGTGGTGTTGGTTGTGTTGTTGGTAGTGGAGATGATGGTGGTGGTGGTGGTAGCGGAGGTGATGGTGATGGTAGTGTTGGTAGTGGAGGTGATGGTGATGGTAGTGTTGGTAGTGGAGGTGATGGTGGAAGTGGTGGTGGTGATAGTGGAGGAGATGGTGGTGGTGGTGGTGGTATATGTTGGTGGTGGAGGTGATGGTAGAGGTGATGCTGCTGCTGCCACCACTGGTGCTGCCAGGGTCACACTAGTGTTGGGGGTACCCTTGCAGATGGGAACTATGTGCCCCTCCCTCCATTCTTCATCTGACTTTACTGAGCATTTTTCTTCTCTTACCCCAAACCCCCCATGGCTTAACCTACATGGGGTAAGAGAATAGGAGATATTTTCTCCTCTGACTGCCCCTTTTAAAATTCAATTTCCTTCATTTCTATAAACTTTTATTAAGTGCTTACTGTGTATGGGACACTGTGTTGCATTCAAACTGTGAAAGGGGAAAAGAACAAGGCTTCCTTACCTATATGATAACATGAATGCAGATAATCCCAAGAGCAGAAAGGAAAAACAGTCTGCAGCTACTAACCCAGATGTCATGTGTGGGGGCTCAGAGTGAGAAGGAAGAGGAAAGATAACATTCCTTACTTTGAAACAAAAAGTCCTGGATAGCCGTTTTGCTTGATAGTTCAGAAATAGCACCCGTTCAGATGAGCAGCCAAAGAAAACTTCTTAACACATGACTTCCCCATCTACAACACAGGTATCCTGATCTCAGATGGAATGCTTTGGACTCTCCTGCCTTCCTTCTTCTCAAATACCTCCCTTGCTGCATGGACCTGCTAAAATACCAGCTCAATCTGCCAACCATCTCACAGGTCTGTTAACACACCAATTCAGCAGGCTAACCACTACACCCCTGCTAGTATACAAGCTCATCATGCTAAAAGTTGGTGTGTGCCAACTGAAATACCAACTTTTCACACCAGAACCATACATTTGCTGATATACAAGCTTAACTAAAACCTGCACATACATATTGAAGCCCACTTGCCAGGCTAAGATCTGAACCCATGCTGAAAAATTTAGTGCACTATACTAACAAATGCAGATGCCAGCTAGTGCAGGCAAGTGAAGACAGTGAGTGACCTTTGGTCCATCCCAACAACATTTGTGGCATTTTTATCTGACAAGCCATTTCTCTGACTAGAAAGTGAAATGTGTGGCTCCTTCACCTAATGGTCACAGAAGGTTATAGATGCTGTGTGACCCCTGCCTCCTCCAGAGCCCCCAAGGGACTGGAGGTATAAGTAACGGAATGGGCATCTCTCTTGTTCCAGGATCTTCCCAGTAGGCTTTTCAAAGTACCATGCTAATATCAACAATGGAAAATGTAGGATTTTTTTTTGAAAGGTCAAAGTTTTATTAAATTAAATGAATTCTTCAGGATAATGGTTAGTCCCAAAATGGGCAGTTTAGTTGAACACCAGCAGCTGCACTTCCATCCTGGGATTCCACTGGGGTCATCTAGTTGGTTCTAGAAAGATCTCATGTCAGGAGTTTACATTTAATTTCTTTGGTTTGAAAACAATCAGAGAGAGAGCCAGGAGCCTGCCACTTGGCATCACTGGCCTACCTGGAAACCATGCCAATGCTTCCCTCCAAATTGAGCCATGAAGAACCTCTTACTCTGAGAATGGTATCTACAGAGTGTTCTTATTTTTCTGTTCTCCAAAATATTGTGCTTTAAGATTTCGCAGCATGGCCTCACCTAACTTAAAACCCAGGAATGACACTGTGCCTAGAACCCTTTGTGAAAGGAGTTTTCAAGGTTAACAGATGAGCAAGATGGCAGAGTAATTGTTTCCCATAAACTAAAAAGAGAGAGAGAATGGCATAATATGCTAAACACAGAATAACCAGAGCCACATCCCCAGTCTTAGATGAACAGCATAAAGACAGACAAGCGGAATACTTGAGCTCCAACTCAGCATCCTTAGCCCATGGCCAGGCACATGTTGCACTCACCTGCAGGTTTGTGCTGCAGGATCCCACTGTGGGCCCTGTCCAGGGTGCCTCCCACTGTGGCTCAGGTGAACTCGCCTATGCACGTCCACACATCTGGCAGAGGACACAGATTCTGTCCTGGCCAAAGGGCAGAGAGGAAGTAGAGATAGAGGGTGGTCAAGGGTCAGAGATGCTGGTACAGAACCAGCTGGAGAGAAGAGAGAAGCCCTTGGAATGGAACTGAGGATGTCACTGAGAAAGAGAAGAAAAGAGAACAAAGAACAGAACCTTGGGGCACACTCACAATCAGGGCCTTGATGTGGTCAATGATCCAGTAGAGATAAAGAAGGGGGCAGAAGGATAACAGAGAGAGAGCAATATCATGAAAACCTCGAGAAGAGTGAGGATCTAGGAGAAGAATGTGCTCAACTGTGCCTGATGATGCAGAGAGGGAGCAAAGGGTAAGGACTAAGGAAAGACAATCATGGTTGGCAATTAGGAGTTCACTGGTAATTTGGGAGAGAGCAGTGTTAGCTAGATTACAGAGGGCTGAGTGAAAAAAGGAAGTGATAGGACCAAATGCAAACAGATTTCATAGGAGTTTGGCTGGGAAACAGAAAAGAGACATTAGATGGTGCCTCACTAAGATCAGTTTCACTGTCCTTTGTTCTCAAAGAGGACCGAAATGACATCACTACGCTAAGAGTGAAGTTCCATTGTGGCCGACTGTAGCTGATCAGACCAGTAGGAGCTCAGAAGGCTCTACCTCAGGTCAGGCACAAATACTTCCCGTGAATATTTGAAGTGTATTCTCACGTTTCTTTTGAGCTACTTCAATTCTGCTTTGCTTGTAGAGCACAGCACCTTATCTGATAAGGGCACTCGATGATGAATGGTCCTGTGCTAGTGTCTCCCATGTCACACAATCAATTTCAAAGTTCTTAAGAGAGACCTTGAGAATGTCCTTGTATCACTTCTTATGACTACCACGTGAGCATTTGCCCTGTGTTAGTTCTCCATAAAATAATCCTTTTGGCAAGCATACATGTTGCATTTGAACAACATGACCAGCCCATGATAGAGATGGGCTAGCAATGAATGGTTTTCTTTTAAGTATAAGGAGATATTTGCACATGTGTATAGGCAGCTAAGATAGAAACAGTATATAAGGAAAGACTGAAGATTAGAGAGAGTGAATGATACGTAGCACAGTCTGCCATAGAAGATGGGAGGTAATGAGGACAAGGGCTCATGGGATAGGGTTGACCTTGATGAGAAGGGTCAGGTCTTCATCAGAAACTAGAGTAAAAGTAGAGAAAATACTGGAGATTATGTTAAGAGACTATGATACATTTTTTTGTTTGGGTTTTTTTTATTTTTTGCTTTTTGGAGGGGTTAAGATAGGCAATTGGGGTTAAGTGACTTGCCCAGGGTCGTGCAGCTAGTGAGTGTTAAGTGTCTGAGGTCAAATTTGAACTCAAGTCTTCCTGACTCCAGGGCCGGTGCTCTATTCACTGCACCACCTAGGCACCCCTGTGATATATTTTTTAAATTCATTTGTTTATTTACTTTTAGTTTACAAGATTTAGTTCCACAGTCCCTTGAGTTTCATATTTTTGTGATATATATTTTTTTAAAGGGTAGAGAGAGAAGTGAGCTTCCACTTCATGGCAAAAGGTCTCTTATTTTTTTGTGAACTTAGATTTTATTTTTAATCTAATTTTATTTTATTTTCAGTTCTGAATCCTTTCCCTCCTCCATCCTCTCCCCCCACTCAATGAGAAGGCAAGAAAAACAAAACATATTATGAATATGTATAGTCATGAAAAATTCCCACATCAGCCAGAGAAAAAGAAATCAGATATGCTTCAGTCTGCTGAGTCCCTCAAGTCTCTGACGGGGGTAGATAGCATATTTCATCATGAATCTTTAGAACTGCAGTGGGTCATTGTGTTCATCAGAGTTACTAAGTCTTTCAAAGTTGACTCTCTTTGCAGTATTGTCGTTTCTGTGTAACTTGTTCTCCTGGTCTTGTGCTCTTCCCTTTGCATTCATCCATACAAAGCTGTCCTGATCATTATGAAACCATCCCGTTCATCATTTCTTATGGCACAATGGCACTCCATCACAGTCATGCCGTAACTTGTTCAGTCATTCCCCAGTTGATGGGCATCCACTCAAATGCCAGTTCTTTACCACCACAAAAGAGCTGCTAGAAATATTTTTTAATATATTGGTCCTTTTTAAAAAAATTTTATCTCTTTAGAGTATAGACATAGTAGCAGTATTTCTGGGTCAAAGGGTATGCACAGTGTTATTGCCTTTTGGGCATAGCTCTAAATTGCTCTATAGAATGGGTGACTCAGTTCAGCTTGTTGTGTAAGTTGTCTAAATTCATCTACAACAGTGCATATTTTCACATAGCCCCTACAGAATTGGTCATTTTCCTTTTTTAATCAATTTAGCCAATCTTATGGGTATAAAGAGTTACCTCAGACTTGTTTTAATTTTTATTTCTCTAATTATTAGTGATTCAGAGCATTTTTTCATATGGCAATTGATAGCTTGGATTTCTTCCTTTAGAAACTGCCTGTTCATGTCTTTTGACCATTTATCAATTGGAGAATGGTTCTCATTCTTATAGATATGAATTGGTTCCCCATATAGCTTAGAAATGATTCCTTTGGGGCAGCTAGGTGGCACAGTGAATAGAGTACCAGCCCTGAAGTCAGGAGGATCTGAGTTCAAATCTGGCCTCAGACTCTTAACACTTAACAAGCCATGTGATCTTGGGCAAGTCACTTAACCCCAAATGCATGGCCTTCCCCCCTCCAAAAAAAAAAAAAAAGCAAAAACAAAGACATGATTCCTTTTCCAGAGAAAGTTACTGCAAAGATTTTTCCCATTTTCCTGCTTCTCTTTTGTTTTTAGCTGCATTGGTTTCATAGAGGAAAAAAAGTTTTAATTTATATATAATCAAAATGATTCATTTTACTTCCTGTGAACCTCTCCATCTCTTGTTTGATTATGAACATAAATATGATAGGTAATTTCTTCCATATTCCACCAATTTATTTATGATACCACACTTTATATCTAAATCATGGACCTGTTTTGAGCTTATGGTGTGAAATGTTGGTCTATATATAGTTTAGGCTAAACTACTTTCCAATTTTCCAGACAGTTTTTGTTGAGTTCTTGTCCCAATAGTTGGAATCTTTGCATTTAGCTATCACAAAGTTAGTTTTGCTAAGTGGCACAGTGGGTAGAGTGCTGGGCTTGGAACGAGGAAGACTCATCTTCCTGAGTTCAAATCCAGCTTCAGACACTTATTATATGTGTGATCCTGGGCAAGTAATTTAACCTTGTTTGCCTTGGTTTTCCACTCTATTATCTTCACCAAGAAAAACCCTAAAAGGGTCAGGAATATTTGAACATGACTGAAAAATGACTAAACCAAAAAGATTACTTTAATTGATTTATTTCTCTACATTGTATACCTAATCTATTCCATTGATCCACCTCTCTATTTCTTACCCTGTACCAAATTTTTTTACTCGCAACTTTGTAGGATAGTTTGAGATTTGGTACTGCCATGACCCCCTTTTTTTCTCAAGTTGAGTCCCTTGATGTTCTGGACCTTTTGATTCTCAGGATGAATTGTGTTATTTTTTTCTAGTTCCTCAAAGTAATCCTTTGGTGATTTGACTGGTGTGGCACTGAAAAAGTAAACAAATTTAGTTTTAACATTTAGGGAAGCATTTAGAGAAGTAAATTTTCTCCTGCGTACTGCTTTGAATGCATTCCAAAAATTTCGGTGTGTTGTTTCACTGTGGTGCTAATCTTTAATACAATTACTAATTGTTTCTATAATTTGTTTTTTTTTTTTTACTCACCCATTCTTCAGAATTAAGTTATTTAGTTTCCAATTAGTTTTGAATCTTTATTCCAAAGATCCTTTACTAAATATAGTTTTTTGGTTATTGCACTATGATCGGCAAAAGATATATTTAATATTTCTGCTTTCCTGCACTTATTTGTGAGGTTTTTGTGGCCTAATACACACTTAATTTTTGTGAAGGTGTCATGAACAGCTGACAAATGGGTATCTTTCTTTTTATTCCCATTCAATATTCTCCAGAGATCTATCATATCTAGCTTTCTAAACTTCTGTTCAGGTTCTCAACTTCTTCCTTGTTTATTTTCAAATTCAATTTATTGCTATCTGAGGGGGATAAATTGAAATCCTTTTCTATTTTAGTTTCAGTCTCAAGTTCTTCCTGTAACTCATTTAACTTTTCCTTTAAGAATTTAAATACTATTCCATTTGATTAATATACATATTGTATTGATATTAATTTATCGTGTATGTTATATTTCAGCAAAATATCATTTCCTGGCTTATCTCTTTTATTTAGATTTGCTTTTGCTTTGTCTGAGATCATGATTGCCACTCCTACCTTTTCTTTACTTTCATGAAGCACGATCAATATTGCTTCAGTCCCTTATTTTATCTCTATGTATATCTTTCCATTGCAAATGTGTTTCTTTGCATCATACTGTTGAATTCTGATTTCTAATCCATTCTGCTATTCTGTTTTATTTTATGGGTAAGTTCATTCCATTCACATTCATAGTTACGATTGCTAACTGTGTACTTCCCTTATACTATTCTTATACTTTTCCTTCTCTTTTCCCCTCTCTTTAAGAATCTGTTTGCTTCAGATTAATATCTCCCTTAATCTACCCTCCCTTTCTCCACCCATTCCTCTCCAGTTTTCCAGAGGGAAAGGATGTATTTCTGTACACAACTGTGTATGTTTATTCTTCCCTCCTTTAACCAGTTCAAATGAGAATGAGGTTCAAGTATCATTCACCCCTCCCCTACTATTCTCTCCTTATTGTATAAGCCCCTTTTTACTTATTCTCTTTATGTGAGATAAGTTTCCCCATTCTTCCTCTCCCTTCCTCCATCTCTCAGAATGTTCCTCTTCCATAACCTTTCCATTCTTCTTTCAAGATCATTATTGTCACTCCTAGGGCCTCAGCCTAATTAGACTTCTTCCATCCAGGACCCCTGATAATGATAGAGTTCTGAGGAGCAACATGCACCGTCTCCCCATATGAGAACACAAATGGTTTGACCTTGTTTAGTACCTTATGACTGGTCACTCAGGTTTATCTTTTTATACTTCTTTTGTCTACTGCATTTGTACATCAGATTTTCTACTCTGCTGTGATCTTTTCACCAGGACTGCTTAGACCATTTTTCTTTTGGGTTAAACTCAAATTTGTTGAATAGGTTACTTTTGGTTGTAAGCCTGCGTCCTTTATGGAAAATCGTATTTGAAGCTCTTTGTTTCTTTATGGTGGTGACTGCTAAGTCTTGTGTGATCTTGACTGTGGCTCTGCGGTCCTTGAATTCTTTCTTTTTGACTGCTTGCAGTGTTTTCTCCTTGACTTGGAAGCTCAGGATTTATGTTATAATATTCCTAGGAGTTTTCATTTTAAAGTTTCTTTCAGGAGGTGACCAGTGGAGTCTTTCAATTTATATCTGCTCTCTGGTTCTAAGAAATCTGGAATGCTTTCTTCTCTGATTTCTTGAAATGTGATAGCTAGGCTTTTTTTTATGTAAATGGATTTCATTTCAATTCTTAAATGATCTCCCTTTGTTCTGTTTTCTGGCTAACTATGAGACATTTCATGTTTTCTTCTTTTCATCTTTTGATTTTAGTTATTGCTTGATGCCTTATTAACTAATTAGCTTCCATCTGGCCCATTTAATTTTTATTGTTGCTTTTTGGAGAGGGGAGGGGAGGGCAATTGGGGTTAAGAGACTTGCCCAAGGTAAGTGTGTCAAGTGTCTGAGGCCAGATTTGAACTCAGGTCCTCCTGACTCCAGGGCTGGTGCTCTATTCACTGTGCCACCTAGCCACCCCCCATTTTAATTTTTAAGGAGTTATTTTCTTCATTAACATTTTGTACATTTTTCCACACTGCTAATTCTCTTTTCATATCTTTCTCCTCTCTCACTTCTTTCCTCATTTTTAATTTAGTATTTTATTTTTCCCAAATTACAAGTAAAAACCATTTTCAACATTCATTTTTAAAATTGAGTTCCAAATTCTCTCCCTCCCTCCCCACTGTCCTCATTGAAAAGGCAAGCAATTCGATATAGGTTATACATGTATAGTCATGCAAAACATATTTCCATATTGGTCATGTTGTAAAAGAAAACACAGACCAAGAGTTAAAAACCCAAGATATATAAAGTTCAATCCGTGTTCAGACTCTCTCACTTCTTTCTCTGGGATGGGTTTTCATCCCAAGTCCTTCAGAGTTGTCTTGGATCATTGTATTGCTGAAAAGAGCTCAGTCACTCACTGCTGATCGTCTTAGATTATTGCTGTTACTCTGTACAGTGTTCTCCTGGTTCTACTCATTTATTTCACTCAGCTTTATTGAGTCAATGGGGACTTCTTGTAGCTTTCCTGATCAGAATTCAGTCTGGTACAAGGAGGTATGCTGGGCAAGCTAGGCTAAAGCACTTCCTATCATCCACACTCTTGATTCTGCAACCCAAATGGTCTCCTTTCTCCAAAAAGTCATGTCAAGACCTGCAGCTGTGATGGTGACAGAGGTACTGTAGGGGGCTTGAGGAGAGAAGGAAAGGTTACAAGAGCTCCTGTGGTGAGTGGGATAGAGGACAGGGAGGCTTCCCAGGATTGTGTTGCAGTAATGAGGGCCATCTCAAGGTTCCACAACATAAATGTGTTTTCTACTTAATCATTTCAACAGTATAACTTTATCCATGTCTGTTCAGCAGTATGTGAATAACAGCAGAGGAGGAGAATGGTAGACATAATTCAGTGTTGGAGTCTAACAGGTAACAAGAAGCATGGGCAAGGAATTCCAGAGTACTGGATAACATAAAGTGTAATTGTTTAATTAAGAAGGGATTGATGGAAGTGACAGAAGTGGGCAGCGAGGTGACACAGTGGATAGAGCACTGGGCCTGAAGTCAGAACGACTCCTGAGTTCAAATCTGGTCTTAGACACTTACTAGTTGTGTGACCCTGGGCAAGTCACTTCACCCTGTTTGCCTCAGTTTCCTCATCTACAAAATGAGCTGAAGGAAATGGCAAACCGCTCCAGTATCTTTGGCAAGAAGACCACAAATGGGGTCGTGAAGAGTCAGACACAACTGAAAACAACTGAACAATGATTGAAGCAAGAAGTGTGATTGCCTGGAAAGGTGCTGAGTGATGAAGGCATGGGAGGTCACTGTGAGGATGAAGGATAGACTAGGAGTGGGGCAGAGGGAGAGAGAGAATCAGAGGAGGGACTGCACAACTAACCTACTACTGGAGTTCTTGGCTATGGAAGTGGAACACGTGGGGGATACCAAGATCTAGAGTGTAACTATCACGGAGCTGAGTAAATGAAGGAACTGGGAGTTTGAGGGAACATTCAAATGTATGTGGAAGTCCCCTAGTATAAAAGGAGTGGGGGAGGGAGGAGCATTTGTGAAGGGAGGGATGGTTTATTAGGCACCAGTTATGAGTCAGTCGATGTGCTGAGCCCTTTAAAAATATCATCTCATTTGTTCCTTTCAACAACACTGTGAGGTGTGTGCTATGATTATTCTTATTTTACAAGTGAGAAAACATAGACCTACAGACATTAAGGTCACATAGCTAGTAAACATCTGAGGCTAGATTTGAACTCAGATCTTCCTGACACCACACTGAAGTCTTTATCCACACTGTACCACTTACCTGTGGAAGAGAGAAAGACTATGAGCTAGGCACTTAATTCCTTGCAAAAGGAGGAAGAAAGGCCTGGGGACTGGTTGATAATGGCCACTAGGATTTAGATTCGGTGTTGAATTTTAATAAAATGAACCTCAAAGGTTGGCAGGTGATTGTGATAGACAATCTGGAAATAGCAATGAAGTGTGAGGGGTAATCTGACTCCTGTTTTGGGGAAGATCATCATGGGATATGAAAGTGCCACCAGTACTAGAAAGGGTGGCCTGGCCAGGGATGCAGAGCCATCCAGAAGAACCCCCTTTTTGTAAGAGTCAGAAGAAGTAATCAGCAAGAGAGAAAGAGATCAAAGATGAAGGGAAAGGTAAAGAGAGAAACTAGAAGAAGATTGAAAGACAAAGTCTAAGAGGAAAAGACTGAGTATAAGACCAGTTTGACTTTGGATAACCCAGCAGAGAAGCTTATAGAGAAAGAAGGGAAAATAAGTTAATATTCCCAGAAAGGCAGTGAGATGTTTAAAAAGTTAAGACAATA
Source organism: Pseudochirops cupreus (assembly GCA_028627135.1). Lineage (NCBI taxonomy): Eukaryota > Metazoa > Chordata > Mammalia > Diprotodontia > Pseudocheiridae > Pseudochirops > Pseudochirops cupreus. The sequence continues at coordinate 203,880,683 of CM053583.1, forward strand.
AAAGATAATGAGCTAAAAATCTGCTTTAAAAAAAGGATTTTTCTTTTCCCTACAGAGCATGAAAAAGCAACATGAAACTGTGGAATAGTTCAAAAGAAGAAAGTGAGATAGAAATTAAGTTGGCAATAAGAGCTCTCAATGCAAAATTGAAAGACAAATTATAAAGACAAATTCTAGTATATGACAGAAAAATCTCTGCAACCAATCACTATTGACTAGAGAAATACAAATTAAAACAACTCTGAGGTACCACCTCATACACATTGCATTGGCTAATATGACAGAAAAGGGAAATGACAAATGTTAGAGGGGGTGTGGGAAAACCGGGACTCTAATGCATTGTTGATGCAGTTGTGAACTGATCTAACCCTTCTGGAAAGTAATTTGGAACTATGCCCAAAGGACTACAAAATTTTGCATACCTTTTGATGCAACAGTAGCATTACTAGGTCTATATCCCAAAAAGATAAGAAAAAGGGGGTGGGGAGAAGGACTTATTTGCACAAGAGTATTTATATCAGACCTTTTTGTGGTTCCTAAGGGTTGGAAATCGAAAGGATGCCCATTAATTGGGGAATGACCAAACAAGTTGTGGTGTATGATTGTGATGGAATATTATTGTGCTATAAGAAATGACAAACAGGATGATTTCAGAAAAACCTGGAAAGACTTACATGAACTGATGCAGAGTGTAGCAAGCAGAACTATGAGAACATCATGCACAATAACAGCAATATTGTATAATGAACAATTGCTATTCTCAGCAATACAACGATCCAAGGTAATCCCAAAGGACTCATGATGAAAAATGCTGTCTACCTCCAGAGAAAGAGCTCTTGAAGTCAGACTACAGACTGAAGCATACTATTTTTCACTTTCTCTTTCCTTCTTTTCTTCCTTCCTTCCTTCCTTCCTTCCTTCCTTCCTTCTTTCCTACCTTCCTTCCTTCTTTCTTTCTTTCTTTTTGCTTTAGTTTGAGTTTCCTTCCACAAAACGACTAATATGGAAATGTTTTACATCATTGTCCATGTATAACCTATATCAGATTACTTAACACCTAAGGAAGGGGGAAGAGGAAAGAGGGAGGGAAAGAATTTCGAATTCAAAATTTATCTTAACAATTATAAAATGAAGTAAGTGGAATCTGAAAAATAATATGAAGAAGGGTGTAAATGAAAGCAATAAAACAGCTCTCAATACTGTGGAATCATAATAACCAATCTGGGTCTGAGGAAAGAGATGAGAAAATGTACCTCCTTCTATTCATTGGAGACATGGAGTGTGAATGTTACAGATTCTCTCAAACGTCGTCAATGTATTGGTTTTGCTTAACTTTGTTTTTTCTTTGTTACAAGGGAAGGTTCATGGGTACAGTAGGGGGAGAGTGATATGTCCAGAAATTACTCTTACACAAAAGTAAAAAGCTTCAGTAAAACTTAAAAGAAACAACGGAAATGTTTCAGTACAAAAAAAAATGTGAAACATGCTGACAGACATTTTCTATGTAAATAAATGACATTTCAATAAATTAAGCAGGAACTACCACTGATAAGAAAATGACAAGACCCACAAAAAGCCTATAGTGAGGTTTGGGTTTTTTAATTCTGGAAAGTACTACTCAAATTAGTTAGAAGATACCGAAAACAAACATTAATATGGAAAATACGATAGAAAATCTTTTAAAAGTGAATAGATACAACCAATTTAACGTAAGGGAGAAGACATTCCAGAAAGTACAGCTCAAGGGGAAAATAGGCTCAAAATTACTCCATTATTGGACACATCGCACAACATGCAGATGAAGGGTATCCAGGTGCTATTACAACCTCAAGATTACTGGCATCCGAGAAAATCAGGAAAAATGAGGAAATCGAATCCTTTAGGAAGATGTTCCAAGAAGACTTCAGAATATGTAAATGCATACAACAACAGAGGACCAGAGAGAGAACAAAGGACTCCAACAAAGAAAAACACAAGATTTAACTTCAATACGACATTGAAAAGTGGGGAAAATCGAGCAAACTTTAAGAAGAAAAGTAGAAAGGAGACCTCAGGGAATACCAGTCAGGATCACAAGTGGACTTGTGGATAAAAGATCAGGTTCAATTAGAGAAATTGTAATATGATGTACAGAAAATTAAGAAACATGGGCAATGATCTGAAATTATGGGAAAAGAAAAAAATCCGTATGCTATATGAAATATTATGGGGTCAGAGTAGTATTGTTGGAGAATTTTTAAGAAAAGTTGTGTTTTTGAAGCTTTTCAAATAGACATACACATTACAAAGTAATCTTTGAGGAACAACTAATTCTCCAAGCCAACACAATAAGTAACTAAAATTATTCACATTTCTCAAATCAAAATAAACCAGTTCCTAACTAACCATTAAAGTTTTATATTGCCTAAGCAACTAAATGTTTCTCAATCACATTTCTGAGAAGTAGAGAAATGAAGACATGGGGAACTAAGAAGGCAAGGAGGTGTAAGCAAAATAAACTTAATGGGAAAAGCCTGTCTTTGACAAAAAGATAAATCTAAACTTGTTACACAATTAAGAAAAGAGAGGAATGATGGCTAATAGATGTGTCTAAGGTTGAGTTAATAGCAGTAATAATAATAATAATAAAGAAATTTGCAACCGTTCTGACAAAGAGAATTTTTTAAAAAAAGAAAATATATAAGAAAGAACAAGTCTAATCATTGTAATTCTAAGACTAAATGGACTGAACTATCTATCCATTTTAAAAAGGTTACGTAAGGTATCAAGGGACAGAATCCAACAATATGCTTGTCATAAGAAGTACATTTAATTCAGATAATGTAAATAAATTTAAACTGAATGTCTGATCTAAAATTTACTTTATCTATTTTTAACAAGTACTCTCTCTGGGTTCACTATTCCAGAGTCAGGCTGCTGACCTTTTCTCCTCAGAGTTCTAGCAGTGCCCCTGAAGACTTAGGGCATCCTTCTCTGATGCCATTGACTTACTCCCACTTTCTAAGCATGTTTCTCCCCATTTTTAGCCATCAGTTACTAGCCCTTCAGTTCCATATAATCAATTAGTACCAATAAACGTTTACAAAAGGATATTTACTTTGAAGGTATGGCAAAAACCAGAAATATCAATATTTTCTCCTAATACTTTGAGAAAATCCCATTTGACCTTGGTCTCTGGGGAAAAGGGGGGTCAGGTTTTATGCAGTTTCTATTGTAACATTGGCCATAACACATTCACATCCAAATGTGGTATTACTGCCAGATCAATTATTAACTCAGCTACCACTGAGATGGGTCCCAAGATTCACTTAATGACCTTATTTCTCAAAACATCAGTGCTGAACTACTGTAAAACCCATGATGAACTTAGACACTTGGTCTCTGGGACCTTAGGTGACTCACTTTCCCGACATCTCAAAATTCACAAGCCCGTGGGCTCCAGACCCATCTTCTTTACCTAAAATGAAAACACCAGTGCTCAGGCAGGCAGAAAACTAAGGACTATATTCATGGGGTCACCTGTTGACCCCTTTGGAAGAGAGAGCCCTCATGGTCATTCCACTTAACGGCATAGGCATTTTCACCAAATACCATCTAGCAGGGAGAAGTCAGTTAAAGAAAAGAGGCTAAATTAAAAAGAAAGGCCAAAGTCAACTAAGAACTTCTGAACATTCCCCCAGTTTGGGTTGCACAACTACAGCCAATCAAAGAGGATACCGCTGGGTAACTGACATGTTCAGATGTCCTCTGTTACACATACTCATGACTCTTCCAGAAGTGGGCTCCTTGGTCTTTTCCACTTGGGGAATTGCATCAGTGTTATACTGTACAATCTCATAAGGACTGGACACACTGGCCAGTCAGTTCCCTGTGACACAATTACAGAAAGTGGGGTTGGCACTGATGATACTAGACAAAATTGAATTAAAACCAAAAAGTACTAAAAGGGATAAGCAAGAACATTACATTATGCTTTAAAAAGCTCTGTTCAAAATAAATTTGCTGCTCTTTTCAATATGATCCTAATAATTTTCTTTTTTTATCTATTCCAATGAGCAACTTATTTTATTGATATCTTTTGTTCACTATTATATAACATTTTATTTCCCCCAATTCCATGTTAAAATAATTTTTAAACATTTTTTAAAGTTTTGAGCTCCAGCAAGCATTATATGTAATGGGGATAAGCCAGAAGCATTTCCAATAAATGGTAGGGGGAAACAAGGATGCCCGTTATCAACACTGTTATTCAATATTGTAATAAAGATGTTAGCTCTAGCAATAAGAAAAGTAAAAGAAATTGAAGGAATTAGAATAGGCAAAGAAGAAACAAAGCTATCACTCTTTGCAGATCATATAATAATATACTTAGTAAATTCTAGAGAATCAAGTAAAAAATTACTTGAAATAATAAACAAATTTAGCAAAGTTGTGGGATATAAAACGAACCCACATAAATATTGATATTTCTATATATTACTAACAAAGCCTAACAGCAAGAGATAGAAAAAGAAATTCCATTAAAAATTACTGTAGATATTTTAAAATATTCGGGTACACCTGCCAAAATAAACCCAGGAATTATATGAACACAATTATAAAACACTTTTCATACAAATAAAGTCAGATCTAAATAATTGGGAAAGTATCCATTGCTCATGGGTAGGCTGAGCCAATATAAATAAAAATGAGAATTCTACCTAAATTAATTCACTTCTTCAGTGGCATGCCAGCCAAACCACCAAAAATTATTTTATAGAGCTAGAAAAAACAATAACAAAATGCATGTGGAAGAACAAAAAGTCCAGAATGTCAAGGGGATTAATGAAAAGAAATGCAAGGGAAGGTGGCCTCACTGTCACCAGATCTTAAATTGTATTATAAAGCAGAAATCATCAAAACCACTTGGCACTGCTTAAGAAATAGAGATCAGTGGAATAGGTTAGGTACGCAAGACACAATAGTCAATGACTATAGTAATCTACTGCTTGATAAATCCAAAGACTCCAGCTTCTGGGATAAGAACTCACTATTTAACATAAACTACTGGGAAAACTAGAAAACAGTTTGGCAGAAACTAGGCATAGACCAACATCAACACCTTACACCAAGATAAAGTCATAATGGGTGCATGATTTAGACATAAAGGATGATACCATAAGCAAATTAGGAGAACAATGAATAGTTTACCTGTCAGATCTATGAAGAAGGGAAGACTTTATGACCAAACAAGATATAGAGAGAACATTATAAAAATGCAAAATGGATGATTTTGATTACATTAAATTGAATTTTTTGGCACAAACAAAGCCAATGCAACCAAAATTAGGAAGGAAGCAGAAAACTGGGAAACAATTTTTACAGCCAGTGTCTCTGATAAAGGCCTAATTTCTAAAATATATAGAGAACTGAGTCAAATTTGTAAGAATATAAGTCATTTCCCCAATTGATAAAGGATATGAACAGGAAGTTTTCAAATGAAGAAATTAAGGCTATCTAGTCATATAAAAATGTTCTAAATCACTATTGATGAGAGAAATTCAAATCAAAACAACTCTGAGTTACCATGTCATGCCTATCAGATAGGCTAACATAACAAAACAGGAAAATGAAAAATGTTGGAGAAGATATGGGGAAAATTGGAACACTAAAGCATTGTTGGTGAAGTTATGAACTAATCCAACCATTCTGGAGAGCAATTTCAAACTATGCCCAAAGGACTACAAAACCATGTATGCGTGGTTTTGCCCTTTGACCCAACAATACCATCTCTAGGTCTGTATCCCAAAGAGATCATAAAAATGGGGAAAGGACTCACAAGTACAAAAATATTTGTAGCAACTCTTTGTAGTGGTCAAAAATTGGAAATTGAGGGGATGCCCATCAACTAGGGAATGGCTGAAGAAGTCCTGGTCTATGATTGTGATGGAATACTTTTGTGCTATAAGAAAAAATTATGAGAAGGATAGTTTCAGAAAAACCTGGGAAGATTTATATGCACTGATGCCAAATGAAGTGAGCAGAAGCAGGAGAACACTGTACATGGTAACAGTAACATTGTATGATGACTTTGATAGACTTGGCTCTTCTGAGCAATTCTTCTAAGACAATTCCAAACGACTCATGATGGAAAATGCTGTCCACAGAAAAAGAACTAAGGAATCTCAATGCAGATTGAAGCATACTATTTGCTCTCTTTTTTTCTACTTGTTTTGTTTAGTTTCTTCTTTCTCATGGTTCCTCCCATTGTCCTAATTCTTCTTTACAGCATGACTAATGTGGAAATGTGTTTAATATGAATGTATATGTGGAGCCTATATCAAACTGCACACCTTCTTGGGGAGGGGAAGAGGAGAGAAGGGGAAAAATTTTAAATTCAAAAGCTTATGGAAGTGAATGTTAAAAACTAAAAATAAATTAGTTAATTTTAAAAAATAAAAGCTTTGAGTAACAAATTCTATCCCTCCCCTCTTCCTTCCTTGAGATAGTAAGCAATCCAATATAACTTCTACATCTACAATCATGTAAAACATTTCCATATTAATCATTTTGTACAAGAAGATTTGAACAAAAATTTAGCCTAATCATTTTCCAATAAAATTTATGAAAGAATAAGAAATGAATTGGTAACAAATAATGGTGAAAGATGTTGTCACCTCAGTTTCAAAAAATAACATCCAACAGAGATAGGTAAGAAATTACTGAGCTGAATAGAGTATTAAACAATTTTGATCTAATAGATATATGGAGAGAACTCAATGGGAGAAGCAAAGAGCGTATATTTTTTATTAGCACACATGGGAAAGATACAAAAGTTAATGGTGAGAGGCATCACAAAGAAGACATCTGTAGAGAAAAATCAGATATTTTATTTTTTTTTATTTATTAAATTCTTTATTAAATTTTTTTGAGTTACATCTTTTCTCCCCGTCTTTCCCCCGCCC
>CM053583.1:203888126-203922369 GCA_028627135.1 Pseudochirops cupreus
CATAACATTTGATTATGGAACTCCAGATTCTTTCTCCTCCTCCCCCACCACCCATCCCCACTGGAAGGACAAGCAATCAAATACAGGCTGAACATGTGAAACTATGCAGAACCTCCCCACAGTGAGGACACTGTGAGAGTAAAATCAGATATTTTATACAGAAAGTTTATAAATCAAAGTACAGTAAATCTAGTTATACAATATTGAAATGGTCAGGTCCATATAGAAACTAAAAATGGTTTATTAAATATAATAGCTAGGTGAAAGAGAAAATTATAACACAACAGCATATTATAATGAAATTTCATAGCTATATATATATACTGCATACAAAAATCTATGGGAAGCAGCCAAAACAGTACCAAGGGACTACTTTATAGATGAAATGCCAGCTATAATAACAGAGAGTGATGGAAACTTGGAGGTGAATCTGAGCTTAAAATTAAGAAAAGGAAAGATAAATCAACATATGAATAGAAATAATCAAAATAATTTGTTTTTCAGTCATTTTTTAGTCATGTCTGACTTTGTGACCCCATTTGGGGTTTTCTTGGCAAAAATACTGGAGTGGTCTGCCACTTCCATCTCCAGATCATTTTACAGATGAGGAAACTGAGGCATACAGGATTCAGTGACTTGACCAGAATCAACAACTAGTAAGTGTTAGAGGCCAGATTTGAACTCAGGAAGATGAGTCTCCCTGGTTCCAGGCCCAGGGTTCTATGGTCTAAGACACTAACTAGCTGCCCAGTCAGAATAATGATTGAAATTCATACAATTCAAAAACAAAATAACCATTTAAATGAGCTAATTTTATGGGGAGGGAAATCAAATTAATAGATATTTCAATTAGTAAACATTTATTAAGCTCCTACTGTGTGCCAGACACCATACTGAAACTAATTTTAAAAGAGAACACAAAATATCAAAATAAGACATGAGAAAAGAGAGTTCACCAAGGCAAAAGATTATTTAAAATAACTATTACTACATGCAGTTCATTAAATTTGATAATCTAAGAAAAAGATTATTTACAAAAATATGAAATATTAAAATGAACAAAGCAAGATATCGATTACTTAAAAATAATCTCAGAAGAAAAAATCAGTCCATTAAAATGTCGTCTTCTCTCTTCTCTCCCTCTCTCTCTTTCTGTCTCACACACATACACGCACACACACACACACACACACACACACACACACACACACACCACCAAAAAAAATAATACTAGGTCCAGGAAGATCCAGGTTATATAATTGGTCCCCCTTTTTTTTCCTCTCAGTCAAATAGATTCCATCATCCTCTGCTCCCTATCAGGTCATCCTGTTAATTAGTTTTATTTTTAATTCCATTTTTGTTCCTCTTTCCAGAAAGGAATTTTCTTATAGTCTTACTATCCATCCCCTCTTTCCATCTATCTAGACCCTCACTTTCTGTTCCATGACCGCTATAATTATCTAGTCTCTATATAAATATCTAGTCTCTAGTCTCTCTGTATTTCTTGCGAACAAAGCTTGCAAGGAATCCACTCTTGCTTTTCCTTCTAGGCAATGTCTGCCACTGTCTTGTAGGTCTTGACCCAGGGATGACCCTTTTCCATGGTACCTCTCTTCCAGAACAATACAAATATTTCAAGTTTCAGAGAAAATACATCCCCATGGTAGCTCCCCCTTCCCATCATGTACCTGATAACATAGTCCACCACTGGACTATACCCTCCCATTTTGCCTTTTTGCTTTGTTTTGTTTTTTGCAGGGGGGAAGGCAGTGCAATTGGGGTTAAGTGACTTGCCTAAGATCACACAGCTAGTAAGTGTTAAGTGTCTGAGGTCACATTTGAACTCAGGTTCTCCTGACTCCAGGGCTGGTGCTGTATTCACTATGCCACCTAGTTGCTCCCCTCCTTTTATACTTTTCTGCTCATTTGCCTCAAAATCTCTGCCTTGAATTCATGCCCTTAGGAGTACCAATTTTGCCTCATCCCGAAGGTAGGATAGACTTTTCTCTTTTTTATTTCTTCAAATATTTTTTTTCCAATTACATGTAAAAATTTTTAACATCCATTTTTTTTTTTATTTTGGCTTCCAAATTCTCTTTCTCCTTATTCCCCCCCCCCCCCCACTGAGAAGGTGAGCAATTTCATATAGGATATACATGTTTAGTCATGCGAGATGTATTTCCATTTTAGCTATGTTGTAAAAGAAAACAGACAAAAAAAAGAAAGACAAGAAAAATAAAGTTTAAAAAAACTATGTTTTAATCTGCATTCAGACTCCATCCGTTCTTTCTCTGGAGCATTTTTTGCCATAAGTCTTTCAGAATTCTCTTGAATCATTGTATTGCTAAGAATAGCTAAGTTATTCACAATTGATCATTGTACAATATTGCTGCTACTATGTACAATGTTCTCATGGTTCTGCTCACTTCTCTTTGTATCAGTTTATGTTTTTCCAGGTTTTTCTGAAAGCATCTTGTTCATCATTTCTTATAGCCTGATAGTATTCCATAACAATCATACACCACTTGCTCAGTCATTTCCCAACACATCCCCTCAATTTCCAATTCTTTCCAATCACAAAAATATTTTTGTACACATAGGACCTCTTCCTTTTTGCTTTTTATGTCTTTGAGATACTGAGCTAGCAGTGGTATTTCTGGATCAAAGGATATGCATAGTTTTATAGCCCTTTGGGCGCAGCTCCAAATTGCTCTCCAGAATGGTTGGACTAGTTCACAACTCTGCCAACAGTGCATTAGTACAGGCTAGACTTTTCAAGCACCAAATCCCTCAACCAATACAAGGTTCCCATATCTTTCACAGAACATATCTTTTCACCCATAGAAGCATTCCTCAGCCTTCCCACCACCAAAGCATGGCCTTCTTTTTTTCCTCTTCTTTTCAGTCCTTCCCACCTCCTCCTCACACACTCCCTTGTAGGTTCGTCTCTTACTAAAACCATGAGTCACCTTTCCCCCATGCTAGCCCTTGATTTGACCCTAGCACATCATATATTACTCTCTATTCCCTTGTTCATTTCCCCCTTTCATGTGCCCTCCTATGTAGTTCTCCATTACCCCCACAAAAAAAGCCACATTGAATCACCTATAGGCAAGGTGTCACCAAGTTCTGTCCATAATTCCTCAGGTCCATCCCTTCACTATAAATCCTTCACCTTCACCCCTGTCTCCTACCCATTTAGAAAGAAGTCTCTTACTGATCTCCCTGCTGTCACTCTGTTGCTTTTGCAGTCCTTTGATACTATATTCACTCTTCCTACATTTCTGTTGTTTAGAGTGTTCAAGAAGCAAATCATCTCTTCAATTCTAGCTTTCTTTCTAATAAAGTTTCAAATGCCTTTTGAGAATGTTCTTTTTTTTTAAATTTATGCCTAAACTCAGATTGGCAGAATAGGTCATCCTGGGCTGCATCCTGAGCTCCATTCCTCTTCAGAACACATCATTCCATTCCCTCCCACGTTTTCTGGTGGGTGCAGAATAATTGAATTTCCTTTCCTTTATACCTGAAGGTCTTTCTCCTGGTTGCTCACAGAGCTTGTTTCTGAATTGAATTGCTAAATGTAATCACTATGTGTCTTGGAGTTCGTAGTCTTGGGTTTTTTTCTGGAGGAGTCTCATGAATTCTTTGAACTGTTATTTCATTTTCAGTGTTCAGAAGTTCTGGGAAACTCTTTTCTATTATTTTCTTCATTGTGGTATTAAGGTTTTTTGTCCTGTTGTGCTCTTCTGAGAGACCATTAGTCCTTAGGCTGTATCTATGCATCCTTTCTTTGAGATTAGTGTGCTTTCCTTGCATAATGAGCATATTTTCTTTGAACGTTATTGGTTTTTTATTTATTTCTTCTAGATTGTCATTCAGTTCTGAGTATTTGCATTCCCGGTCTATTATTCCCTCTTTTGGCTCTTTGGTCAGGTTTTCTACTGCAGATTCCAGTTTCCTATCTAGCTGATTATTTGTGCTATGCATATCATAAATTCTGCTCTCAAAATTCTCATTCCTCTCTTTTCAAATTTTTGTATTCTTCCAATTAGATAGAAAAACAATTTTTAACATTCTTTATTTAAAATTTGAGTTCCAAATTCTCTCCCTCCTTCCCCTTCCCCCTACTTGAGAAGGCAAGCAATTTGATGTGGATTATATATGTGGAGTCATGCAAACATTTTCATGTTAGCCATGTTGCAAAAGAAAACACAAACCAAGAAAAAAAGAAAAAGAAAATTTTAAAAGTATGCTTTAATCCACATTCAGACTGTATCAGTTCTTTCACTGGAAGTAAATAACATTTTTTCACCACAAGTCCTTCTTGGATCATTATATTGCTGAGAATAACTAAGTCATTCACAGTTAATTATTGTACAATGTTGTTGTTGCTGTATACAATGTTCTCCTGATTCTGCTCACTTCACTCAGCATCAGGTCATGTAAGTCTTCCCAGGTTTTTCTGAAACCATCCTCCTCATCATTTGTTATGGCACAATAGTATTCCATCACAATCATATACCAGGACTTATTCAACCATTCCCCAGCTGATGGCATCCCTTCAATTTCCAATTCTTTCCAACAACAAAAAGAACTGCTATAAATATTTTTGTACATGTAGGTTCTTCTCCCTTTTTGTGATCTCTTTGGGATAGAGACCTCATGGTAATATTGCTGGGCCAAAGCACATGCATGATTTTGTAGCCCTTTAGGTAAAATCCCAAATTGTTCTCCAGAAATATTATATCAGTTCACAACTCCACCAACAGTGCCTTAGCATTCCAGTTTTTACACATCATCTCCAACATTTGTAATTTTCCTTTTCTGTCAGTGTGATAGTTGTGAGGTGGTAGCTTAGAGTTCTTTAATTTGCCTTTCTCTGGCCTTGTTTCATGTGACTATAGACAGCTTTGATTTCTTCTTCTAAAAACTGCCTGTTCATATCCTTTGATCATTTATCAATTGGGAAATAACTCATAGCCTTATAAACTTGATTCATTTCTCTAGGTATTTGAGAACTCATTTATCTTTTGAACCACTTAGGAGGAGCATGTTCCTTTTTCTCTTCAGATGCCACAGAGTCCTATCTCATCAAGTTTTGGATTTTCTTTCTTTCTTTGTAGAATTTGTTCGTAGATGCCTGAACTCATTTACTAGATCTGAAGGCCATATTTCCTCAACTTGTTAATGTTTTCCCTGTTGATTTTTGTGCTTATATTCAAAATCTTTGAGTTTTCTTCTTCCTGAAACTGTTGGTAATTTCAGGTTTTTTCCCTTTATTTTCCCCTATTGTTCACTTTCTGACTCTCTTTTCTGTGATAGTTGCACTGAGGTCTAGATCTCAAAGCATTTCAGCCTTCTCCTACACTAGGCACTTCATGTTCACCAGCTAAGGTCTCTACTCCAAGTGACTTTTGGGAGGACAGAACTAGTCCCAACTGAATGCTAAGCTCTTTCCTTCAGGCATAGTGGAGTGCCATACAGCACACTCACTCACTCTCTCTCTTTCTTTCTCTCTCTCTCTCTCTCTCTCTCTCTCTCTCTCTCTCTCTCTCTCTCTCTGTTCTGGTACAAGAAGTCCAAAGCTTTTCAGAACTCCTGGAATGGGGCTATCAGTCACAGCACAGGCTCTGTCTTGGCCCACAGCAAGCTTCTACTACTGAAGGATTACTGAAATACTGGCTGTCTATTGTGGCCCAATCTTCCACAGACTGTAGCCAGAGTGTCCATGGCATTGAAAAGAGGAAGAGGCAGACCAGAGAGTGGGGCTGGGTTTTGTTCCAAACCTGTGTGTTAAGTCTTTGAACTGGCTAGTGGAACCTCATGGCCAGTAGTAAGGGGTGGGGGAGGTGAGGGGCTATGCCAAGTGAGTTCAGGATAAGTATCAGTTTACGAGTTTGGGTTCTTCTTTAGCCTTCTTTTGGATTTGGGGCATCCCAAGACGTGGAGACAGCTGAAGTTGCTTTCTCTTTGATGCACAATTTCTGTTTGGGAGAGGTTTGAGAGGTCATGGGAATAAAAGAAAATGTCTAGTCCTCCATCTTGTTGACTCTTCCACTGGTGAAAATACAAACTTTTTAGAACTTAGTTTGTGGTCTTCTAAAGTTATTGTGACCAACAACAACAAGAACAACTACTTCCCCCTGCTCCCAGTCTCATAATAAGCCTTTCCAAACTAGCTCAGCTGGTTCTCAACCAACAAACACAGTCTGTCTCCTTTACATTGTGGTAGGACCTACCAGACCTCTAATTCAGCTGAAAATGCATTTGAAAGTCAAGTCATTCTTATCACACGAAGAATCATCATAGTGAGACATTAATGGAAGTTATATTTTAAAAGGTTTGGGTTTTTAAGTTTTAAGCATAGGAATAGACCAAGTTTCTTTCTTTTACTATTTGCAATGGGTTAATATTGAATACAATGGAGAAATACTAGAGCTATTCTCACTCAGGGCAGCTAGGTGGCACAGTGGATAGAACGGAAGGCCTGGAGTCAGGAAGACTCTTCTTGAGTTAAAATTTGGCCTCAGTCACTTGTTTGCTGTGGGAGGCTGGGCAAGTCATTTAATACCCTCTTGGTCTCTGTTCCTCATCTGTAAAATGAGCTGGAGAAGGAAATGGCAAACCACTCGAGTATCTTTGCCAAGAAAACTCCAAATGGAGTCATGAAGAGTTGGACACAACCAAAAAACAAGCAAATGAATTTTCACTCAACACAAGTATAAACCAAACTCCTCACTCTTGATGTTCTTGACTTGCCATAGCATTCGAAATGTCAGCAACATCGTTATGTGAAAGAAATCAAAAGAATATGTATTGGTGATAAAGAAGATACAACTCCCTGGATAGCAATTGAGACATCTAGAAGCAATAAGCTGAATATGCCTGAGACCAATATTTCACTGAGAATCCTGAAGATAATCAACAAAATAATTAACATAGTTAACTTTAGTCAAGGAACAAAAGTCATCTGCATTTCAACATAACAACAAAAAAAAATCAAAGTAAACAGAAAATTGGAGGCATTAACTTACCAAGACAGGCAAGAAGTTTTCAGAGAAATTAAGGGAAAATTGGATAAATCAATTGATTATCTTTGCTTGTGGTTAAATTGAGCAAATACAATAAAAAAATACTGATACTTGCCAAATAATTTTGGATGTAATACAACTTCAATTAAAATACTACTAGGTTGTTTCACAGGATTAGATAAAGTCACATGGAAAAGCATAGAGGTACTAAGGCTTATGTGCAGAGCATATGTGTTACCAAGGGAGAACTTCCCAATTCCTAGTTCCAGAAGTCTTGGAGTCTCCCTAAGGTTATCCTTAGGTCTCCTCTGTGCTGGGGTAGGTGATCTGCTGCTGGCCTGGACTGGGCCAGAACACTCTGCTGCTGATACTTTCCATCTCCCCCTCCTCCTGCTCTTTGGGTGTCAGGGAAGGAGAAGATGCCAGAGGATGGCACCCAGATGCTGTCCCAACTCCTCACTCGGCTTGGCTGCTGGTGGGTTCAGCTGCTCAGCTGCCACAGTACAATCTCTCCAGACCTTGTAATGTCTACAAAATCCCTCTCAGTAGCCTCCCAACTTTTGTTTACTGCAACCGTCCCCAGCAAACTCTGCTCTCCACTCTAGCCTGCTGGCCTTGGAATGACTCCTTCCCCTGGGGCAGAAAGAATATGGAAGAGGTGTGCTAAGGGGTTGCCACCTCACCTTCAGGTTTTCTTGCTTGGGGGTGGGGAGGCCTTAGGTTTGCTGCCCTGACCTCTTGCTTGGCTTCTGATCATCTCCTTTGCCTTGGACCCCAGGACCTACATACTCTCTCATTTCTAGCTATTTATTAAAATTCCTCTCAGAGGGACCCACACCCGGAAGTAAACTTCCTACCAAGGGCAAGCTTTCTACCAAGACCTGGTGCCACCTGGTGTCGACAGCTTTCTAAAAGTGCAGACTCAACCAGAAATGGACAGCCAACCCCTTATGATCAACTTACACACAAAGAATTTATTCTCCCAAAGCCATCACATTTGCCTAAAACAGTACTTCTTTACAAAGAAAAGCATGTCATTCGATCCATATATGTTATTAGAAGAGTACTTCTAACTAGGAAACTCTTCGCCCTTAGTTCCTAGGTTACCAGCTTTATTTTCATGAAGTCAGACTTGACTTGGTCCTTGTTAGTGTAGCCTGCAGGAGCACACTAACACAAGCAATGCCTTCCATCAGCCAGGAAGCGAGCAAAGCACAGACTTTCTTTTTTCTCATTCTGCTCATCTCAGAAGCTGTAAGATGTGCTGATTTGTACTCAGGAGGCCATGACCCACAGACATCCTGCTTTCAATGTCCCCCTTTTTTTCTTTTCACTGTTACATAAGAATCTAGACTGCTGAGCCACTGATGAGACACCCTGAGAAAAAAGGATTTGTCTGAGCCAAACAGTCGGATAATAAACTCAGAGCAATCTGACCTGCCAACCAGAGAGTAATCAATTCCACAAATGAAAAGGCCAAAGGGAAGGAAATTGCTGGTGTCAGCAAACAGAAACAAGCATTTACCTCATATTGGTGCTGACTCAGTCCTGGTTTTCTATAGGAGAACTTCTGAATTCCCGTATTCATTGTGTCCATCTTCATTGATCCTAACTACTAGGATCAGGGATGGCTAGGTGGCGCTGCAGTGGATAGAGCACCCAGCCTGAAGTGAGGAAGACATTTCTCTAGTTCAAATCTTGCCTCAGACACTTCCTAGCTGTGCGACCCTGGGCAAGTCACTTAACCCTGTTTGCCTCAGTTTCCTCATATGTCAAATGAGCTAGAGAAGGAAATGGCAAACCACTCCAGCATCTTTACAAAAAAAAAAAACTCTAATGGGGTCACAAAGAGTTAGACATGACTGAAATGACTGAATGATAAACATGCTTATTCTTTCCCTGTCTAGTCCAACTCTTTCATCCTAAAGATTCTGAAGGGTTTTCAGGGGGGTGTTTCTTGATTTTTATTTGTTGGTTTGTTTGGTTGGGTTTTTTTTTCACTTCACACTGAGACCTTACGAGTTTCTCTCCCTGATTAGATAAAGGTCCTACAAGTAGCAAGTGTACTTCAGGCCTAATGGTTCCCTTTTGCTTCCTTACTGGGTACAATAGATATGCTGTCAGATGAGTGGCAATCAGAATAGTAGAGGGAAAGGAGGCTTTTGAATCTGGAGTTTAGCATAATTAATAAATAATAAGTAAGCACTCTTTCTATTTGCAGTTGTAGAAGACTTGGAGGGTTTGGAGGGGAAAGACCTGAGTTCTAGCTGAGTCTGTAACTTCCTGTGAGATTTCTGGGGTCATTTCTGCCTCAAGGTCTCAGTTTCCTCCCATATAAAATGAGAGGGCTGAACTAGGTGCTCTCCAAGGTCCCTAAAGTTCACAGGGATCTTATAAAGTATGCTTCCTGGTGACCATCTAAATGCATTCAATATACTCTCAGGTTGACCTGAGGCTGGAAGGGGACTTATCGGCTCTCCAGGAGAAGTGATAATAGGTGTTTTATCAAAGAAAGTCACCACATTGATCCTCTACCAGACTCTTATCTATTATCATAGACTTAAAGCTAAGAGGCGTCCCAGAGATAGTCTTGCTCAACCCCTTTATTTCTACATACAAAAACTCTCTGATGCTGAGAAAGGCTAGAATACTTGTTCAAGGCGACACAGCAAGTTAGTAGCAAGGAAAGGCTTCAGACCAAGGTCTCCTGACTGCTGCTGTCCCCCATGGTTATTGAGCCTGTGAGACACAGGAAAGAAAAGAAAATCAACTTTCTTTACCTCCTTTGCTGCCTCCAATTATCTGCGGCCCAAGCTTAGAGAAACCTAGCCTGCTGTTCTCACCATAATATTAAGATCTTGCCAGAGTCTCTCACATCTTGTAAAAGAGCCATCACAGAAGGTCAGAATCACACACACTCAGACTCTTGGGGCTCTAAGGACAGCAAGAAGCTGCCTCATTAGTCCAACTCATATACAAAGTGGATATGTTTGCTGCCCATGTAGGAACAATGTGTCCACATGGGCCTGGATCCATTTGGCTCATAGGGAGGCAGGAAGGGATACATCTAGAGTCCCCTGCACCCTTCCTTCTCCAAGGGAGACTTTGATTCCTGCCAGGGTTGGGATTGGGTGGAGGGAGCCAGAGACTGGGACTGATATCCTCAGAAAAGTGGTACCATACTAGAATTATTTCCATACATCCCTATAAACGTTATTAGTCTATAGAGAAGAACTTTTCATTTCCAACTGCACTCCTAGCCACTCTACCTTTAATAGGGAGGGACTTCTCCAAGCTGCATATCCAAAAACTTGACAATGCCAGTTAAACAAAATCCATAGTGAATAAACCCATTTATCTGAGCTGGTAGCAAACAAATATCAGAGAAGAGTTTGTGTGTGTGTGTCTGTGTGTGTCTGTGTCTGTGTATTAGAATATGCCAGATAATATACAGAGTAAATGCTCAAAGAACCAATCTCCTCTCTGCCTGGATTTGATGCAGTAAGTAGTGTTGGACCAGGGGTCAAGAAGATCCGTATTCAAGTCCTTCCTCAGATATTTATAGGACAAGTACTTTATCTCTCTGAGTCTCAGTTTCCTCATCTGTAAAATGAAGCTAATACTACCTGTAGTGGCTAATAGAGGCGAGGAGAGAGAATGAAAAAAATACTGCCTGTGGTATCAGTATCACATGGCTATTATGTGGTTCCAAAGAGATCATGCTCACAAACCTTAACATGCTGGTAAAATGTCATGTATGATGAAGACTGCGATGAGAAGAGTGAAGATAATGAGGATGAAGATGGTGGTGGTGATGGTGGTGATTAGGATGATGTCCTTCCCTCTTGCCTGCTTACTTAAGTTCAAGTTTCTTAGTTTGGCATTCAAGGCCCTCCACAAACTAGCAGTTCCCTCACCCTTTTAAACCCATCATAACCCTCTACAAAGTCCTTAGTCTAGTCAAACAAGAGGATAGCAGAGACTCTGGGCTCATTCTCCCAACCCCCCACTCAAACTAGCAGGTTAGGTTTCCGGAGCATAATTGCTATTTCTCCCCTCAGGGTTCTAGGGGTACCTCTCTCCCTAATATCAATTAAGCAGCCAATAACAATTAATAAAGAAATATTGACTGAGAAGGTGTGGAAGGGACAGACATACCAAAGCACAGCACCCCAGCCCCAAGCCAAAGGCGCACTCTTCCCTCCACATGTTCCACCTCTGCTCGGGCCCTGGCACTCAAACTCCAAGTGGTTACCTAGCCTAAAGCATTTTCCCACCTCACCTCCAATGCAGGGGGTGGGTTTTCATGCCCTAGGAGTCCTTCCCAGGTCTCCAGCAAGTTCACTTCTGAGTGTGGTATAGCCAGTGGCCCAGTTGCTCCCTTACTTGAAGGACACTGTGTCTCAGCTGCTAGGTCACTTCAGGGAGAAATGGGCTGCTCCGCAGGGCTGGCTCCTTGTCTGATTCTCTTATTCTCCTGGCTACTGGTTCTAGCTGCCAAAGGGGCCTTTGATATCCTTTCTGACCTTTCAAAGTTCATACTATCATAGCCTGATCCATTCCATGTCAGATATTCATTCACCAAAGATCAGGATAGAATAAACACAGAGAATCCCAAGAAACTGAGGTACCATGTATTCAGAGCCACACAGTAGCCAAGTGGGGAGATGAGGCAGCTCAGTCAGGCCACTGCCGCTACCTTTTTTCAATCCAGAAGCCCCCAGCAGTTCTTTGCTGCCTCTGGGGTTCTGGATTAGACCAAACCCCAGCTCCAAGTCCTACACTCCTATGTACTCTAGTTCCCCCTCTGTACTCATCCAAGGCAAATATCAAAAAAAGGATAATTCAAACTAGAGAGGAAAGGAGAGTTTACCCTGGTGGAAGAGATCATGGAAGGAGAGAAGTGACAATGGTGAGGACCACAACGGTAGCCTCTGCTCCAGACCCTCTGGACTTTCAGAGGCTTCCCTGGCAGCCACTCCATGAATGGGCCAGGGGGAATATTGTTATCCCCACTGTATAGAAAAGTAAGGTGAAGCCACATGTCACCAAGACAGCAGAGATCTTCCCTGCTCGCACAGGACAGACAGAATCAGATGACTGACTGCGAATGAAGTTGGGACAGTTTTCATAATGGGAGGTCTCGATGATGGTGATGCTTTTTTGTATGACCCTTGAAGAATTGCTGTGTTTCATACACATTGTCTCTTTGGATGATGGGATTATACATTCAGAGCTAGGAGGGCAACATGGGTCGGGTCATCCATTACTGCCCTGTCAATGTACAGATAACAGAGAGGTTAAGTGATATGCCCAAAGTCACAGTGGGACTAGGTGGCAGCTCCCAATCTTATGGTCAGGATCCAAACCCAAGCTCCTCTGACTCTGAAGCCAGCACTTTCCATGGCGCCAACATTGTTCTTGTGGCTTCTCCTACAGTAAGGCAGTGACATTACACAGACGGGAGGAGGTGCCTGACTTTGCAGAGGGACTAGGATTGTGAGCTACAGCGCCTCAGCTGGACAGCAGCTGAGCCACAAGCTAACAGACAAAGGGCTGGCGCCCTTCCTAGTCCAATGTATTAGACTTTTTCGCATTGGTGTCCTTGTGGGCTGCCAAGAAGTGAGTCATATTGCATTGGAATAAATAGGAGCCACCATCAGGGCCTGGCTGGAGAGACGTCTGTCTCTGGGAACGATTGGACAGCTCAGGGCAGGGCCGGGTGAGCACCAGAATAACTAACTCCCATGGACAGCCTTTGAGTCAGTGAGTCACCAGTGAGCTCACATTACACCTCCCTCCTACCTTCACAGGCCCTTTCCACAAAGAGGCCCAAGGGGATTAGTGAGCCCAGCCCCAGAGAGAGCAGACTTGGACTGGCAGAGTGCAGCTTCCTACTTCTGAGGCCCCTTGGGGGCCGTTCTCTACAGAATCCTGGCCAAGTTGGGCTTCCAGGTCAAGTGAAAAGAGCAACACTTTGTTGTTAATCAGTCATATAGGACTCATCATAACCCCATTTGAGGTTTTCTTGTCAAAGATGCCAGAGTGTTTTGTGATTTCTTTCTCCAGCTCATTTTACAGATGAGGAAACTGAGGCAAAGTGCAGGTGCACTTTGGCCAGGTGCACACAGCTACTGTCTGTGGCCTGATTTAAACTCAGGTCTTCCTGACTGCAGGCCCAACACTCTGTCCACTGCATCACCTAGCTGCCTCAAGTGAAAATGGAGGGTACTTGGAGTTAAAAGATATGGGGCCAGGTGCAGGCTCTGCTTAATCATACCCTAGTGACCTTAGACCAATCACTTCCCTGCTGTCCCGAGATCTCGGTTTCCCTCTCCCCGAAATGAGGAGTTTGAACTAGATCAGGGCTTCTTAAACCTTTTCCACTCACAACACCTCACTACTTCTTAAACCGGAGGTCGAGGCTTGACCCACAGTTTAAGAACTACTGGACTTGATTAACCCTGAAGTTCAGACCCAGATAATTTATAACAACCACTTCAAAAAGAGGAAATGCCAACGGCTTCTTTTGTGCAGTGATACAGCCTTAACTTTACTCTGAGGGCATCCAGTGTGAGACAAGATGGGAGGGAGAGGGGCTCAGCATATTGGCTCAGGACAACATTGAATGGCGAGAAAGGGGCTTTGACCTTTACTCCTCAGGGAAAGGAGCCTGAGATTTCTCTGTGTAAGGAAGACTAGTTTAGAGCCATGAGAAGGCTGGTTTAGAGAAAAGACAGTGCGGAAAAAGAAAGATCTCTTAAAAGAGATGATCACAACAGTCCTAGTGGGCTGAAACAAGGGCCTGGACCAGGACCCATTGCTTCGGAGTCAGAAGGCCATCTGGTCCAAAACTTTCATAGAGAAGGAAACAGAAGCCTAGGAGAGTGAGAAGAATTGCCCCTGATCAGATGCCAGCTTTTCGGGGCTTTTTCTTTGTGAGAGGACCAAAGACTGGCCCAAGATCCCACAGCTAGCAGACACAACAGGTGGGATTTGAATCCAGGTTTCCCCTTTGTCAATCTGCCTTTCAAAGACATTTGCCCAGAGCCCTCGTCTCACCAAAATCTTCCTGCCAGTCAGGGATCTTTCCTTCTCCCACTGCCTCTGCTCCCTAGATAATTTTGGTATGCACCAGAAGACTGAGGCTCGGGTGCTGATTCTGCCAGGGGTGTTCATCATGGCCAGCTGCAAAAGAGCAATACATGAATGAACTGGCCTGGTTTTCCACTGGATTTTACCCTTTCCCTTTGGAAGGGCGTATCAGGGTGGACGGAGTCTTTACGGCTCCTGCCTCTGCTTTGATGACCTCGTAGCTCACTATCGAAGCTCCCCTGTGCTCTGTTAGAAACCACAGATTCCCGTTCCCAGGAAAGGCCAGGTCTCACCCTTGCCAGTGAGAGAGCCTCCATGGGCATCTCCAGGCAACTGATCCACAAGCGCTCAATAATCTCCGACTCTGTTCTAATCACCGCACTGGCTGTAGGGCTGCGGTGTTGGAGTTGAAAAGAAATGATTCCTGGGGACCACGTTGTGACTTAGAAAACCACCAATTCACATCATCTGTGTTCCGCTGTATTTTTATTTTTTCTATCAAACATTTCTCAGCTGCTTTGGTGCCTGTGGCCGGTGGGCCATGAATTTGACTCGTTTGCACAGGGGACAGAGTAACAATGCGAAACTAGTGATCGCTGCTTTCAAGGAGGTTATATTCTATCAGGGGGACAAGAAGTACACACCAGGGGTGGCTAGATGGCACAGTGGATAGAGTACCGGCCCTGGAGTCAGGAGGACCCGAGTTCAAATCCGCACTCAGACACCTGACACGCTTACTAGCCGTGTGACCTTGGGCAAGTCACTTAACCCCGACTGCCCTGGCTCCCCCCTCAAAAAAAAATAAATTTTAAAAAAAAGGAATTACACACCAAAGTATCTTCAGAATAAATGCGAGGTAGCCTGGCAGAGGGGGCACTAGCAGCCAATGGCATTAGGAGAGAGAACTCTATCAGGAAGGTGAAAAGTGGAATTGGGTCTGCCCTCCTATCCAAAGGCTGAATCCACGTGATTTCCACTCTTCCCAAATTAACAAGAAATGATCATCACAACAACAGCCAGCGTTTGTGTGGTGCTTTTAAGATCTGTAAGGTGGCATATACATATACACACATATGTATTCTATAGACACGTTATCTTGTCTGATCCTTCTAATAACCCTGGGAGGCAGGTACTATTATTGTCCCCATTTCACAGGTCAATAAACTGGGTCCAAGAGAGGTTAACTGACTTGCCCAGGGCCACACAGCTAAGCGTCTGATGCAAGATGTGAACTCCGTTCTGTGACTCCCTCAGCCTGCTCACTACAAAGCCCAGGGGGGGTGTGGGAGCCCAAGCCCTTGCTGGAAGGTGCTACTAAGCACTAGGGATTAGCAGAGCAAAGGTGTGAAGGCAAGAGCAGGAGCAGGAGGACCAGCATGAGCAGCAGAGAGCACGGGAAGGAAAATAGGAGATAGCCCATACCATGAAGGGCTTCAAAGCAGCGGGAAACCTCTAGGGTTTGGAAGAGATAACAACACGGGCAGAAGTGAGGCAGCGATGCAGGAGACAAATGAGAGAAGAGAACAGAGAAACGTGGGCCATGGAGGCCAGTTATGGACGCCTCCAACAGCCTGGATGAGAGGTGGCATCACAGTGCGCAGAGCAACAGGCCTGGGACAGGAAGATTCAGCTCCCTGAGCTCAAACCCAGCCTCCGATGTTTCCCAGCCATGTGACCCTGGGCAAGTCACTTCACCCTGTCTGCCTCAGTTTCCTCACCTGTAAAATGAGCCAGAGAAGGAAATGGCAAACCTCTCTAATATCTCTGCCAAGAAAACCCCAGATGGGGTCACAAAGAGTCAGACGTGGCTGGAAATGACTGAGCAACAAAAACTGGAAGGTGAGGGAGGTCTGCAGTAGGGGGCCGCTATGTGAGTGTGGTGAAGGGGCGCTGAAGATGACTTGGAGGTAGCAACAGCAATATTTGTCCCCTCTGACTGACTGTGGAGTGAAGGGGCATTAGGAGACAAGGAAAATCCCAAGGTTACAGACCTGTAGGCCTGGAAGAATGGTGATGCCCTTGTAAAGTCTGGTCGAGGGTTAAGTTCTGGGGAAAGACGATGGCTTCTGTTGTGGACGTGCTGAGTTCTTCCCTTGAACATCCAGTCTGAAAGGTGCGATCATTTTTGATCCAGGACTGAATCTTGGTACAGGGGTTAGGGGCTGAATATATAGATCTGGAGGGCAGCCATCTCCCCTAGAGATGCAATACCCCCTCTAGGGCCACTTCTCCCACTGGACACTCACATTCCCTCACAGATCAGGGCTCCCAGGGAGAAGTGACTCCTTCCTCCCCCGGGTTCTAGGAGTATCAGCTCCAGAGCCCTTCCCTTCCCCCTCCTTAGCCAGTTCCTCAACAATGTATGACTGGAAATGGGCTTCCAAAGCTCCAGTGCAGAATTGGAACCAGGCAGGGGAGACTGGCCTATGCTCTGAGGAAAAGTAAGGGCAAGTGTGAGCATACTCTAAAGGCTAGGCCCTCATCGACAAGTTCTTCCACTACAGAACTGATCCTTAAACCCATGGGAGATGAAGAGATCCCAGAGAAAGTGCAGAGGGAGAAGGAGGCCTAAGAGGGAGCTTTGGGGAGCAGCTGCTCCCCAAAGAGAAGGAGCAGGGTATGGATGTTGAGCCAGCAGAGGAAACTGAGCAGTGCTCAGAGAGACAGGATAGAAACCAAGAGAACACAGAGAAAACCCAGCCATGAAGTCAGAGACCAAAGATCAGCCAGCCAGGAGGGAGCCAGCAGTGCTAACACTGCACAGAGGCCAAGAAGGATCAAAACTGAGGCAGGACCATCAGATTCAGTGAGTAAGACCTCACCAGAAACTTTGGAAAAAGCAGCTTCCAGTTAGGGCTGAGGGCACAGAGGGCCTTAGAACTACAGCTGGGATGGATCCATCCAATTCAAGCCTCTCATTTCACAGGGGAGCAAACTGATGCCAAGAAGGTTCAGTGATTTGCCCAGTCACACAGGTGGTGGCATCAGAGGCAGAATGTGGAAGCAGGTCCTGAAGCCAGATCATAAAGAATTGAGGAGGGAGGGAGGGGAGAAGATGTGGAAGGAATGAGTGTAGACAGATTTGCTTCCCATGATTATGACTCATCTAGGAGCAGGAGCAGTGGTCTGGGCTTGGATCTGCCACCACTCCGGGGGCTCCCATGTCTGTGTGTTAGTGGCTGTTGATAGTCATGAAGAAGTTGGGCTCCTTCTGCATGGTGATTTCTCCCCTCAATAATGCCTATTGGGGAATAACTGGAAGAAGGCCAAGTAGCCTGAGAGATATGGCTATCTGATGTTCCTGGATTTAGTATCCTGGGCTTTCTCCATTAGGGTCTAAGTTGTAGTGATGGTCTAGGTTGAGGTGATGGTCTGACTCTCCTAGGGAGGAAGATACTGAGTCAGGTCCTGAACTTACTGAGAAAAGGAGAGTAATCTGAGGGCCAATAGATAACAACCACCATGAGCTGTATAGGGTTAAATTTTTGATAGGGTGAATTTCAAAGGAGCAGAGATTCTTGAGTAATGGTGACAAGTGGAGGGTCAGGAAGAGGCAGGAGGAAACAAGGAAAATTCTGAATCTCCTTCCAGGACCAGTATGTCTGAGGTGTAAGAGAATGTACATCCAGTGCTATGAAGCTGGACTATGGATAAATGGTCATTAAATCCATGGGAGCCAGTGAGATTACCAAGAAAAGAAATACGGAAGGAGAAGAGAAGAGGGCCCAGGACAGAACCCTGAGGGACAGCTGTGGTTGAAGAGTGTGATCTGAAAGAGGATCCAGCCAAGAAGAGTGAGGGGTGGTCAGACAAGCAGGAGAACCAGGAGAGAGAGAGACAGGTGAGACTATCAAGGAGAAGAGGGTAATAAAGAATGTCAATGGCTGAAGAGTTTGAGGGGAGTGAGGACTGAGATGAGGCCATTGGGTTTGACAAGTAAGAGATCATTGATAATTTTAGAGAGAGCAGCTTTGGCGCTGTGATGAGGTTGGAAGCCAGGTTGTAAGGGGTTTAGAAGAGGAGGAGAGGAAGTAGAGGTACCCATCGTAGATGGCCTTTTCAAGGAGCTTAGCCACTAAGGGCGGAAGAAATATAGGATGAGAACTAGCAAGGAAGAAAGGATCAAGTGATGGATTTTCAGGATGAGAACCCATGGTCATGTTTAGGCAGTAGAGAAGGAGCCAGGAGAGAGGGATAAATTTAAAACAAGTGATAATTTTCATTATCTTTGGATACCGTGCTAGAAATTCTAGCTATAGCAAGAAGAAAATAAATGAATATAAATAAATATAATATATTTATAATATATTATATAATATATTTATATATATATAATCTATAATATATTTATATATATAAATATAACACAATATATTATAACATAAATAAAAATTTAAAAAATAAATGAATAGAAGGAACATTGGTAAAATTCCCCTCAAAATTTCCATTTGTGCAAGCTGGTGCTTTTCTTAGAAAACTCCATAATAAATAGCTTTGGGAAAGTAGCAGGATGTAAAGTAAATCCATAAAAAGCATGAACATTTCTAAATGTACTAACAAATTATAGTAAATGAATAAAAAGAGAAATTCTCTTTAAAATAGTAACCACACTTTCACTGGTAAAGTCTGAGCTCTATTCAATTTACTGCCACAAAAATGTAATGTAGCATTATTATGCAGTCAATAATGGTGAATATGAAGAATTCAAAGAAATATTGGATGACGTATATGAAGTGAGGTAAACTGACAAGAGAAGATTTAAAAGGATTGAACAAATTAAGAGTGAAATAACAGCAAAACTCAGAGGAAATTCAAAGGGAAAACACAGGACCCAACACAGCTGGAAGGGACCACAGTGGCCAACGAGCCTGGTGTGTACAAGAACAAGAAAACTCCAAAAACAAGTGCTCAGGGATCCTCTGGCCAACAACCTCCACACATGGACCTTATGTGATCTCATAGATCAGCCGATTCCATTTGGGGACAATGAAGTTAAGAAGGTTCGTATTCAAGTCTATATGGCCCCTTTGAACCTTCTACACACTGCTCCTAATTCTGCCCTCTGGGATCAAGAAGGACACATCTAATCCTTCCACATAACTCTCCCTCAAAGATGGCTAGCATGCCCCTCCAACGCCCACCCCAAGCCTTTCTTTTTTCAGGCTCAGCATTTCCATTTTCTTCAGCTCATCCTCTTGTGACTCAATCCTATTGCCCTTCATTATATGTCCTTCATACTTGGCAGCTGATCACCATCCTTCCTAAAATTTGACTCACAGAAACAAACACAGCACTCTTGATGTGGACTGATGGGGATATTCTACACAGGATTATTGCCTCTTTGTTCTTGGGGACCATGCTTCTCTTAATGATGCTGAATGTAGCCTTTAGGGCTATGACATCACTGTTGCCTCATATTTAATCTATACCGGGGTGGAGAACCTACGGCCTTGAGGCCACATGTGGCCCTTTGATTGAATCTAAACTTCACAGAACAAATTCCATTATTCTGTGAAGTCTGGATTCAGTCAAAGGGCCACACTCAAGGACCCAGAAGGTCATGTGAGGCCTCGAGGTTGCAGGCTCCCCATCCCATTCCATTAAAATTCCTAGATGTTTTTGGTGGGGTTTTTTTCTAGATTGGTTGTCACCAATTATGTCTCCTCCATCTTATTCTTGTGTTGGGTCTTTTGAACCCAAGTCTAAGATTTTACATTTATCCCAATTACATTTTGTTGTCTTATATTGGACCCAATATTCTAGTTTATCTCAGTGTTCTAACTTATAAAACAAATTTCTCCTGACACTCATTCAGGATGTTTAGCCAACCCTCCTCCTTTTATATAATCTGCAAATTTGATTAAGATGTCGAAGTCATTGGCAGATGTTCAACAACC
Source organism: Pseudochirops cupreus (assembly GCA_028627135.1). Taxonomy (NCBI): domain Eukaryota; kingdom Metazoa; phylum Chordata; class Mammalia; order Diprotodontia; family Pseudocheiridae; genus Pseudochirops; species Pseudochirops cupreus. The sequence goes on from CM053583.1 coordinate 203,908,150, forward strand.
TAAGCACAGAGCAAGCCTTCTCCAGAGACACAAAAGCCACAAGTCAGCTCTGCTGGTCTGAGTCACACACACACACGCTCATGCACACACACACACACACACACACACACACACACGTACATGCACACATACACACCACACACACACACACACACACACACACCACACACACACATGCATGCACACACACACCACACACACATATACACACACACACCACACACACATACACACCACACACACATACACACCACACACACACACATACACACATACACACACACACACAGAGCTGTTGGCTTCATTGTTTACACCTTCTCCTATTCTTTGGGAGTCTGTGGGTTTGCTCTGAAGTCATATGAAGCTTGACTCCAGGCCCACAGAGAGATCCTTACCTACCTTCCATCCCAGCAATGGTGCAAAGGGAGAATGAGCCAACACTAAATGCCCTAGGGTCCCCAGTGAGCTTCCTTTGCCTCCTTTAACTCAGGCTCCCCCCACTTCTCACTCCATTACTCTCCCTACAGTCTTTTTCATATTGTTCTTGCAGTGTGCACAAACAGTGCCAGTTGGGACAGTGAAGAAGGGAAAAGAATGTATTGTTGAACAGGAGAAAATTAGACTATTGCCTAAAACTTTTCCATAGGATGTAGTCACGTGTAGCACTAAAGTAAGAGTCACATTCGCTGCCCTGATTTGGGTGACCATGGTTGCACTAATGTGCTTTTTTCTTCAGGTGTACTCACCAACACAGAGGCAGCTGGGAAAGCAATGTGCTCACCTGTATTGCCCACCCCAGCCTGGAGGGGCTTGTGCACTACCAGACACCTTTTCCAGCAAGATCTGAGTAAATGACAACAAGACCTTCCAGACTACAACCAAGACTTTTGTTGTTGTTCAATCATTTTTCAGTGGGGTCTAACCCTTCAGAAGTCCATTCCAGTTTTCTTGGCAAAGATACTGCTATGGTTTGCCATTTCCTTCTGCGGCTCATTTGCCACATGAGGAAACTGAGGCAAACAGGGTGAAGTGACTTGCCCAGGATCACACAGTTAGTAAATGTCTAAGGGCAGATTTGAACTCAGGAAGATGAGTCTTCCTGGCCCAGTGCTCTATCCACTATGGCACCTAGTTACCCTATTCCCAAACTACATTTCCAAAATGGTGACCACTATGACGCTCTGCCTCAACACTTTCAGGGCAGGTTTAACAGCCCCGGATCACCTCAGTCAAGATGAAAATATGTGACAGATCTACAATGTCTGAGCTTGGGATGAAGCTATTGGAAGGTTGAGACAAGGTGAGATTGGACTTCTCTCTGTGTAACTTGCCCCCTTTTCCTTTGGATGGTGGCTTGGCTTTTGCCCCAGGGAGAGACTAGAAGGCTGCCATTCAATCCAAGTCTTTCCCCTTGGCCAATCCTCCTTTCTTTCCCATTTACACTCCTGGTTAAAGATCTGGAGCCCTTAGGGAACAGGGGGACACAAAGACAAGGCAGGAGATTGCATGCAGGAATACATCCCCCCAAATCTTTGCATTTCTAGCCCTTGAACAGGTACATGAATAGGAAAGAACTGTAAATTTGGCCCTCCCTTCACACCAGAGAAGTCTGCATTACTATGGTATTAAAAAACAAAATATATGTTGACATTATATAACACTGTGCATATATTTTAGGCATTTCTGAGTTTTTAAACTTTTTCCGTGTTGTCTGCTTGACTCTGCATATTGTCTACAGCTTCCACAAAACTCCCCCAAATTCCTATTTAGTTTCTTACACCACCCTGTGATATAACAGAACTGTGATGGAGAAAGTCGTGGCGTGGAAGGGAGTGTGTCGATCAGCTGTGCTGACTTTTTTTCTTCTCTAAAAATGCTCTTTGGTATATGGGATGACCCTGGTGGGGCCAGGGGTTCTGGGGACAACTGTGATGATGTAAGAAACAGAAAATATCAATGAAAACATAAAACATACAAAAATAAGCTATGTGACCAATGAAAAGTCAATCACGTGGGACCAGTGGATAAGACCAAAAGTCTGTATTTCCCAAAAGTGAGCCAGAGGCAGGATGACTGGGGGAATAAAATCAGTATTGCTCTCATTTTGATCATCCAGAGCACTCATCCATTTCTTCTTTTTGGAGCGGGGGAAGGCAGGGCAATTGGGATTAAGTGACTTGCCTAAGGTCACACAGCTAGTAAGTGTTAAGTGTCTGAGGCCAGATTTGAACTCAGGTCCTCCTGACTCCAGGATCGGTGCTCTACTCACTGTGCCACCTAACTGCCTCTATTTCTTTTCCCATATTTCTAGATTAATATGGAATGAAAACCAAGCACCTGCCACAAGTAGCATGAGTTCCAGCTGATGGTACAAAGAATCCAGACAGAAAAAGAAAAATGATGAACACTGAGTGCAAATTGAAGTATAATTTTTCTAATTTCTTAATTTTTCTTGCTTTTTTCTTTTGTAAAATGGCTAATATGGACATAGGTTTTGCATGATTTCACATGAACAATTGATGTCATAGTGCTTGCCTTCTCAATGGGTTGAGGAGTGGCTGGAGGAAGAAAATAAAAAATTAAAAAATGTTAAAAAGGAATATTTTTAAATGAAAGTTTGGTTTTTTTAATTTAAATTAAAGCATCTAATTTTTCTCTGGAAAAATTCTCTTGGTAAAGTGTTTTGCCTGTACACTTTTGAGATGTCCTTTCAATTGATCAAGATTCACACTAGAGCATTTCCCTGAAGCAAACACAGTGGATTTCCCTTCTCGTTGATATAGGATACTTGTGACTCCCACTGATATATATAGTGAGTCAGATTTTTCTCAGTTTGGGCTTTGGGGTTTGTGTTTTGCTTCTCTGCTACATAAACTGACTCAGTTGTCTTTACTTTTGTTAGTGTCTGCTAGATAGTTTATTCCAACCAGCTGTGTATTTTCCTATCATTAAGAAGTATTATTCCACTTAGATATACTCAAAATCAGACTGTATTACAAATTTCAGTTAAATTCTGAAAAATTTAAATGATTATTTATAACAATTCTCAAGTTACTTCAACTTTTTAGAAGTTATATGTTTTTGGAAACCATCGATTACATGATACTTACTAAAGAGAATGGTGTTGAGAGATATGACAGAAATTATTGTACTTGTAGCTTCCAAAAATTAGTTCTTGTAGCTCAGACTGTTTAAGTTCCAGCTTACCCACTTCACATTCCAGTGCAACAAGCAGCATGTTGGCAGGGCAGATTTGTGCCATGCATCTGCCTCCGTGGAGAGGGTCATGGCAGAGCACGGCCGCATGAAGCTGCAGCCTGGGCTGATTCAGATCTGGACTGTCACCATGTGCCGCATTAAATATTTGCTGCAATGTCTTCATTTGCTGTGTCCATTGCATTTTTATTTCTTTTAACTTACTTTTCAGGGGTGGTAGGTAGGGGAAAGATGGGGAGAAAATTTGTAACTCAAAATTTCATGGAAATGAATGATGTAAACTAAAATAAATAAAAGTTTTAATTAAAAAAAAGAATGCCTATAAAAAAGTAACTGGGAAATGTTTAATAAAATTAAAAAATACAAAAAAAAGAAAAAAATGGATGTGTTTCTAATGCATTGTTGGTGGAGTTGTGAACTGATACAACCATTCTGGAGAGCAATCTGGAACTATGCCCAAAGGACTATAAATAATTGCATACCCTTTGACCCAGCAATACCACTGTTGGGGTTATATCCCAAAGAAATCACAGAAGTGGGAAAAGGACCCATATGTACAAAAATATTTATTGCAGCACTCTTTGTGGTTGCAAAAAACTGGAAATATAGGGCATGCCCATCAATGGGGGAATGGCTGAACAAGTTGTGGTATATGAATGTAATGAAATACTATTGTGCTATAAGAAATGGGAAGGAGATGGACTTCATAATTACCTGGAGAGGCTTATACGGACTGATGCTAAGTGAGAAGAGCAGAATCAGGAAAAATTTGTACACAATCACAGACATATCGTATGTGTGATGACCAACCTTGATAAACTAGACTTTCCTCTACAACGCACAGTTAAAAGACAACTCTACAAGCCTCAGGATGGAAGGAGATATCTACATTCAGAGAAAGATCTAGAAAGACTGGAGTTTAAATGGAGACTGAAGCAACACATGCTATCCTTCTTTTTCATGTTTGGTTTTGCTTCTTTTTTCCCAGTGATCACTCATTGGTTACAACTCTTTTATACAACCAAACTATTGTATAATGTGAAAGTATTTGCAAATCCTATACATGATTGCACACCACCATGGGGTGGGGGGGTGGGGGGAGGAAAGGAGGGGAGAAAATCTGAAACTCAAGGGATTGTGGAACTGAATCTTGTAAGCTAAAAGTAAATTTTAAAAAAAGAAAAAAAAGAAAAAAAATTGGATGTATTGATTCAGGTAGATAATAGAATGGTTTGGGCCATTACCCTGTTCCCCCTGAAAGTGCCTTGTGTCCAGGTGAGAGAGACAGTGAGTCATTCAAAATGCATTTATTAAGTGCATGGGAGGGGGGGGCAGTAGCATTAAGAGAGATTGGGAAAAGTTCTTGCAAAAAGTGGGATTTTAGCTGGGACTCTAAGGAAAGCAAAGTCTGGAGGCAGAGATAAGGAGAGAGAACATTCCAGATATGAGAACAGTCAAAAAAAGGCATGGTGTTGAGATGGAATGTGCAAAGAACAGCAAGGAAGCCAGTTTCACTGGATTATGGAGTACTGGGGGCTGAGCGAGGTGTAAGAATATTGGAGGTAGGAAGGGGCTAGGCTATGAAGTGCTTTGAATGCCAAAAAGATGGTTTGTATTTGGTCCTGGAGGTAATAGGAGTCACTGGAGTTTATTGAATGGTGAGGGTAACATGGTCAGACCTGTACTGGATGTGGATGATGGCCTGGAGTAGGGAGAGATTTGAAGCAGAGATATCCGCCAATCCAGGTGTGATATGATGAGGGTTTGCAGTAGGGTGATAGAAGTGTCAGAGGAGGAAAAACAGAGCATATGAGAGATGTTGTGAATGTAAAATCAACAAGACATGGCAACCAAGTGCATATGGGGACTGGGAAGGCATGACAAGTTGAGGATGTCATCTGGGTTGTGGGACAAGGTAGCTGGGAGGAGGGTGATGCCCTCAACAGTAATGGGGAATTTAGGAAGAGGAAAGGATTTGGGTGGGGGAAAGGATAATCAGTTCACTTTTGGACATGTTGAGTTTAATATGTCTACAGGACACCCAGTTTGAGCCGCCCCATAGGTACTTGGAGAGATGAGTCTGCAGGTTAGGAGAGAGGGTGGAGCTGGATAAATAGATTGCAGAACCATTAGCATAGAGATGAAGACTGAGTCCATGAGTGCTAACAAGGTGACTAAGCAAAACAGCAGAGAGGAGAAAGAGAAGATGGGTGGCAGAGTCAGTCCTGTGATTTACAAAGATTGTTTTTGAATTTGTGAGTGGGATGGATTGGAAAGACAATAGCCTAGAAACTTTGCATCCCCAGTGCCTAGTACCACACTGGCACAAGGTAAGTACCTAATAAATGGTGATGTCTTGATTGACTGGCTGTAAGGAGGGGATTGCATTGTTCTGTTTGGTCCCAGAAAATAGAACCAAGAACAATGGGAGAAAGATTTTAGTTTAGCTTTTTTTCTAGCTGAGGAAGTTCATAAAGTGGTATGGAGGTGCAGTGGAGCAGGTTATGTGTAGTGCAGGCTCTTGGGAAGCCTCGGGACCCCTGGTTCAGCCTGTGCCCTTCAGGAGCCACAATCCTAAAAAAATAAAGACAGTTTTCTCAGGATCTGAACCCAAAATGCTGAATACTATTAAACCTGCCAAGATGAAAAGCATTCAATCTTTATGAAGATATGAAAACATCTATACTTCCTGAAGATACAAAAATGATTTAAAAAAAATTAGAATGAAGTGTTAGCCAAAAAGCCATGGATGAGCTATGAAGAAACCAATAAGAATGAATATTCAGATCTACCTACCTTGACAAGATTTCAAAGTCTGTTTTATTTCAGCAGCAGAAAATTTCCGAAGCTTTGTGCCATTGAATAGATCTGGAATCTGAATCAGCAGCACTCCCTAATTTTGGTGTACATTTGCATGAATTCATAAGCTCTTGATGAAGATATGTAGCAGCAGTGATGCAATGGGAAATAGAAGACCAAGAAACTAAAATTGCTATTTGAATGGAGAGGTTGGCTTGCCACCATGTTATCTTCAGTCAGCTACACCATTGTTGTCCTTCAGTAATGTCTGATTCTTCATAACTCCATGGACCAGAGCATGCCTAGTCCTTCTATCCACTATCTCCAGAAGTCTGTCCAAGGTCTTGTTTGTTGCTTTCATGATACTACCTGTCTCATCCTCTGCTGTCCCCGTCTCCTTTTGTCTTCAGTTTTTCCTAACATCAGGATCTTTTTAATGTTAAACGTCAAGCCAGCTTTTACACTCTACTCTTTCACCTTCAAGAGGATTAATTCTTAACTTTCTGTCTTCAGTGGTATTGTCTGCAATCTGAGATAATTGCTCTCCCTATGATATTAATTCTGGATTTTGATTTGCCCAGTCTGGCATTTTTGCTTGAAGTACTCTGCACATAAGTTAAATAAAGTGACAATATACAAAAGAGAAAGATTCCAACTTGATATAAAATAAATCTGGATTCATCCCACTAGGCAATGGACTGCATTAGGGGAGTGGCACTTTCCCTATCATGGGAAATCTACAAGCAGAGACTTAATGACCACTGGATGGGTAAGATATGGTACAGATTCTTGTTCAGGTATGTGTTGGACCAGATGGATGCTGAGCCTGCTGCCAACTCTTGGATTAGGTGATTCTGTTACTCTTTCTGACTGCTATAGAACCCTAATTCATATTATTCCACTTGAAACCACAAAGGATCCTCAGATTTCAACAGGCTCTTTTCTACCCCACCCCCAACCTGGGACATTTGGGTGGTGCCTTGGCTAGCCAGAGTCTTCCTTCTCCAATGGTCAAACCCAGACTTTTTAGACAACCCATGATCTGCCATGGATCAGTACATGATTGGGGATTCTTTGAGTCCACTAGGGAAAGATGCATTTGACCCTTAGAGAAATGACCTATTTATAGATTTAATTTGTAAGTGTGAGTTCCAGTCTTTGCTGCATACCCTGACTAAATCCAAAGGCATTGACCATTGTGGTACCAAGTTAACAATTACTCCCCTGTTCAAGTATAAGACAAGACCAGGAACTGGCAGAAAAGGGGGGCCCTTTCTCCACAATGGGTTTTTTATTTCCTTCTTGTTTTCAAGGCATTGTCTGGCCTTCATTCAATCCTGACTTCCTTAATCATCTGCTTGTTGTGTAACCTACTTGGCATTTTTTTAAAGTTTGAGGGAAGAATGCCCAAAGTTTATTGAAACTATTGGTTTTGCTTCTTTTGGATGTATTTTCCACAGTTTGAAGAATGCATTTTTAAGGACTTGGGATCACAAGATGCAAAGCATGAAGGGACCTTGGTGGTCATTTAGTCCAACCTTTCATTATAGAGATGGGGAAACTGAGGTCCAGAGAGATGAAAAAATGTGCCCATGTAGTGAGCTGAAAAGTCATGATTCGAACACAGTCTCCCTGACTTCATATCCCAAGTTTGTCTCTCTCTATTATGCTCCCTTTTAATAATTAAACGTAGCCTAAGTCATCATGCAGAGAGCCTCAACATGGCATCATTTAGAGCAGCAATTGTTAAACTGCAATCCATGGGGTCCACAGATAGATTTCAGGGAATTGATGAACTTGGATGGGAAAAGAATTCCATGATTATTTTCATTAATCTCCAACTGGAATTTAGCATTTCCTTTGATGAGGAATGGACGCAACAAACATTTGGAATAGAGGGTTCACAGTTCTAACCAATGAGGTTTACAACACAAAAACATGAAGAACCCTCAATCTAGAGCTAAGGTGAGTTACCTAAAGATTTTTTCTTAACTTTGGGAAAGGATAATTTCCTTTTTCTCCTTCAATTCTGCCATATGAATTTCAGGCATAGAGAAAACAGAATCCTCTCTGCTTGACCTTAAATGTGTAGTGAGCTGGATATGTGGCTATCTTGCTGGCATAATGAAAACTGCAGTGATATATGACATACAGCTACAGGGCTATCTACGTACTGGGTGTGCATCCTAGATGAGGTATGAGGTGCCTTGTTAGTAATCATTCAGAACAGCCATCTGTTTCTTTTGCCATACTCTGAGATAAATATGGAATGAGAGCCAGTACCCTCATGCCACAAGCCACAAGCTCTGCAGTGGCACAGAGAATCCAGTAGCCTAAGATCTTGATCTTGCCTCTCTTGGGCAATAGGAATAATGTGGTCAGTCAGTGCGTGTGCAATGGTTATCCTGTGCAAAAGCACTTGGCAGGTGGCTTGAGAAATGCTACTTGGTGGCCAAAATATATGCTATAGTCTCCGTTTGGCTAATTGAGTGACAACTGATTTCTCTGTAGGCTTGCAAAAAGCAGGGAATGAGCCAGGTGCGGACTGCTATTACTATTGGGAAATAGCTACTAAAAATGTGTGTGTGTGTGTGTGTGCGTGTGTATCTTGGATACCAATCCCTAATCAGACAAATTTGTTAGAAATATTTTTTTCCCAATCAATCAGTTCCCCACTATCTTCATTATTCTAGATACGTTATTTTTGTCTATGTAGAAGGTTTTTTTCCATTTCGAGTAATCAAAGCTATTTTATCTTTTGTAATTGCCTCTACCTCTTGTTTAATTAAAAATATATCTCCTACTCATAGCTATGGGAACCATATGATCTGTTTCTCTTGTAATTTTTATAGTATGATCTTTCATATTAAGGTCGCATATCCATTTAGGATGTATTGCATAATATGATATAAGACATTGGTCTAACATAATTTCAGCTTTCAAGTTTTCCCAGCCATTTTTGTCAAATAAGGAGTTTTTTCTTAAGCAATTTATGTTGTCCATTTTATTAAACACTGAGTTATTAAGTTCCATTGTTTCTGATTAGCTCTTTATTTTTTAACCAATATCAGATGGTTTTGGTGATTGCTGTTTTATAATATAGTTTAAGGTCTAGAAGTGTTATCCCCCCTTTGTCTTTACCTCTTTTCATTGTTTCCTATGATATTTTAAATCCTTTGTTTTTCCAAATGAATTTTGTGATGATTTTATTAAGTTCCATAAAGTCTCTCCTCAGTAATGTAATTAGCAGAGCATAAGAGTGCGAGTGAATTTGGGTCACATTGTCCTTTTTATTGTATTGGCACAGTCTAGCTATGAGATTGACCATTCCTCCAGCTATTTCACTGGTTCATTTTTTCCTAGATATTTTGTGTATTTCCTGATTATTTGGAATGGGATTTCCCTTTAATAGAATAGTTTTAGTTAATTGTCTCAGTATCATTGTTAATTCTCTGTGTTTTTCCAAGTGTATCACATGAATCAATCAGGCAACATTTAAGTGCACTGTGCTTTTTGCACTATTTACCAGGCACTGTGCTAAGTGCTAGGGTTCCAAAAAGAGGCAAAAGACAGTCCTTGCCCTCAAGGAACTTACAGTCTAATGGGGGAGACAGCATATAAACAAATAAATACAAAGCACATATATATGATAAACAGGAAGACTCTAGAATTAAGAGAGGCTGGGGAAGGCTTCCTTTAGAAGATGAGATTTTAGTTGGAATTTATAGGAAGCCAGAGATATCATTAGTCAGAGCAGAGGAAGATGAGCATTCCAGGCATGAGGAACAGCCATAGGAAATACATAGAGCTGACAGATGAAGTATCTTGTTCATGGAACAGCCAGGAAGCCAAATGTCACTGAAGTAAAAGGTATATGTTAGAGAATAAGGTATAAGAAAACTGGAATGTAGGAAAAGACTGTTATGAAGGGCTTTAAATGCCAAACAGAGCATTTTGCATTTGATCCTAGAGACAATAGATGGAAGGTGACATGATCAGATCTACATTTTAGGAAAAATCACTTAGTGGCTGAATAGAGGGTAGATTTCAGTGGAGAGACTTGAGAAAATATTGCAATAATCCAGGAGTAGATGATGAAGGTCTGTACTAGACTGGGGGCAGTGTCAGTGGAGAGGAGAAGGCATACATGAGAGATGTTGCAGAGGTGAAATCAATAATCCTTGGCAATAGATTGACAATGGGGGGTGAAGGATAGTGAGAAATCCACAATGACTCCTAGATTGTGAGCCTGAAGGTTTGGGAGGATGGTATTACCCTCTACAGTAATAGAGAAAGTGGGGGTGGGAAGGGTGAGGAGGAAGAAAATGAGTTTTAGACATATTGAGTTTAAGATGTGTGGTGAATATCCCATTTGAGATGTCTGAAAAACAATGGAGATGTGAAATCTGAGTCAACAGAGATTTTGAGGCAGGATAGACAGATTTGAGAATAATAGGCATAGAGATGGTAATTAAATCCATGGGAGCTGGTGAGATCACCAAGTGAAGTAGTAGAGAGGGAAAAGGGCCCAAAACAAAATTCTGTGGGACAATTATGTTTAGAGGGTATGACATAAAAGTTATAGCAAAGGAGACAGAGAAGGAGTGATCAGATAGGCAAGAGAACCAGAAGAGAGTGTTATCCTGAAATCCTAGAGAGCAGAGAATATCAAAGAGGGGTGAGTGATCAACAGTCAATGGCTGCAGAGAGACTGGAGAATGAGGATTGAGAAAATCCATTGAATTTGACAACCAAGAGATCATTAGTAACTTTGGAAAGAGAGGTTTCAGTGGAATGGTAAGGTCAGAAGTCAGATTGAAAGAGGTTAAGAAGAGAGTACCATCTACCTATTGTAGATGGCCTTGTCAAGGAGTTTAGCCACAAAAGGCAGAAGAAATAGGACAATAGTTATCAGGGATCAAAGGGTCAAGTGAAGGTTTTTTCAAGATGGGGAAGACATGGGCATGTTTTTAGGCAATAAGAAATGATTCAGTAGACTGGGAGAGATTGAAAATAAGTGAGAGTGGCCATGACAGAAGGAAGAAGCTGTTGGAGAAGATGGGATGGAATGGAATCACTTGAACAAGTTAAAGTGTTAGCCTTGGCAAGGTGTAAAGCTACTCTTTCACATGAGACAGAGGTAAAGAAGGAAATAATGAGGAAGTGTCTGAGTGATAGGAAATTAAGAAAGAAGAAGAAGAGGGAGCTCCCAGCAAATGGTCTTAATTTTTTGCTAAAATATAGGGTATAGTTTTTGACTGAGACAGTGGGAGAAGAGGGAAACAATTTGAGATGTGAGAAGGGATTAAAAAGGTTTGGAAGAGTCATGGTAGAGAAGGGGATAGTGAGTTGATCAGAGGGGATTACCTAGCAGCCGTGAAGACCCAAATTCAGGTTCTGTAACATAAATTCACAGTGGACCTGGTCAATATTGTATCATAATAGACAATATGAGATCAGCAGCAAGTAGGGATAGTTTTATCTCCTCTTTAACTATCTGATGGCTTTTGCTGGTATAGTCATAATGTAACAAAGCATAGAGGCAAATCCTAAAAGAAAAAAATAGATAACTTTGATTATATTAAACTTAAAAGATTTTGGACAAACAAAATCAATGCACCTAGGATAAGAATGGAAATGCTCAAATGAGAAGGGGGATCTTTATTTCAAATTTCTTGGATTAGTGTTTGATATTCAAGATATATGGACAGCTAATAGATATCAAGCTTTTCAAATTCATGTAATCGAAGTTATCTATTTTATCTTTTGGGGTTATTCCTATTCTTTGATTGGTTAAGAATATACGTCCTACACAAGGCCATAAGAGGTATATAAACTTCTTCTCATATAAATTTTTTGTACAACGATCTTTAATTTTAATATCATACAGACATATATCTCAAGATCCCAGATATTCTCAGATAATTTATGTAACTTGTATTTATTTGGAATGTGATTTTAAATTATATATAGATATAAAGTTAAAGATCATAACACAAAAAAATGGAGACAAAAAGAGTTGGACATAAATGACATATATATATACATATGTATATATAATATATATATACAGAGAGACAGAAAGAGAGAGAGAACATATATGTACACACATACATATATACACACACATATACACATATACATATACAGATATACATATATAATTCATTGTTGATTATAAGGTGGTTGTCTAAGGCTAATTTCTTCTGACTTCTTTTCCATTTTCCCAGAAGTTTTTTTTTTAATCAAACATGGAGTTCTTTCCTAAGTAATTATTTTTCAACTCATTGAACACTTGGTTATTGCATTCCATTGTTTCCAAGTCCCTTTAATGTAGTCTAATCCATTGCTGTACTTTTCTGTTTTGAAAAAAAAAATCTCAAATGGTTTGATGGTTTGTGATCAACAGTGCAGTCTGCACTCTGTAAGTGCTATTAACTCTTCATCCCTGCCTTTTTTCCATGATTTCCCTCGATAGTCTCTAGATACTCCTGATACTCTACTTCATCATTTTCCTTGATTATTCCCTTGATATTCTGTTGTTTCTTCAACTTGATTTTGTTGTTATTTTCTTCAGTTCTGTATTTCCTTTGATGGTCTGAGTAGTATAGCATGAAAATTTTAAATTACTTTTGACATATTATGGTTTTTATTATATTGGCACAGACCATGCAGAAGAATTAAACATTCTTCCATCTATTTAAGTTGCACTTTTTTTCCCTGAAGGCATGCTTTGTAATTTAATCTATAAATGTATTTTATGTGTGCTTTGTTAGATTGATCCCCAGATAATTTATGTACTTTGTATTTATTTGGAATGTGATTTTGCTTTTTATAGATGCCTCTTGGATTCTATTATTATTATATAAAAATACCACTAATGGGGGGGGGGCACTGAAGGAGCCAAGATAGCAGAGTAAAAGAAGGAACTTGCTGAGTTCCCACACCAACCACCTCTAATACCTGTAAAATAAGACTCTAAACAAATTTTTGAGCTACGGAATCCACAAAGTGACAGAGAGAAACAAATCTCTTGCTGAAGACAGCCCAGCAAGCTGACAGGAAGGATCTATCACACCAGGGTAGGAGCCAAGCACAGTCCTGCATGAGCCATGTGGACCTAGACCCAGGGTGGCCTGATCAGCAGCACAGATCAGCTGGGGCAGATATTGGGAGAATGAATAACCAGCAGCTGTGGCAGTTTCCAGACTTCTCAAACCATAAATGCCAAAGACAAAGTAAAAGGTCAGTGGGGACCTTTGTTAGAACTGGGTGACAGAAGAACATGGTCCATTCCCCACCCCCATGGCCGCAGGTGGTGGAGGCATGGTGGCTGCAGCTACTGCCACATGGATGCCTCCAGAGCCCCTGGCCTATAGATTGTAGGGGGACCAAGTGACCATTCAGAGGGTAATCACTTTTGCTTTGACCTGCTTGGATCTGGGTCATAACCTGGGTGGTGGTCATGGGGTGTGTGGCCGGTGTGCCAGAGCTTGTGGTGGCTATAAAAAGGGCACCCTCCTCATAGCTCTTGCAGCTGTGAAAACCCTAGCAATTTGGGACAAAGCTCTCTCAAATCTGAAAGCAGAGTTCTACCAAGGCAAAGAGCTCAAAAGTCAAGTAAAAATTGGCTGGCAAGATGAGCAAGCAGAGGAAGTACAATCAGACCACAGAATCCTTTTTTGGGGACAAAAAGGATCAAAACATGAAACTAGAAGAAGACAACAAAGTCAAAACTCCTATATCAAAAGGTTCCAAGAAAAATATGAACTGATTACAGGGCATGGAGGAGCTCAAGAAGTATTTTGAAAATCAAGTATGAGAAGTAGAGGGAAAATTGGGAAGAGAAATGAGAATTATGCAAGAAAATCATGAAAACTGAGTCAACAGTCTGCAAAAGGAGACCCAAAAATACACTGAGGAAAATAACACCTTAAAAAATAGACTAATTCAAATGGCAAAAGAGGCCCAAAAAGTCAGTGAGGAAAAGAATGCTTTAAAAAGCCAAATTCACCAAATGGAAAAGGAATTTCAAAAACTGAAGAGAATAATTCCTTCAAAATTAGATTGCAGCAAATGGAAGCTAATGACTTTATGAGAAATCAAGATACTATGAAACAGAGCCAAACAAATGAAAAAATAGAAGGCAATGTGAAACATCTCATTGGAAAAACCACTGACCTGGAAAATAGATCCAGGAGAGAT
>CM053583.1:203922869-203940089 GCA_028627135.1 Pseudochirops cupreus
TCCCATGATCTTTCTTTTCCCCAAAGAAGGAATCTAGGGTTTGGGAGCTGTTCTTACTTTGCTTCTTATGCTTATTCTTACTCATGGTTGTTCAGTCCGTGATTTTTTTTTTAAATCTCTGTGGGGCTCTGCTTCCAGAAGGGAAAGCTCTGTCCCAAATCGCTGGGGTCCTCCCGGCTGCTGTAGCTCTCAGGAAGATTCTGGGACTCTTCCTATTTACTTCCGACTGACTGGATAATGAAGACTCCAGGACCGAGGCCCAAGTCCGCAATCCAGATCCAGGCCGCTCAACACGAGAGCTCTTGGCCTCAGAACAATCGCTTAGTCCCCCTGCTGTCTGCAGGCTGCGAGCGGGAAGCTGCAACATGGAGGCGGGTGCAAAACCTCTGCCTTTCTCTTTTCCGCTCTGGAGGCCTTCTGGCTGGACGCTTTTCTCCCCACAATCCCCAATGACCTAGTTCTGAACACTGCTGGCAGCTGCCGCTAATCTGCTCCTCTACTCCTCCCGTCCAGCCGCCCCCGGGGCACAGCCGTGGCTTCAGACCAGGCTGGTTTCAGTTGGCAGTACTGATATGGTTCCTCGTAGCCAAGCTGACTTTAGTGGGAAGTATCTTTGTGTGCGTTTTGGAGTTCTAGGTTTGGTTTAGAGTCCTATTTTATGGGTATTTTGGGGTGGCTATGTGAGAGCTGCGATATGTTGCTGCTGCTACGCTGCCATCTTGGCTCCGCCCCCCAATCATTCCTTTTCTGGATGCTTGCCAACCATCTTTTTCATGATCTGTTCTAGAATTTTCCTAGGAATCGGAGTCAAAATCGTTTGCCAAAGAGGCCAGTTCTGTTCTTTTCTTCTTTTAAGTGATTGGCAGATGGCACTGGCCCTTCTTCAGTCTCATGGCCCCTGTCAGATTTTCCACAACCTTTCAGATATCACTGACAGAGGCTTAGCCATTGCATCTGCCCAGTCTTCCAGTATCTGAAGGGTACTGTAGCTTATCTGGGCTAGTGGGGTCCTGGAATCCCTTGGGGGTAACCAAGTCTTCGCTCATCAAATGAGATAATACTTGTGAAATGCTTAGCAGAGTACCTTGCACACAGTAGGTACTTAATGAGAGCTTGCTTTTATCCCCCCTTTCCCCCTCAGTTATCTTGAGTATCAACTGCTTGTTGGTGGTTTTTGCTCTCTCATTCCCAGTGTAAAGGCTGCTTTCCTTTGCAGAGAAAATGGGACCACAGTAAGAACTGAATGGTTCTGCTTCTTCTCTGTTGTTAACGACCAGACAAAGGTCTGATGACTTTTCTGACTCTCTCTTTGTGCCGACGTGACTCCTGAGGCTTTTGTTGTTACTGTTCTTAGCTTCCTTGGCCAGCCTTGGCTCATTTTGGTGTTGGCATTTCATTCCTGACATGGTTTGGGAAGGACTGGGCCACGCGTCTTCATAGTCTATTACTGGGCCTTGCTTCCACTTTATGTATAATTCTAAGTTGGTGAGTGAGTTCCCTGTGCATCCACATTTATCCCCTCAGACAAAAGAGGAGGCTCTTCTCATTGCGAAGGCAAACTCTTCTATGTCTAGCCTTGTTTCCATTTCATCCTGTCTTCTCCAGCAAACTGCCTCCTGTCTCACTAATCTTCAGTCTCTCTCCATATCTACTGGCTGCTCCTCTGCTGCCTACAAACATGCCCATGCATCCAATGTCCTTAAAAAACCCTCATTTGATCTGTTCATTCCCATTAACTAGCACCTTTCTGTGCTCTTCCCTCGTTGGCCCTCATCTGGACAACTGGACTCAGTTCCAGGGGCCAGGGTTGGGGAAGGACATTGATAAAATGAGAAATGCTCAGAGAGGAACAGCAAGATGGGGGAGGGCCTAAAATTCATGGAAAGACATACAAGGATTGGTTGAAGGAGCTAGACACATTTAGGCTGGAGAAGAGAAGAGATGGGGAGCTGGAATAGCTGTGTTCAGGCATTTGGAGGGATGTCACGTGTAGGAGGGCCTGGCCCTGGAGGGCAGATCAGCAGATCCTGAGTGTAGGGCTTTGGGGAAAGTTGCCCAGGCACCATTTTAGGCTCAGTGTTTGTAAGAGCTTGCTAAAACTTTGAGCTGTCTGACAGTGACATGGGCTGCCTGAGAGAGGGGATGGGTTTCCCCTCCGGAAAGAGAGAGAAGGAAGCCAGGGGCTGACTGCCAGTATTACCCTACTGACCTCCATGCATGAGTGTGGTGCAGGCAGTGGGGTTGTTTTGGCATTCCCTATCTCTGGGGAGGGGGATGGTTTGGACTTTCAAAGGATTGGCAGAGGAAGGGACCTCATGCTTATGCATTTGGAGCTGGAAGGCCATCTAGATCCCTTCATTTTACAAATGGTCAAATTAATCCCTTCATTTTACCCAGAGAGGGTAAAAGACTTTTCCAAGGTCACACAGCCAGTAAGTGTTGGGATCCTCTGGACTCAGTCTCCCAGAGGCAGGCTGGCTACCTGTACCCCTCAAGATTTCAGGATACCCTGAGGGTTGGGGAACCTCAGCTTGGCCTACATTCTGGTGAGTTTAGGGGACCCCTTTTCAGTTGGCAGTCATTAACAACCCAATTCTATGGAACCAAAGGGATATTTACTACAAAGATAGAGGGATCAGAAATACCGGTATCCCCCTGCCCCAACACCTGGGGGCACACTGTCCCCATACCACCTCAGTCCCTGAGCAGTGGGCTAAGACTTAACATGATTTCTACTTAGCATTCACCCCATTAAACTGACTTCCACATCAAGCATGGCTGACGGATGGATGAAGCCACATCAGTGCTGTGGTTGGACGGGGCTGGGCACAGGCTTGGGTCCAAGATCTTCCCTATTTGGCTAATCCCAGGAGGGATCCCAGCTCTTGTCTAGGCTTCTGGTGGATCCCTCTCTTGACGTTTGGAAGCCAAGGTCCTAGTGCTCTTCAGTGTTCTTCACCTAAAGTGGGAAAAAAAATCCAAAGAAGCACAGAATGGAGCTGATGTTAGAAGATGGTCAGGAGCAGGGGCTAAGGGTACAGCTGAGCTTGTCAGTCTGAAGACAGGAGCTTTTCTCCTTTGGAGACCAAGGCATTGGCTCCCTCACAGCTGTAACCTTGGATGGTTGTAATCTTTGGAATGAATCCCTGCTCCATACCAAGAGGTGACATGTTTCCTGAAAATTCTGTGGCTTGGGGTTTTCTTGCTCCTGTGTCCATCCTGGGGAGAGATGGAGCTCCCTGTGGCTGAGACAGCAAGGCAGGATTGGACAGCCCTCTGGGAAGCTTGAAGAGAGCAAGAGAGAGGAGCAACAGAGGAAGAAGGAGCTGGGGACCAGAATGGAGACAGGAGAGTAATGGAGGCTGGGACTAAGGGGAGAGGCTGGTGGCCACAACCTCAGCCTCTCCTCATTCTCAGCCTCAGCCTCTCCTCAGCCTGTCCTCAGCCTCAGCCTCTCCTCAGCCTGTCCTCAGCCTCTCCTCAACCTCAGCCTCAGCCTCAGCCTCTCCTCAGCCTGTCCTCAGCCTCTCCTCAACTTCTGCCTCAGCCTCAGCCTGTCCTCAGCCTCTCCTCAACCTCAGCTTCAGCCTCAGCCTCTCCTCAGCCTTTCCTCAACCTCAGCCTCAGCTTCAGCCTGTCCTCAGCCTCTCCTCAGCCTCTCCTCAACCTCAGGCTCAGCCTCAGCCTGTCCTCAGCCTCTCCTCAACCTCAGCTTCAGCCTCAGCCTGTCCTCAGCCTCTCCTCAACCTCAGCCTCAGCCTCAGCCTCTCCTCAGCCTCTCCTCAACCTCAGCCTCAGCCTCAACCTCTCCTCAGCCTCTCCCCATCCTCTCTTCAGCCTCAGCCTCAGCTTCCTCCCCTTCCCATCCTTCCCACCCTCACGTGCTTCTCCATCATCCTGAACTCCCTGATCGTTTGCTTCCCTGTTCATTCTTCCTTTCCTCACATACAGCCCCTGGATTAGCCCCAGAGCAGCCCCCGATGGCCTGTTTGCTGGCTGTGCCTGGGTCACATCCAGAAGTGCCTTTCCTGCCTTGCTTTGTGACCCTGGAGCTTAGCACAGGGCCTGGCCCCTAGCAGGGCACCTAATCAGTGCCTCTTGTTGAAGTTGTTGGTGGAAGCCTCTGGCCATTGGTTTTTGCTGATTTTACCCAGCCGGGGATGATGGTCAAACCTTCAGTGTGGCTCCGGCAGTGACTGAGCATTGTTATCCAGCCTCAGCTGTGGGCCTGTCCATGTTTTGTTGCAAACAGACCTAAAAGAGGGCCTTTTTTCCTGGTCTTTAGCACTTGGAGTGTAGCAAGGGGCTGAAGAGTGATTTCTGCTGGTAAATGAGCAGTGGTGATGGGGGGCACAGGACCTGCAAAAACCTTACAGAGAAGGGCTGTGCCCTCCTTCTGGTGAGCACCACCAGTGTGTCAGAGGCATATATTTGTATGTTTGTGTGTGTGTGTGCTCGTGTGTGTATACATACATACATACATACATATATATATATATATATATATATATATTTGGAGAGACAGAGGGGGAGAAGGAGAAAGAGAGAGGGGGAAAGGGGAGAGAGAGAGGCAGAGAGAGACAGAAAGACAGAGAGAGAGACAGAGACAGAGAGAGAGAGGGAGTGAGAGAGAGGGAGAGAGACAGAGACAGAGACAGAGAGAGAGATACAAAGAGAGACACAGAGAGAGATAGAGAGACAGAGACAGAGAGACAGAGACAGAGACAGAGAGACAGAGACAGAGAGACAGAGAGAGAGAGAGAGAGAGAGAGAGAGCGAAAGAGAGAGGAGAGAGAACACTCCATGTCTAGATCTGTGTCTTTTTTGTAAACAGCCCTTTGCACTTCCTCCCCCACCAGACCGTGAGCTCCCTGAGAGCAGGGACCATCTTTCCCTCCTCTGCACCTCCAGGGCTTCGCACTGCTCCTGGCACACAGTAGGCACCTAATGGGTCCCAGGGAGATAGGATTGCCTCTCAGTTCTTTTCATCTGGGACCGGTGCTGCTACTGCCAAAAAGAAAGCCAATGGGCCTCCAGGGTTCCAGGGGCAGCTGAGGAGGACCTGGCAGTGGCTGCACTTCCTCTGACCTGGTGTAGGGAGTAAGGGATTTGGGCAGGTCTGGCCCAAGGCTGGGCCTGCAGGTGATAGCAAGCAGTCGTAGGATGGGAGGAGGCCAGAGGTCGTCTTGTCCAGCCCACTCATTTTGAGAAAGAGGACACTGAGGCTGGGAGAGTGGACAGATGACTTGCCCTAGGTCACACAAATGGCAAATGTCAAAGGCAGGGTGGAAGCGTAGGCCTCTGCTGCTGGAGCCAGCGCTGTTGCCTCTGCGGGCCTTGGGGCAGAGGGAGGAAGCTGCGCGCACCTGGGCGGGGGCGAGGGCCCAAGCCCTTCCCTTGGACTTTTTTATTTTTATATTATATTATTATATAAATATATTATGTTTATTTTATTTTATATTGATACTTTATTTTTAAAAATTAATTTTAATAAAACAAAAATTTAAAATAAATTAGTAAAATAAATCCAAAACATTTTTTTCATCAAAAATCTGACTTTTCGCCCAATCCCCACTGGAAAGCAAACCAGCACCCCGTGCCACATGTATAGCCAACACAAAGGCATTCCAGCGTCTGTGTGCACCGAGCGTGCGGGCTTCCTGGCAGCGCGAGCACTCTGCAATCCTGCTGCTCATCATGTTGATCAGAGTTCATAAGTCTTTCAAAGCTGTTTTTCTTTTCTTTTTTAAAACAACATTTTCTTTCCTCCAATCACACGTAATGCCGAAATTTCACATCCTTTTTTAACTTCTGAATTCCAAATGTCCTCCTTCTGTTCCTCACCTCCTCCCTTGCTGAGGTGGCAAATAATTGCATGGAGGTTGTCCATGTTCAGTCATGTAAACCATATTGCGATGATTAGGTGTGTTGTGCAAGAAGACACAGAACCAAAGGAAAACCGTGGAACAATATCAAAAGGGAAAGGCAGTCTGCTTCGGTCTGCATAGACCCAGCGACTCCCTCTGGGACTGGAAAGCATTTTTCGTCACAAGACCTTTGGAACTGTCTTGAATCTTTGTACTGCTGAGAAGAGCTAGGCTGTTCACAGTTGGTGATTGCGGACCTTGGCTGTTACCATGTACACATTCAGTTCAGGGAAGTCTTTCCGGGTTTCTCTGAAAATGGTCCCTCCACCATATCTTACAGCAAATAGCATCCCATCAATCTGTATATCATCCTGTGGGTGGCCCTTCCCCAACGGGTGGTCATTCCCTCAGTTTCCAATCCTGTGCCACCCCAAAAAGCTGCTCCCTCCCTGATATTTTTGTGCTACAGACCTAGTGGTGCTGTGAAGCGGGCCGCAGCTTAATGCCCTACTGGGCCGTTTCTGACTTGCTTTCCAGAGTGGCTGGACCACATCACGCTTCCGCCAGCAGGGCCTGAGGGCCCTCCTTTGTCCACAGCTCCTCCAGAGCCGCTGGTTTCCATCTCCGTCTGTTTTGCCAGTTTGATGGGTGTGAGGTGTAGCCTCAGAGTTGCTTTAATTTGCATTTCTTTGGAATTTTTTTGGGTTTCTTCCCCTGAAAATTGCCTGCTCATGTTCTTTGACTATTTATCAGCTGGGGCGTGGTTCTTATTCTTCTAATTTTGCGTCACTTCCCTACATATCCTTAGCCTTTTAAAAAAATAGATGGCAGTGACACCTTGGCCCTCCCCTCATCCCAGCCCATTCACTTCCAGTCACACTGGGTACCAGCCCTTTTGGTCCCTGTCGTGATCTCTGTGTGTTTAGTAGGCTTGCAGTTTTTGAAGACAGGCTGGCTGTCAGCCTTTGGACGTGGAGCAAGTTGGTAGCCCGAGTCTTTTCAATAGAGGGCAGGTGTTCATCAGCGTTGCTAAAGGGCTTGCAGTCTCCACTTCTGTACATGGCGAAATGGAACTTTGGAAATAGGGTGAGCGTCCTTTCCTCCACAGAGTAAAAATAAATATCCCTAAAAATTCCCCAGTCTTGGTCCCTCCCAGGAATGCTGCCTCCCCTAGAAGTAGCCCCGCAGCCTGGCATGTCTTCTACTCTCTCTGCACCCCCAGGGGAAGCTGCTGCTGTACATTCTTGGCACAGACAGATAGGAGAATGTTCCTAATGGGCAGGACTGATGCATGATTCGAGGATTGGAAAACTAAGAGTAGGAAATAGCTCCTGGGAGTGAAAAACAAACAAAAAGGACTAACTTCATCTTTAGTCTTGAAAGTGGTCAGTCTTTCCTGTTGGTGTCTAAAGATTAGAAAGGCTTTGGAGTTTTAAATGACGTGTAAGTATAGATGAGGCATGCAAGATCAGAGATGCTTCTGATCTGAAATGCTTAAGAGTAGTGGACAGGCCCAGCAGATGCAGTCAATGTTTATTGAATGAGTGGATGGATGGATGGATGGCTGCTGGGCAAGCATAAAGAGCGAAGCAGAGGATATATATGGATTTGAATCCTTTTTCTGTACTACTTTCTGTGTGACCGCAGACAAATCCCCTCACCTCTGGGCCTCTGTAAAATACAGCTAGAATGAAGGGATTGAACAAGAGGGTCTAATGTCCCTGTAGGGTTCCATAATTGCAGTATCCACAGACTAAGTAGGCAGTCTCTGCTTGCTAAGAACTAGAACCTGGACATACGGGTGGCTCTGGGGAATGCTCAAGATTATGGAGGTATCAATGGCTTGGAGCAGGGTGAGGTGGAGACAGAGTGACCTTTTAGGAGGTTATTGGGACAAGAAGAGAGGTGACTCATGTGAGCAGTGCTGTCCAGGGGGATGTGAGTGCACTTATCGCTGGAAAGCTCATGTGTCACTGGAAGGTTTGGGGTGACAGGATGAAGGCTCCACAGAATCAGGGTGATTCCAGGAGGCCATCTCTGCAGCTCCGCATTTGCTCATCAGTGGCTATTTCCTCCCTTTAACACCTTCTAAAAACACTGATAATTATCTTTAAGCAGAGAGGCCACGAGACAGATGGGTGGCTATTTTGAGTCTGTGAGTGGGATGCTCTAAGGAAGGGAAAACTCGAGATCTTTCTAAGACACACTCCACTCCTGCTCTTCCTGCAGTCAACGAGGAGTAGCCCCTGGACATTAGGAGCTGCCCAGGACCACTTGCCACTCGGTGGGCACATTTTGTTCTCTTGGTCAGGAAGGCAGAGGCATTAACTGGAGGAGCAGGAAGGCAGTGGCTGTAGCCAGTGGTCTGAGGAAGGATGCAGCTGCCCCTGTTGCTGCTAGCTAGCCCAGGCTCCAGAGTGGCTCGCAGCTGAAACCTCTACCTGGTGCATGATGGGGCTGGGGAGCTCTGGGGAGTCAGCTTCCCAAGGTGGCCTTTACTGGGTTCTGCTGACTTGAGCACAGTGTACAACAAAGGGCGGGCAGATTGTGTCATCAGGTGCTGCCCCAGAGCTTGAGATCCTGATCTCTTCCATTTACCTTTCCTTCTAGAAATGGGGGAGAGTTCAGGATCTGGGAGCTGCACACAAGCTCAGCATGCTCCGGGGGCTCATGCTTCCAGGGGAGGTCTGTGTGTGCTCCGAGTTCAAGTTTTACAGCTCTGCTTGGGAGAGTTTGGGGATCATTTCTAAACACAATTTTGACTCAGGAGCACCCAGGGAGATCTTTTAATTTCCCGTCCTAGAAGTGAAGGATTTCAGCATAGATAGCTTGTGGAATAGAAAACCTCTTGGAGCCATGCTACCATACACACTCTGACCTCAAGCAAGACATGCCTGCTGAAAATGGGAAGAGACTAATTCATTAAAAAAAAGAATCCAGTTTGCAGAGTACCACCAGCAGAGGTAGATACTCAAATATGCCCTAGTCAGTGGGTTTTTCTCCCCAGCTTACATAAACCAAGAGAGAAAGGGGAAGAAGGTGCTTCTTGGTTACTGGGCTTCATGGCTGACATGGGGAGAGCCTCCTGCTGATCATTTGTGATTCAGTCATTTTCAGTCCTGTACAACTCTTCATGACCCCATTTTGGGTTTTCTTTTCTTTTGCTTTTTTTGGACAGGGAAAGTCAGAGCAATTGGGGTTAAGTGACTTGCCAAGGTCACATGGCTAGTTTTGTCTTAAGTGTCTGAGGCTGGATTTGAATTCAGGTCCTCCTGACTCCAGGGCCGGTGCTCTATTCATTGTGCCATATAGCCACCCCAATTTGGGGTTTTCTTGCAGAGATCCTGGTGTGGTTTGCCATTTCCCTTTTCAGCTCATTTTACAGATGGGGAAACTGAGGCAAGTAGGATGAAGTGACTTGCTCAGGGTCACCGATCTGGTGAGTGTCTGAGGAAGATGAGTCTTCCTGACTCCAGCCTGCTGCTCTATCCACTGCACCACCTTCCTCAAATCCGGCTGCTGTCATCTTCTCTGTTGCTATGGATGATGATGTCGGCCCTCCTGAAGGAGGCTAGTCGTTCTCCCCCCATTAAACCATATCTTCCTAAATTCTAGGCTTTCAGCAACTGATTCCCAGCCTCAGCACCCCCTCTGCCCCCTCTCCACCCTCTTGGTATCCCAAACTTCCTGCCTTAGGACCCAAACCCTGGGAAGGACCTGGATGAAGCCATCCCCCAAGGAGCTCCCTCCTGGCCCATGGAAGCTACAGTAAGATTTGTACCACCTCTGTCCTGGATAGCTCCTTCCCAGCCCTCTCTTCCTATCTTCTCCAGCTTGCCTGTGCCAGGGATCGTGGGATCCCAACGGTCCTCCATTCTTGGCAGGTAGAGACTGTCCCCATGCCCTCCCCGACCCCTCGTTTTAATTAAAAGGCAGCACAATCCAATTTAGTTCCTGTTAATGATAGATATGGAGCACTCTGTTCCACAAATAGCTTCTTCTCATGCCTCATCAGGGCCAGAGGTGACCCTTCATTCTCACAGGCTCTGACAGCCAAGCCCAGGGTCTGGAAGCTTCTCCTGGACTGGAAGTTTTCCCAGGCTAGTCTGGGCAGAGATATGGCTAGTGAAGGAGAAGAGAAGGCAGATGAGGGCCTGATGGGGCAGCAAGGTCAAATGAAGGTGCTGTGATAATGGGGGATGTGGGCTTGTTTGTGGGCAGATACCAGTGGATAAGGAGAGGCAGAAGAGGAGGGAAACAGAGACAGAGATGCTGAAGGTAGATGGGTGAATGGATGGGCTCCGGGAGGAGGCAGGAGCAGGAGAGCTCAAGAGCACAAGGAAGTGGCAAGTACGAGGATTATCTGCTCAAGCCAAGGACCTCCTGTGTGCCAGGGGATACAGAGGAAGGCAAAAATGGTCTCTGCCTTCAAGGATCTCCTAGGCTAATGGGGAGACAACTGGCAAACAGCTGAGTTCAGACAAGACCCAGGCAGGAGAAGTGCGAGAGGGTCTCAGAGAGGGGGCGCTAGCACGGGGCGGGGCGGGGTGGGGGGCACAGAAAGGCTTCTTGCAGAAGGTGAGACTTTAGCTGAGTCTTGAAGAAAGCCAGGAAGGAGAGAATCTCAGGCTTGAGGGACAGCAGGGAAATGCACCAAGTTGGGAGAAGTAGTGCGGAGACCAACGTCATTTATTCAGAGTACTTGGAAGGGAGTGTGACACAGAATGTGCCATGTAGGTTTATATTTGATCCTGGAAGTAATGGGGAGCCATGGGAGTTTATTGAGGGACAGGGTCAGGAGGGCAGAACTGGTGGCCGATGGAGGGGTTTTGAGTAGAGTCACAGGGCAGAAGGGAGAGCTCACAAGAAAGGACCTTGATTTTTCTCAGTAAAATCACAGGCGTGCTCTTCTGCTAAGGAGGTGGGCAGGGCTCCTTTGCAGGAGCCATCGATGTGGAGAGGCTGAGAATCAGTCACAGCATAGGAGGCTTGCCATCCAGCAGCAAGAGCCCAGCTGAAATCAGATAATACCACTGTGCTATGTCCCCAGTCAACACTCCAGGTGACTTTCTCCTGCAGCGTCAGAGAGCAGCAGACCTGTAGAAGCAGGGAGGGTGGAGGGCCTAACCCAGGGCTGGAGTTTGGCTGAAATGGGTCCGAGTGCAAGAGTCTTTGAGAGAGGAGACAGCGTCTTGGTCCAGACTGGGAATTCAGGGAATTCCTGACTAGCTGAGGAGGAGTGAGGTAGAGAGGGAGAGATGGAAGGACAGGAGGTTCAGGAATATGGGGGATGAGAGTCTCCTTTGGCTCTGTGGTTTCAAGCCTGGATTCCTGAGATGACGGCAGGACCATAGAACCAGGAGCTGTGTGCTCAGCAGAAGTATTCACCATTGTCAGGAAGGATGTGGCATCGTGGGAAAGGGCAATGACTGGGCAGTCAGAAGAACTGGATTCAAATCCCATTTCCATCACGTACCACCTGAGTAACCTTGGGAAGTCACTTGACCTCCCTCATCTATAAAATGAAGGGGTTGGGTTAGCTTGCCTCTGAGGTACCTTCCGTCTCAAGATCTCAGCTCCCATGATGCTGTACCCACCTTGTGATGCAAGTAGAAGAGTCTACACTCCCTGTAGATGGCGGAGTCCTCTAGATGTTTCTTTGCAGATGAAACGGTGCTGATGGTGTCAGATCCCAGAGTCCCAGAGGGTCTCCTTGATGAGATTCAAGGGAAGTCAAGGAGAGAATAAATAAATGAAAGCCTGGCCTTGCCCAGCATGAGGTTGGGTGAGCAGCCTGTTGAGCTAGCCCCTCATCCCACTGGGTGTGCATTGCCACTGGCTGATGAGTTGGGCCTAAAATTGCGTAGGAGGATGGAAGGGGGCTGAGTGGGTCTGTCTTTGGGACACTGACTCCACGCTGCTTCCTGACCAAATGCACTCTTAGATGCCAATGTTTGTTCAGTGATTCCATGTGGCTTGCTAAGTTTGGCACAGAGGGATCCCTGAGGAATCAGTGGAAGCCTGTAGGGTGGGCTCACATCAGCAGGCAACCATCTATAACTAAGGATGAGAAGTGGTGAAAAGGATTTCATCTGGGAAGCATAGAACTGGAAGACAGGGGAGTGGTGAGACAGAGGGATGCCAAGGGCACAGACACCCAGGCTGCCTCAGTGACCTGGAGGGATGCCTCTGGTGTCAGGGCTTGGTCCTCTAGGAAGGATTTATGGGCAGGAAGGGAAGAGAATCAGCCAAGATGAGAAGATGCAGCGAGGCTGCTCTCTGCATCAAGACAGGGAGCACTCACGATGAGGAGGCCATGGGGTCACTGATGTTGTGAAGGACACTGAGCATCTAACTGAATCCATGAGCTCCTGGATGCAGCTCTTGCCTCCTCTCAAACAAACTGTGAGGCCTCCATGCCATTTCCACCCTGTGCAATCCTCAGAGGCCAGAGGAACCTGTTCGAGTCTCACTGTGGACACTTACTAGCTGCGGTTGCTGGCCCCATGAGTAACCTTTCTGAACTTCCGCTCCCTATCTGTAAAATGGGGTCAGTGATCATGGTGCCTGCCTCCCTTACGGGAGCATCAGGAGGCTTGGATAAGAAGGTAGATGTCAAGTCTTCTGCAGACCATGAAGACTTGAGGAATGCTAGCGTGGAAGATGGCTGAGCCTGAATGTTTTCTCCATGGTCTCTCTCCAGGAGAGCTGGCCATGTCCATTCTGGAGCCTTCTCCTTGTTCCTTCTGTACCCTGAGGATGCCAGCTCAGTCCTGGAGCTTGACATCATCACCTCTCATACTCACCACTGAATCTGCTCCCTTCCTTCTGAAGACAACATCAGGGGAGGAATCAGAAGACCCAGGCTTCAACCCTGTCTCTGCCTCTCTTATGATCTGGAGGTCTGGCCCCTTCTTCGGGCCTCAGTCTCTTCCTCTGTTCAATGAGGATGTTGCCCTTGGTGGTCTCCCAGCTGTCTTTAGCACATGGGTTCCACACTGCCAGAGGCATCAGAGATACTCCAGCGGCAAGGTCACCCAACATTGATTTACGCTTGGGGCACCCTCGCCTTCCAAAGAGCCCCACTAATGGGAGGAGGGAGCTTTGAGCTTTGTAGACTTCATGGCAGATCAATTTTCATTTACTGATCAGAGCTCATCACAGTGGGCCACTTTAGCAGCAGATAAATAATTCTCTTTGTAGCAGCCGTTCCGTAGTGTTCTTGCACGCCTGTGGTAAGTGCTTCCCTGTTCAGACAGAGAAACAGGACTGCGGAGTCTGGCTGTACACCCTGTGTCTATGTTTCTATCCTGTCCTCACACTCAGCTGCCTGCAGACTTTGGCAAGGGCCTGTGCTTGACGAAGGCTGTGGCTGGTTAGACGGGTAGACAGACCAAGCATTTATTAAGCACTCGTTGAGTACTAAGTGATGACAACACAAACAAGAAAGCCCACGTAGGGCACGTCTCTGGAAGGTCTACACACCCCGAATCCTTCTTTGGGCAGACTGGCCTTCTTCCAGTGGAACAAACCTGAAGAGCAGAAGTTGCAGACTCTTGAAGACTGTGGTGACTATCTTCACTAAGGGCAAGGCAGGAATGCAAAGGGCTTCAAGGGGCAGGAGGAGCTTCATTTAAACCTCATCTGCAAGATGGCGATGAGGATCACAATGGACCATCTACTTTACAGAGCTAATGCGTGTTAGGCGCTAGGTACGTGCCAGCCGTTTTCAGTCACTATCGATGCTCTATTGGCATTGATCATCATCACCGTCACGTGCATGTCACATGGTATAAACACTTATAAATTCTTCTTTACTCGTCACGGATGACAACAACGATAATAGGTAGTATTTACACAGCGCTTTACAGTTTACAAAGCACTTTACATATCTAGCTTCATCTTCAATCCATAGGTACTATTATTATCCCCACCTCACAGAGGAAGGAAGGTTAAATGACTTGCCCAAGGTCACACAGTTGGTAAGGGTCTGAGGCGGCATTCAGACTTGGATCTCCCTGACTCCAGGTCCAGCACTCCACCTGCTGCACCACATAGCTGCCCATAGCAGTTGACAATGGAGGCTAATTTGGAGGAAAGCTATTCCAAGCTGCATATTTGCTGCCATGTTGACAAACCATGGACCATATCTTTCTGGACTTTAGTTCCTTTTCCATAGATGTTGAAGAGCATGTTCCCATAGGGAAGTATTGGCTTGGAAAGAAATGGATTCAGTGAATTCAATTCTGCAAGCATTTACTGAGCACCTACTGTGTGCAAGACAAGAGGTGGATGGAGGCCTGCACCTTCCAGGGCACTTCCAAAGAGAGCCAGTGACTCACTTTTGAAGCTAGATGGTCTTTCATTGATGAAAAAACAGAGTTGTGAGTGGCCTGGGGGCCATGCAGAGACCCAGTGGGTGCCCACAGGTGTCACTGCATTTCAGGGGTGACTTATGCCCCAGAAATGGCACGAGGGGGGCCTTCCAGGAAACCAATGCTTTCAGAAGGGGATGATTGAGGAAGAGATGGGTCCAGTCATCCTGAGTGTGTCACTGGCCTCCTCAAGATGGACGAGGCTGAGTCAGGACCTCTGACATGTGAGGCAGCTTCACTGGCAGGGTCTGCTGACTGTAGTCTGTGGGGATGAGGGAGGACCCAGAGGGGCAGTCTCAAAATCCATGGGCGTACCAAAGAACGGGCTTATAAATAAATCAATGGTAATAAACTTCTCTTTCTTTTTCTCCAAGGCCCCTTGGGAAATCAGACCATGAGCCACTGAGTGGCAGACCCTGGAGTGTACAGAGCGCTGGCCCCTGAGACAGGAAGCCCTGGGTTCAGATTTGGCCTCAGTTACTCACTAGCTGAGAGACCTCGGGCATGTCCCTTAACCTCTGCAGCCTCACACGTCTCCTCAGCTGTGAGATGCAGAGAATGGCAGCAGTGAGTCACAGACTGAGTGTGAGGATTAAAGGAGATAAAGTGTTTTGTAAACCTCAGAGGTCTATTGAAACATCAGCTGTTTGTCCTTAGGCTGTGAGATGAGAACAAAACCATCCTGCCCAACTCTGAGGCTTGATTCCAGGCAAATGCTTCAGAAATGGGAATTGTGATTCTGTGTTCAGTCTACTAAAAGCTGGCTAGACAACAGGTTGAGTATTGGCTCGCGGCCCTTCCCCGTCTTGCACTGGTGACACTGATTTTCTGACTCAAGTCTAAGACTTTACATTTATCTCTATCGAATTCCGTCTTATTATTCAGTGTTCTGACCTGTTCATACCACGAGAACACATGCGGGGAGATCTGGAAAGTGCAAAGGACTTCAGAAGTCATCTAAGGCAAGCCCTTCATTTCACAGATGAGGAAACTGAGGCCTGAAGAGGTGGGATAACCAGCCCAAGATCACACATTTGTGTGTCTTGACCTTTGTGTTCATTGCACATGTGAGGACCGTACTGTCTGTGCCTTTATCCAAGTCACTCATGAATGAGGCCGGAAGACTGCAGTTTTCTGTGAAAATGGAAATTATCTGGGATGAAAGAAAAATACATCGAGCATCTTCCCATTTTCCTTTAAAAATGGTGTTTTGCTTGGACTTCCATATCTCCTTTATGGAAAGTAAAGCTCAGGTAAAATTAGAAAGTCAGGGTGGCATTTGGAAAGCGCAGCTAAGGTGGCGCCGTGGACATGGCTCTGACCTTGGAGTCAGGAGGATCCGAGGTCAATTCCAGCTTCAGGCACTTACTAGCTGTGTGACCCGGGGCAAGTCACTTAATGCTGTTTGCCTCAGTTTCCTCATCTGTAAAAATGAAGTGGAGAAGGAAACAGCAAACCATTCCAGCATCTCTGCCAAGAAAACCCCAAATGCGGGCACAAAGGGTCAGACGTGACTGAATAATAACAATAATCCAGCTGTGGGAGGTAGGTGGAGGCTGGGGTCTGCCACTAGCCAGAGCGCCCCTGGTAAAGGGCTCAGCCAGCTGAGTCTCCATGTCACTCTCTATACTCTGGCTACTCTTTATCTTTTGGTGAAAAAAGCCCTTTTCTGAGTGCTAGATGCAAGCTATTTTTATGTAAAAAGGCAGAAATAATTCTGCTGGGCTGCTGGGGGGTGGAGGGAGGAGCAGAGCGAGACTCCAGCCCTGTCCAGCCCTTTCCCCCCAGCCCAGCTCTGGGGATCTGCAGAGAATCCCAGGGATGGGGATGGGAGGGCGAGGATGAGAAGAACGTCCTCACTCCCCTTTAACCCCTCTTCTGCAGTTGTGATAAGGAATAAGTGGAACCTCTGGGGAGGCTTTGTGGGGATCAGCAGCATGGCAGAAATTAAATGGAGTCTTTGGACCAATGCTCAGATGAGTTAGACTGCAGGTCTAATTGATAGCAGAGGGGAAGGGTCACTTAAAAAAATCTCCGACTTAGGTGCGTGAGGTTTGTTTTTGTTGGGTGAGGGTTCTGCATTTCAAAAGAATTGAAATAGTCTCTCCATGACCAGGATAGCTAGCATTTGTAAGTGTTTTAAGATTTCCTAAGGATTTTATAAACATCACCTCCTTTAATCCTCATTGCAAATCTGGGATAGAGGCTATTATGATCTCTTTTTACAAATGGGGAAACCGAGGCAGACAGCGGTTAAAGTGACTTGGCTAGGATCACATAGCTAGTAAATGTCTGAGGTCAAATTTGAACTCGGGTCTTCCTGGCTCTGGGTCCAGCTTTGTATCCACTGGGTCTCTGAGCTCCTCAGATCTTCCAAGCTGAAAGCCTAGAATCTGCCATGTGGTAGAGAAGGTCATCAATGGGTAGCAGAAAGCAGAGAGCTGCTCAGTGGAGATGCCAGACAAGAGCCACCAGAGGCCAGCAGAAGCAGGGAGACTGATGACTTTGCAGGCCTGGAGGCATCATGAGTTCTCACCCATCTGGGTGTGCCCACCCCAGGTGCTTCTACACGCATGTTCTTTCATGTGGTCTCCATATGAGCTCCCCATTCATGGGCGTTCCTCAAAGGCACAAGAAGGTCTTTCTGGTCCCTCCTTTCACTCTGGTGCTGTTCAAAGCAGAACACAGGTAATGGCTTGATGTGTCCCGTGGCTGGTTTAATCAAGCTCAAAGTGCCTCCAGGCTGAGCTTTCAGGGGAGCCCAGGGTCCTCCTAGGAGTAACACTGTATTAAAACCCAGAGAACGACGTCCAATAGATGAGGCAGCCTTGGGTTGGTGTAACGATACTGGGATTTGAAGATCTTCCACGCCCCTTGAGCTTGCTGATGTAGCAGGAAGGGGTGGAGCAAGAGAACGCCGGAACCAAGCTAGTCTCCGTGCGGTGCTGACTAGAAGCGGCGGCAGAGGCAGTGGCTGC
>CM053583.1:203940589-203977808 GCA_028627135.1 Pseudochirops cupreus
GAATGGGACAACCTGATTCTCATTGAATTTGGCCTAAGGAGGGAATAACATACACACTCAATAGGGTATCTTACCCTACAGGATAATAGGGGGGTAGGGGATGAGAGGGGAGAGGATAGAAGAGAGAACAGATTGGGGGAGAGGGTACTTAGAAGCAAACGTTTTTGAAAAGGGACAGGGTCAAAGGGGAAAATAGATTAAGTGGGAGGTGGGATAGGATGGAGGGAAATATAGTTAGTCATTCACAATATAACTACTTTGGAAATGATGTGAGTAACTACACATGTACAATATATATTGAATTGCTTATCTTCCCAGCGGTGGTGGGTGAGGAGGGACGAAGGGAAAAAATCTTGAACTCAAAGTTTTAAAAACAAATGTTTAAAAATTTTTTTTTTACATGCAACTGGGAAATAAGATATATAAGTACTAGGGTATAGAAACCCCTCTTGCCCTACTAGAAAGTTATGGGGGTGAAGGGGGAGAATATAAGAGAGAATGGATTGGGGAAAGGGGTATTCAGTAGGCTTGCTATTTTGGGGTGGGGGTGGGGGAAAGATGGGGAGAGAAAAAATTGTAACTCAAAATCTTGTGGAAAAGAATGTTGAAAACTAAAAATAAATAAATAAAAAAAAAAAGATTCTGCACCTCAGTTCCTAATTAATGGGAACAGGACAGGACAAAGTGGGGAAGGCTGGGGGAAATTTGGGGTATATAAACCAGATTTTGCCTTCTGTACCTGGTTGTGATGACATCTCCTTCTTGAGAGATTGTATAATCCTTCCTGGTTTTAGTTAGAGAAAATCTCTGCTTATTTTATTGGGGAAAAGGATCATTTTTGTCCCACACAATAATGAGACAACATACTAAAGCCTATGGGATGCAGCAAAAAGTAGTAATCAGAGAATTATGTATATCTCTAAATGCTTACATCAATAAAATAGAGAAAGAAAAGGCCAATAAATTGGGTATGCAATTAAAAAAAAAACTAGAAAAAGAAGAAATTAAAAATCCCCAATTAAATACCAAATTGGAAATACCAAGAACTAAAGGTGAGATTAATAAAATTGAGTGTAAGAAAACTATTAAATAAATAAAACTTGGAGTCAATTTAATGAAAAGACTAAATCATTGGTTAATATGATTTAAAAAGAGAGAGGAGAAAGCCAAATTGCTACTGTTAAAATGAGAAGTGTGACTATGTCACTAATGAAGTGGAAGTCAGAGCAATTATAAGTTATTTTGCCCAATTATATAACAATAAATTGAACAATTTAGGTTAAATGGAAGAACACTTCCAAAACTATAAACTGCCTAGATTAAAAAGAAAATAGAGCATTGAAATAAACCTCTTTTAGAAAAAACAGTTGAACAGGTCATAAATGAGTTTCCTAAGGAAAAAAGAAACATCAGAACCAGATGGATTTCCAAGTGAATTCTACCAAATATTTAAAGATCAACTAGATCCAATATTAAATAAGTTATTTAGAGTAAGGGGCAAAGAAGGAGTCCTACCAAATTTCTTTTATGAAACAAATACGGTGCTGATACCTAAACAAGGAAGAGCAAAAACCGAAAGAAAATTATAGATCACTTGCACTAATGGGATCATGGATGCAAAAATTCTAAATAAAACCTTAGCTAGGAGACTACATATATCACAAAGATTACACACTGATCAAGTGGAATTTATATCAGAAATATAGGGATGGCTTATCATATGGAAAACTATTAACATAATTTATTACAATAACAAAAGTAACAAAAATTATATCATTATATCAATAGATGTAGAAAAAGTGTTTTTTTTTGTTTTACAAAATACAGCACTCATTCCTATTGAAAACCCTTGAAAGCATAGGTATAAATGAATTTTTCCCTAAAATAATAAAAAGCATTTGTCTAAAGCCATCCGCAAGCATTATTTGTAATGGGGGTAAGCTAGAAGCCTTCCCAATAAGATCAGGAGTGAAATAAGGATACCCATTATAACCAATATTAATTCATTACTGTATCAGAAATGCTAGCAGTAGCAATAAGAGAAGAAAAAGAAATGGAAGGAATCAGAATGGGCAATGAAGTAATAAAACTATCTCTTTTTGAAGACAACACAATATATTTAGAAAATCCTAGAGATTCAACTAAAAAGCTCATTGAAACAACTGATAATTGTTAGAATATAATATAGAATATAAATAGAATGTAATAGAATATAAATCCACATTAACCATCATTTCTATGTCACCAACAAAACCTTGCAATAAGAGATAACCCATTTAAAATAATTGCGGACAGTATAAAATACCTGGGAGTATATTTGCCAAGATAAACCCAGAAACTACACAAACATAATTATAAAATACTTGCTATACAAATGAAGTCAGATGTAAATAATTGGAGAAATATTTTGTGCATAGGTGGGCAGAACCAAGATGATAAAAGTGATAATTCTACTTAAACTAATTTACTTATTCAATTCTACTCCAATTAAATTACCACAGCATTATTTTATTGAGCTAGAAAAAAAACAGCAAAATTCATTTGGAAGAACAAAAGGCCAAGACTATTAAAGGAATTAATGGAAAAAAAAATGTAAAGGAAAGGGGTTTAGCAGCGCCAGATCTTAAACCGTATTATGTCAGTAATTATCAAAACTGGTACTGGCTGGGTCATTGGAACAGAGTAGATGTACAATACACAGTAACAAATGATTAGCTTAGCCTTGTGCTTGACAAATGTAAAGATTTAAGCTTTGGGGATAAGAATTCACTATTTGGTTAAAATTTTTGGGAAAATTGGAAAGCAATCTAGAAGGAATTGGGTATAGACCAATATCTTACACTATTTACCAAGATAAATTCAAAATGAATACATGTCCTAGATACAAAGGGAGATATCATATGTAAATTAGAACACAGAACGTATTACCTATTAGATTTATGGATAGGAGAATAATTTATGAACAAACAAGAGATAGAGAGCATTGTGAGATACAACGTGAATAATTTCGATTACATTAAGTTAAAAAGGGTTTATGCAAATAAAACCAATATAGCCAAGATTAGGAGGAAATCAGAAAACTGGGGGAAAATATAGACAGTTTCTTGGATAAAGGTCCCATATCTTGGATATGTAGAGAACTTTGTAAAATCTTTATAAAAGAAAAAGACATTCCCTAATTAGTAAAATGGTCAAAGGATATAAATAAGCAGTTTTTTGATGAAGAAATAAAAGCTTTATTATCATATGAAAAATGCTCTAAAATAAATCATTATTGATTAGAGAATTGCAAATTAAAACAACTTTGAGATACCATCTCGCACCGATCCAATTAAAATGATAGAAAAGGAAAAAGGCAAATATTGGAGGGGGTATGGAAAAATTGGGACACTAATATGCTGTTGGTGGAACTATAAACTTAACCATTTTGGAGAGCAATTTGGAGTTAGGCCCAAATAGTTACCCAGCAATACCACGGTCTATTTCTCAGGGTAAAAATGGAAAAAGGACAGGAACCTATGTGTTCTAAAATATTTATAGCAGCTTCCTTTGTGGTAGCAAAGAACTGGAAATCCCAAGGATGCTGATTAATTGGGGAATGGCTGAGCAAGTTGTGGCAGATAATTGTGATGGAATATTTTAGTGTACAATAAGAAATGATGAGCGGGTTGATTCTAGGAAAACATGGAAAGATTTCCGTGAACTAATGAAATGTGAAATGAGCAGAACCAAGAAAACGTTATATATAGTAATAGCAACATTGTTTGAAGAAGAACTGTGGACCACGAAATTATTCTGAGTATTAGTAAATACTCAGATACAAAGGACGTATGAAGGAAGATGCTATCCACCTCCAGAGAAAGAAATGATAAATAGAAGTATACATAGCGTGGCTTTACACACACACATACACACATGTGTATACATACATACGTGTATATATGCATATGTGTGTATGTGTATATATATGTGTCTCTGTGTTAGTGATCTTCTCTAGTGTGGGATGGGGAGGGAGAAAGACAGTTGGAAAATTAAAATGTAGCAAAAAATAAATTACAATTTTAAAAAAGATCATAGATTAAAAGCCAGGAGTCCCTGAGTCCATCCCCTTCATTCTATAGAAGAGAAAGCTGAGACCCCAAGAAGGGGAAAGGACTGGCCAAATGTCACACAGGTAGGAGGAGGCAGAGACAGGATTCAAACTCAGGTCCTGTGACTGCACATTCAGCACTGCTTCCCCTGTATCCCGCTGCCTCCCAGAAAAGTGACTCACTGGAGATCACACGAGCTAGTTAGTGTCAAAGATAGGATTTGAACTCATCTCTCGTGATTTCCGTCAAGGATTCTTTCTCTTCTGCCATACCACCTCCGGGACTATTCTGTGCTGGGATTCTAGACTCCTGCCAGCAGGGTCTCTCAAGTCACTGAATCACACTCCTCAGGCATTTGGCTCCTCCCAAAGCCGCTCCTTACATTTACAGCCATAATGCCCTTAGACAGTGGCTGTTGGTGGCCGCAACACAGGCATGCCTCCTGTTCTCAGGGTTGCGTACAAACCAAGCCTCTCTGAGCCGCAGGGAATGTCTGGAAGGAGGAGTCTTCAACAGGATCCCATTAGGTCCTGGGGATGGATACGCAACAGACGCTTCTGTCTTCAAAGGTTTGCTCGATTTCTGTGCCCCAGAGTTGAAGTGTGGATGGGATGTTGGTCTTGTCATCAGTAAGACCTGCATTCATATCCCCTTCAGGCACTTCTTTCAGTTCCCTAGCAAACTCTCTGACTCCAATTTGCCAAGTGGGAGCCAGGAGAGGACACTGGCCCATGGTAGAGCCCTCCTCCTCCACCATGTCCTGGATCATGCGGCTCACCATTGATCTGTACTCTCTCTGGTTGACCTTTTTCCCTAAAGTGGCCTGGAAATCTCCCTGTGTCTATGCTCTCACACTCTTACAGCTGACAGTTGCCCCTAGGGGTTCCAACTCCTCTGCTTTCAGGACAAATGTGCTTTTCAAGCACCAAATCCCAGGTCCCACCCAGTATAAGGTTATTATCTCCCTTCACTGGCCAGCTCTCTTCACTCATGCTGGGATTCGTCAGCGGAACCTTCTCCCACTTCCAAGTTAAAATATTATGTGTCTTGGAGTTCGTAGACTTGAGTTTTTTTTAGGCAATCTATGAGCTCTTTTGGTTGGAATTTTACTTTCCATGTTTAGAAGCTCTAGGCAGTTTTCTTATTTTATTTCCTTTATCATGGTGTTCAGGGTCTTTTGCCCTGTCACGTTCTTCTGGGAGTCCTATAACCCTTAGCTTGTTTCTGTGAACCCTGCTTTGAGATCCATGTTTTGCTTCCATAGCGAACATGTTTTTAATGTTCTTGGTTTTTTTTTTTACTTCTCTTCCTCTAAGTTGTCTTATGCTATTGTGTATTTTAATTCCCAATCTGTTGTTCTCTTTTTTGTTTCTTTGATGAGGCTTGACATTGCAAATTCAAGTCTTTCCATTCTGCTCAGTATTTTTGCTATGCAGGACATAACCCTGCTCTCCT
Organism: Pseudochirops cupreus; assembly: GCA_028627135.1. Lineage (NCBI taxonomy): Eukaryota > Metazoa > Chordata > Mammalia > Diprotodontia > Pseudocheiridae > Pseudochirops > Pseudochirops cupreus. The sequence goes on from CM053583.1 coordinate 203,946,136, forward strand.
AATTCTTGTTTCTTTTTAAACCACTCAGGAACAGTGTGTTATGCTTTCATATTCTCCTCTGATTCCATAGGGTCCTCTATCTCATCAAGTATAATTCTCCCCTTTCTGTAGTATTTATTCACAGATGCTTGAACCCATTCTGTTGTTACTGTTTTTCCTGTTGATTTATCTGTTTATTTTCAAGATCTTAGGAGATTTCTTCTTCCAGGAATCTTTGTTACTTTTAGTCTCTTTCTGTCTACTTCTCCACCCCTCTCCCCCTTATTTTCCTTATCACTCATTTCCTGACTCTCTATCTTCTGATTGTGGTTTGTTTGGGGACTGGATCTTAAAGCACCTCAACCTCTTTCCACAGGGCCAATTCATGGTTTGCCAGCCTAGGTCCCTGCCCCAGTTGACTTTTGGGTAGTCAGAACTGGCCCCAAATGGATGCTGTGCCATTCCCCTCAGGCTTGGAGGGCTGCACAGTGTTCCGTCCTGGTGACCTGTCCTGCTCTCTCTATTCCTCAGTTTTCAAAGACATTTTAGGTCTTTGCAGTACTTGCACTTCTGGGTTTCAGCCCACAGCAGCTTTCTGCTTTTGAAGGACTGTGGCCAAGCTGGCTGTGGAGGCCTGAGTAAACTTCTGCAACCTGGAGCTGGGGCCTCCACAGCACAGTCATGCCTTTATTCTCAGGAAAGAAATCAAATCAATGTGGCTTGGTGCTTTCCTCTCCCTATTCCATTAATCCCTTCTCTTTTCCATAGACCACAGAGCAGGTTTAATGCCATAAAATTCCTCTGTGTCCCTCCCCTCAAAAAATCCCCTTACCGTAGGTTACCCAAATATTACTTCAGGGATTCCTGGGGAAAAAAACCCGACAGGGAATCCAATTTAGAGCCCCAGACAAAATCTCTATGTGTTCTTTTCTATATAAGGCGCCCCAAGTTCTCCAATAGATACTTGTCATTGCAAGGACAACCCAAATAGAATTCACCAATCACTTGACAGCAGGACAACTAGCCTTAGTTTGGGAGCGAAGGAAGCAAAATTAGGCAAGCCTCGAACAAATACGAGAATTGAAAACTGAGTTGATGGATTGATTGCCTGTGGTTCCTAGGGTGCTAGGCATGCTTTATTAAACCTGCAGTCCTTAAAAATCTCACCATATGGCAAACAGTTGGTATTGTTGTAAACGTGGAAGAATATATCTATATCCATTATATCTCTATCATCTATCTGTCTATCATCCATCTATCTATCTATCTATCTATCTATCTATCTATCTATCTATCTATCATCCATCTATCTATCTATCTATCTATCTATCTATCTATCTATCTTATACAAACATTTCTCACTTGGCACCAGCTTTTTAGGGATACAAAATCCATATTTCTCTTGTTAGCCTCAATTTTGGTCTCTGTAAAAGAGTCAGCAGAACAGCAGATATTAATACAAAACATTCAGCTCTGTAAAAGTCATATCAAAAAGCACAGGTCTGAGCAGGAAAGGAACTGTGTTCAAAAAAAACCAGAGCACATTAAAGCTTAATACAGCAGGGGAAAGAAATGCCTTCGTTCCTACTGCACATTTAAACTAGATAATCCAATAACTAAAGTCTCAGGCTGAGAATCTCTGCAGACATTTTGCAGACTCCAAAGACTTAATACTTGTTGCAGAGGAGGGCCTGTGCATGGTCTTTGTGAGCCTCTGGGGGCCTTCATCCCAACTCCCACTAACCATGTCAAGCTAGGCCCCCAGACTGATAGCTTCTTGCAATTCTAGGGCTATTCCAAAGGAGTTTTTCTAATTTTATGCATTCTCCCCAGTATAAATCACCAATTAGTAACTCCCCTATATCATTGCCTGATCTGGTTATTATTAGGCTGATATCATTTAGAGAATTAATTTTACCAAGGCATATTAATCAAGAACATATAGCAAAACCAAAATCTTCCAAGCATTCCCTCTAATTGGGGGCATACTCCCCGTCTACTTCCATGGTTCCTGGGGAGGAGTGCCATCAACCTTTAAGCGTTTTCCTCTCCAAGTTCCTTTCTGAATGTCGGAGAGCTCCTGGTTGGAATCTTCTTAGCTCCCAGCATACTGACCTTTATCTACTGATAGGATGCATCCTGTAGTCCCATCACTCCTCCCTGGGCTTTGGGTGCTCAAAATGATTCTATGGATATCAGTTGCTAGCCCTCTGGCAGCCTGCCGATCTAGCCTTTCAAAGCCCATGCCTTCTCCAATAGTTTTTTTGCTTAAAAGCAGCAAAAACTCAACATAGGAAAGAGAAAAAAGAGATGGGTCATGCATTCCCAAGCCAAGCATCCACCTGGGTGGGGAGAGGTGGCTTCTGCCCCTCCTTCTCCTAGTTTAGAAGCTACAGCTGATCTCTCCCCAACAGCCACCAGGAAAGAACGAGACAATCTAGCCAATTAAGGCTGACAGTTTACTCACCATAAAGTAAGCAGACAGGAGACAGTCACAGGATACTTGTACATACTCTGAAGTAGCCAGCTGGCACCTCTGTTCTCTATCACCGAGCACTTTCCAACAAAGAGGCAGGCTCCTTGGACCTGACCCTTGCTGGGCAGTCTCTTGTTTCCCACATTCACATAGCAGTGGTCATTGAAACCAGATAAGCACCAGTGAGAGATAACCAAAGTTCCAGGACAGAGCCAGAGATTATAGTGTGGGTGAAGACAGATTGCTATCAGTCAGTAAAGAGGAGAACCCAAGAGAAACCCTCAAAAAGCCCAGAGATGTAGACTTGCTTTGGTGGAAAATAAGATCCCTTAAATATAGGGCAGCTGGAATTGTGGGCTCAAGAAATCGCTGAACTATCCAATTTATTAGATGGTATGCAGACTCCAGGGATAAATCTGAACATGGGGCATGGCGCAGCAAATTTGGGATTATCAACAACCTTGAACGTTGAGACAAACCAAAGAATCTGACCATGGCGTTCCTTGAAATCGTCAAAGGAAGTGTCCTACTGAACTCCCGGGGAAAGGAAACCAGTGGAAGATAAAGGAGAGAAAGAAAACATTGATGCTGAAATAGTAAATAAAATGCTACTTCAGAGTGTGTGGCATTAGTTCCAAAATATTGTTCATTATGACCAAGTTAAATTGATACCAAGGATGCAAAGATAAGTCAGCAGGTGGCACAAAAAATAATTTTACTAATAAAACGATGCAAATTATATGATTATGTAAATACATCCAGATCGTCATTTTATGAAATAAAGCACAACATTAATTTTTGCTGAAGAAAGCCACTGGGATACCGATTAACATAGAAATGAAGGATTCTCTTTAATATAATTTAAAGGACATCTCTCTAAAACCAAGCATTATCCTTACTTGTGATGAAGAAATACTGGAAGCTTTCCAAAGCAGGTCATGGGGACAAAATGCCCTCTCTTACCATCCTCATTTAACAACATACTAGAAACGCTAGCTACAGCAATAAGATGAGGAAAAAAAGAAGGGCTAAGCATTGATAAAGAGGAAGTAAAATTCCCCTCAATTTGCTGACAGTATGATGATTTACTTAGAAAAAGACCTAGTTTCTACAAAACAATCAAGATAATAAATTGCTTCTGCAGAGTAGCAGGATACAAAATAAATCCACAAAAATAATCAGCATTTCCATATATTTTTTAAACAAAACTTGGAAAATGAATAGAAAGAGAAATATTGTTTTAAGATAACAATAAACTATATCAAACACAAGGAGTTCATGTGCCAGGATGCATTCTTTCCTATTTTCCATGCATTTGTGTGTCCTCCCTCTAAAGCAAAATCTCATTGATTCTTTCTCATCTGGTATGATTCTTGCTCATGTCCTTCCATAAATGCTCTGAGGGAGGGGACACCTAGTGGACTTTCTGTAGGTTCCTTTTTAATTTTCAAATACATTTTAATTATCTTTTGTTTTTACATTTCCCCATGTATCATTCCCCATCCCCTTTTCCCAATATAAGCCATCCCTTGTTTTTAAAAAATTAAAATAAAAGAAGGGGAGAATTCGGTAAAAGTCATTAACATATTTTAAAAATCTGACCTTATATGCAGTGTTTCACACTGATAGACCCTCATCTCTGCAAAGAAGCAGAGGGAAGCATCTTTCCATATATTTTAAATAATTTTGCAACCTACAATTTTGTCTTGTGTTTTCCCCTTCATTTACATGTTGTAGACACTGTACCATCATCATTTAACAATGTACTTCACTTTCCATCACTTCATATAAGGCTTCTCAGGTTTCACTGTATTCACCACATCCATGGTTTCCAACAGCCTGGTAAGATTCCATTGTATTCACTTCTTAATTCCTCTATGAGTGCCACTTCCCATTCTCTGGACTTCTTTCTCCACCATGACCCAGCAGGATTCTCAGCCAGGAAGATCCCTGAGTTCTACAGCCCTTGAGACTCCTTGATTGGCTAGTTTCTCTAGGAACCTCCATTTTAGGGAAAGGGCTCCGGCCAGTCATGTCCATGGCTCCATTTCCCTCCAGGCTCTGCTTCTGACTTCTTTCTCCACTGTGCCCTTCTGGGTGCCATCTCCACCCCTATTTCCCCAATCTGCTTTTCCATTTCCTTTTGTTTGTCTTCCCATGTTGGAATAGAAGCTTCTTGTGGGCAGGGACTGTCTCTCTGTATTTGTATTCCCAGCACTTACCACAGTGGCTAGCACATAATAAACTTAATAAATACTTGTTGACCACAATTTGTTTAGCCATCGTCCACTTGGGGTTCTTGAGCTTGTAAGGGCAATGCTTCTACACTCAGTTGTCCATCTGTCATCTCTGCCTTCTTATGTAACCAGCTCACCTCTTATTCCAGTTGTAGATCTCTCTGATTATGTCTTTGACTCTGTTTCTTGTATGAGGTTCATTGTTTGATGATGCTGCCACATCATCACACCCACCACGAGCCTCTCCGTTTTCTTCTATGTGAGCCACAATTTGGTTTCTTTGAAGGCTGTGCTATTCCATGATTCACGGCCATATGTCAGGACTAGAACACGGCTGGTGTTAAAAATATGTTGTTGTTGTTTTATTATAGTGCAAAGCTCGGGGTGCCTGAAAGCATGGAACAATTTTCCAAATATAATCCAGACCAGCCTTCCTGCTGTTCCCTTCCAGACCCAGCTTTTTATTTATCTGCAGCGTCTGTCCAATGTCTGGGGACTGATGGACCAGCTCCATGGGCTCTCTGACCAACTGCATGTCTCAGTGGGACAAGAGGTTTTCCTCATCCCTCTTGCCCTTTCCCCACAATAGGTATTATTATGCTAAATTCTTTGTTGTAATTATGGATCACATTTGTGACTAGATAAGATTCCGTAACTAGATACAATCTGCATAATCTCACTACTAAACAGAGACATGGGGACATGGGAAAGATCTCATCTCATCAGTCGCTACTTTGGGACTTTTCTGACTGGCCCCTCCACCATCTTGGGCACCTTCCCCACCCCTCTTCTGAGTTTTGTCTGTCGCCAAAAGATTGTATGCACCTTGAAGCCAGGTATAATCTTTCTTTTTTCATATTTGTGTCCCCAGCACTTAGCACAGTGCCTGGTATCTAATAGGTAGGTGCTTAATAAATGTCTATTGACTGCTGAGATAATAGTGAGCCATAGTTCTGCTTACAATCATGCTCCAATTCCATAATGGTTTATTTGTTCAATTCTTGAGGATTTTCGCTGTTCAGTTATTTCAATGATGTCTGGCTCTTCATGACCCTCTTTTGGGGTTTTCTTGGCAGAGATCCTGGAGTAGTTTGCCATTTCTTTCTCCAGCTTATTTTACAGATGAGGAAACTGAGGCAAATTGGGTTAAGTGACTTGCCAGGGTGATACAACTGGTAAGTGTCTGTGGCTAGATCTAAAGTCCTCCTGACTCCAGACCAGGTGCACTATCCGTTGCACTACCTGGTTGCCCTCTTGAGGATATTTTGGCATTTTTATTTAGCGGAGACTTGTCTGTTGTTTTATAAAACACCATGAGCTTATGTTGAATTCTAGCTTCTATGTTATTGCTTTTTCCTGGATAATTGGTAACTGTTATATTTTTACGGCTTTCAGTGAAGTGTTTCGCTGTGTCTACCATTTCCTTGGACAATCATAATTGACTAAGTCTAGGCTCCTTAAGGATAAGTCCTCCCTAATTTCTGTTAGCAATTATCTGATCCTGAATTATCATCATCAACTCCTCTGTTCCCACAAACACACTGAACACAGCACACCCATATGTTCTTTCTCTTTCCCTTTCCCTCTTTCCATTTTTTTAAACCTTCTTTCTTCCTTCTTTCATCATTTTGGACATTCCCTCCAGCACTGCAGCTCACAATTCGTCTATGCCTTCTTCACACACACACACACACACACACACACACACACACACACACACACACACACACACATCTTTTCCATGTTCTTTAATACTTTTATATAGTGGGTTTACCCAATATGTTGGACATGGAATTACAAGCTCCAATAAGTTATGGTGTTGGTAATGGTAAGTTCCTTGAGGATTTGTCTTTTGTATCCAGACAGTCCTTTGTACTACCTGGCCCTGGGCCTGCTAATAAGTCAATCAGTGAGAATTTCTTCACTATGGCACATCATCATCTTAGTAAATGTCTGCTTGTTGAATTGGATCCTTCCTCTTGGGCTTTTAACACTCTGTGTTGACTGGTTCCATCACAGAGATATCCATTTATTGTGTTTTACTCTCACTTCAGGACTTGGCCATGGCCTTTTCCAATTCTACATTTCCTGGATGATATATTTCATGCCACGGATGGATCACAAGTTTCCTTTGGTGTATGGTCTGCTTGCATCCAGTTTACAACCCTTCTTTGTTCTTGTGACTTGTAGTCCTGATTCATCAGAGGGTGGGGTATTCTGTGACTCATAGCTACATGGCCTAGCTGGAAGACTGGTGGGGTTAAGGTGACTTTCTGTGTCAGAGAACAGCTTGGGACCAAGAAAAGTACAGCATGATTCTCCAACTGCAATTCAGCCTACTTGTCTCCTATTTAATACTGGAACTAGCTCGTTATCCATCTACACTATCATCTGAGATGCCCCGGTGGGCCAGTCAGTGGGCTGTCCATGCATCTGCATGTCAGTCTCAGCAGTAGGAAGGCATTATTTATCTGCTTGTTTTCTCTATGGAATTTTTAGTGGCAATTTTAGTAAGCAATTTCTAGCGGCCATGAATTTTGTTGAAAAGGTCCCATTGTATTCTGTGACTTGAAGTAATCTGTACAAGAGCATCCGGAGGACCCCAACATCTGTAGGAAGTCCCTCTTCCATTTGGACTTTGGGAAAGACATCCCCTATAAAACACCTGAACAGCTTTGGCTACCACAGCATTCATCTCCACATTTTATGGGTCATTTAATGTTGTTAGTTAAGAGATCATGAATAAAACTATCTCTGAATTCATCAAGGGATCTGATCTTTTAAAAACAGATTTTTATTCATATCTTTTGTTTTCACACCAGTTATGTTTCCTCCATATTCCTTCTTCTCCCCCTCCTAGAGAACTGTCTTCATAGCAAAGAATTTAAAAATAAGAATAAACCAATTAACAAATATGTATTTAGTGCCAACTGTATTCCAGGACTGTGCTAAGTACTGGGGACAAAAAAAAAGACAAAAGGCAGTCCCTGAACTCAAGGTGCTTACAATATAATGAGGGAGACAACATGCAACCAAATATATACAAAGTGAGCTCTATTCAGGATAAATAAGAAATAACAAACAGAATAAAGATGGTGGAATTAAGATTTAAGAATTAGAATAAAAAATTAAAAAAGGGTAAGAAAAGGATCAAAATTCAACAAAATAAACACATAAAAAAATCTGACTTATATTTCACACCCATAGACACCAAGCTCTACAAAGAAGTAGGGGAATTATATGATAATAACTTTTGCATGGAAGACACTTTGTTGGAGGAAATCTCATAAAACCATATTTTGTTCTACTAATTAAAAAGCTTTCTATTCAATCATTTTTGTTGTGTCCAACTCTTCATGACCCCATTTGGAGTTTTATTGGGCAAAGATACTGAAGTGGTTTGCCATTTCCTTCTCCAACTCATTTTACAGATGAGGAAACTGAGGCAAATAGTGTTAAGTGATTTGCCCCAAGTCATACAGCCAGTGTGTGAGGCAGTGTTCGAATTCAGGTCTTCCTGACTACAGTCCCCCTGCTCACTGTGCTACCTAGCTGACAATTCAAAGGCTTACGTGTACTCAATAAATCAAAAAGGCAATGAGAACTTCCATTTTCACATACACAAGTCAGCATCTGTGAAGATGGGGGTCTTCTTTTGAAAAGCTGTCTCCTCTGTTTTCATCAGGGATACCTTCAAAGTGTTTACGGACCATTCTCATAAAGAGATGGGAGAAGAACCCTACATAAGTAGTTTTTGACGTTCTCTTGGCAGGATTTTTTTTGGAAGGTAATGAGACTGTGATTTCATCCAATTATTTGATATCTTCTCTTCTTTCAAATATCTTGACCAAGAATTCTCACATGCCTTTGAAATTGTTGCCTCTACCATGTCTCTGGTTTGTGTGTACTTGGCTCTGTTCAGTTGCCCTTCCCATAGCCATTTTCTAAAGTGCTACTTTTCTTTTTCCCATCGCACATCAGAATCCCGAGTCCAGATGTGGTGGTTCTCCTGTCATCATGGATGATGAGAAATGGGCACGATCAAAATTCTTGCCCATTTATTCCATTCTTCATTTCTTTGACACCCTCATCCTTGCTTTGTCTGCGAATGTTCTTGGGATTTGAGGCTTACTATTATTAGAATAATAGATTTAGAGCTGGGACTGACCTCGGAGGCCATCCAGGTCAGCCCTCTCATTTTACAGATGAGGAGTCTGGGGTCCAGAAGAGTGAGGCTGAATCTCCTGAGGTCAGGCAGAAGAGCTGGGTCACACAGCCCTGCCCTGAGATGCCAGCTCCAGCCCTCCGTCCATTGTAGTGCAGCTTTCCACATTTGAGGCTAGATTTTTTTAGTCATTATCTCTTGAAAACTAGATTAGACTTTTCCTCACAAAATAACCAGAACATGTGAGAGAAAATAGGAAAGCCACAGAATGGAGGCAAAACTAAATTTCAGATTAATTCCAAACAGAGCATATGACAAAGGGAATCCTAAGGGGTGAGGACCCTGAGGAACTTTGCCTCAGAATAGATGCTTGTGCCCTAAGGGAACCACTGAAATCAAGTTGGGAAACTACCAGCAAGTTTCTAGAAATCACTTCCTCCCCCTCCCAGCTCCAACCAGAGTCCTGAGTCTATCTCAGTTTACACTCTGGATTTGTGGTAGCATCAGGTACCCTCCCTCTCTGCATGTGAGCCAAGTGATGGAGAAGGAGCACTGATTTTTGACTGAGAGTCCTTGGTTACAGGCTATGGTAGTGGTGCACAGTACTTATAAGGATGGGACCTATTTCTGAATGACAAACATTTTATTGATGTCCATTTGACAGTTGTGCCATTAAAATCCATTGACTGAGAAAATGTATAATTGACAAGAAGCTACTATGAATTCAATAAAACATGTAAATGGATTTAGGTCTTGTTAATCACAATAGCAGCCTTATATTTCTAGAATATAATACATATGTAATGGGGAGGGAAGATTCCCCTCCTCCCCATCTGCAGGACCCTGAGTCACTTCTAGTGGGCTAAATGTATTCTGACTCTGTACTGAAGGACTTGGCACTTTGAGAAGATCAAGAAAACACTAGGTGGTCCCTTGATTTCCTCCTGCCCTTGTCTGCTACAGGAGTGTGTGTGTGTGTGTGTGTGTGTGTGTGTGTGTGTGTGTGTGTGTGTGTGTGTGAAAATTGTATCCAAGTGGATTGGCACTGAGCCAAGAAGAGCTACCCACTTAATAGACATTAATTAAAAGAGTGACTCCACCTTTTGAGTTTCTTCTTCCTCTCTTTGAAATGGGGGAACTTCAAGCACATGCTCTACCTTTTTGAGCTTGGGTTGAGGATCTTGGGCCTCTGGTTACCTCTTCTGATTTATTTTATTAGCCTTAGCACAGATGCTGATGAGAAGGATTTTTTTTCAAGAATGGCTACCTTGGGAGTCCAGGAGTTCCTTGATTCTTCATTCAGTCCCCACTGGACTTTGGGAGGATCCCCTGCAGTTATGGGTCATGGAGAAGGAGCCCCCCCATCTGATTTGACTCCTCAGAGGACATGTACCTTAAGAGAGCTGTTTATACAATAAGGAGCTGAGGGGAACCCATTTTTCAGCCAACCCATAAAATGTTTTGTCCTTTAATTTTTTAGGTATCAACCATTTGGGAGAATAGAAATTATTATCAGTACATGCTTGTGAGTCTCTTGGGTTTCAAGCATTTCCTTTGTGTGGAAGGAAGCTGTTCTTACTTGTTTTCCAGTGTATCTTTCTACTCCCCTGCTCCACACTTTTGAGGAGACTCTACACATGAGTAAACTTCAAAGCCTTGAGGCATTCTCCTCAGGACTCTAAAGTAAGCAGAAAAAGTGAGAAAAGAGCCTGACCCTGCTCTCCAGAGCCCAGGCTTCTCCAGGACTGAATTCTTGGTCCATCCAGCCTTAAAGGCCCCCTGAAGGGAAAAATGTGAGGGTTCCAGCCTCCTCACATATCCAGGAATAATTCTGTATCATTATACACATATGTGTGAGACAGTAGGAGAAAGGCAGCATCATGTAGCATATAAACTATTGGACTTGATGACAGGAATACCTGAGTTCAAGTCTTGCCTACTATGCCTGGGACCCTCTCTCTAGGTTCCTTCTCCTTCTCCTAGTACCCCAATACTGCCCCAGATAATCCTCCTCCCCTGAGCACTCCTTTCCTGATCAGGGACTCTCTCCCCTCGACACTGTTTTGGTAAGAAGGATGGCCATGCTCCACTTTTCTCATGCCTAGACCATCTGTCTCCCTGGGCTACTCGTTTGTGTCCGCTCCTGCCACACTACCCGTTGAGGGGACTCTCCACCGCCTGTTTCTGCCCTCTAGATCGTCAGTCCTCTTTTCTATGTAATCTTGCCTTGTTAGAATGTGAGTCCCATAAAGGTAGAGACTGTATTTCTTGCTTGTTATTGTATTCTCAGTGCCTGGCACAGCAAATACTTAATAAATGCTCTCTCCTTTCTCTCTCTGGCTCTCTCTGTGTCACTCTGTCTCTCTCTGTGTCTCTGTCTCTGTGTCTCTCTCTTTCTTTCTCTCTCTCTCTCTGTCTCTCTCTCTCTTCTCTCTCTCTCTCTTTGTCTCTCTGTCTCTTTCTCTCTCTTCCCCCTCCCTCCCTCTCTTTATCCTCCCTCCCTCTCCCTCCTCCTCCTCCCTCTCTCTTTCTCTCTCTTTCCCTCCCTTTGGGGAGTATCCTTCCTCTTCCTCAATCTAGAGGCTTAACTCTACTTAAACTTATCAAATCCAGATCCCAGTGTCTATTACCAACTGACATCCATCTCCTTCTCCATTTTCCCCCCAAGGAGTTCAGTGCCTGGCTCACAGTTTTCCTTTCTATTCAAACTCTTGCCCTTATACTAGGGGACTTCACCACCTGTATTGAGATTTCCTTCAGTAACTTACCCTCCCACTTTCCTTATCATTCCCATGACCTACTCCACCACTCCATCTCTGTCCTGCATAGGAATGGTCACTCCAACATTCAATGCAGTGCCTGGCATATGGGAAGAAGCTTTAAAAATACTAGGTGACTGAGCAGCTGACACTCCCTGATCTTGTCCTCATTCACATATTTCACTCCCATTGTCAAGAACTCTGAAATTTCTCTCCCGGGTCATAACCTGCTGTCAATCTAGCCCTCCCTGGATCTTATTCCTCCTAAACATATTCTTCATTCTCACTGTGACCCTCAGTGACCTTCATAGCCATCACCTCTGCTCTGCTTTCACCTTCCTCCCTTCCCAATTTCCTGCCATTTAGATTTAATCACTTCCCTGCCACACTGTCCCCTCCTCCAGAGTCCCTTACTCTCATATCCTGGTCTCACTCATGTCTTACAACCCCAAGCCTGAATGACTTCCACCAATCTTATCTCTGTTGCTCCCAGTCACAGGTTCCTAAAGAGAATGAAAGAAACTCACAAAACTGAGATAAATGAATCCACTACAAATTAACATTAAACAATCCCAACCTTCACCTCCCCCAGTGGATTCTTGGTATCACTCCCCCCAGTGGCTATTCCCAACCCCTCTTCTTTTCAAACCTCTTGCTCTAGCCCCTCTATCCACCTTCTCAGCTGAGGACTTAACTTTGTACTTTACTGAGAAACAGGGTCATTTCCTGGGAACTTCACTCCATTCCTACATCTCTCAGCTATCTCCTCTTACTTGACCCCAGTTTCTGGAGGGGCCTCTCTCCACCCAGTTGTCAATACTAACTCCTCTCTATGCACTTTTGATTCCATCCTTCTGGGTCTCCTCCAGAAGCTTGCTCTCTGTTATCCCCATCTTGTAACTTTCACTTTCTCCATTTCTACCAGCTCTCCCTTGATGCCTACAAACAGGCTCAGGTCTCTTCCATCCTTAAGAAATCTTCACTTGACTTTACCATGCCCTCAAACTATCATCCTATAGTCCTGTTTCTCAGATGAACTCTTAGAAAAAAAATCATTGCCCCTCTTTGATGTGTGGCCCAGTCATTTTCTCTCCTCCAATGCGCTCCTCAGCCCTTTGCAGTCTAGTTTTCAACTTCATCACTCTTCAAAATTACCATTGTTTTCTTAAACGTCAAATAGGCAATTTTCTCCCTTCTCATCCTTTTTAACCTTTCCAAGGCATACAACACTGTCGACCATGCCCTCCTCCTGGATATTCTCTCTTCCCTGTGATTTTTTGGCATGGCTTTCTCTTGGTTCTTCTACCTATTGAACTGTTCCTTAGTTTATTTTGCTAGGTCATCATTGCTATCATGCTCCACCCATCTATTTTGGGTACATCCAATGACTTTGTCCTTCATCCTCTTCTCTCTCTCTCTCTCTCTCTCTCTCTCTCTCTCTCTCTCTCTATTCTCTCACTTAGTGATTTAATCAGCCTTTGTGGATTTAATTACTATCTCTGTGAAGATTCCTGATCTATATATCCATCCCTAGTCTCTCTCCTGAACTCCAGTTCCATATCAGTCACCTACCAGACATTTAGAACTATTATTCTGCAAGTATCTAACACTCAACACATCGAAAACAGAATTTATTGTCTTTTCCCTCCATTCTTCTTAACTTCCCTATTTCTGTTGAGGGCATCACCATTTTCCGGGTCAGTCTGTTTCATAATCTCAGTATCATTCTAGACTCCTCTCACTCACTACAAAGATATAACCAGTCACCAAATCTTGTCCTTTCTACCTCTGCAACATCTGTCACCTCTGACACCTTCTCTGTACTCAGACAACCACTATCTTAGTTCAGGTTCTTATTACATCTTACCTGGACTCTTACAAAACCCTGATAATTAGCTGCCTTGTTTCTAAGTCTCTGTTTTCTCCAATCCATTCTTATACTGACTAATTGAATTAATCATCTGATGTGCTTAGTACACTTCAGTGGCTTCAAGGATAAAAAATAATCGGTTGATTAACAAGTATTTATTAAGCACTTACTGTGCACAATGCATTACAAGGAGAAAGAAAAACAGTCCCTATCCTCAAGGAGCTTACTTTCTAATGGGGGAAGACTGCACCTAAAAGGAAACCAAAAGGGAAGGCAAAGATACCTGATGTGGAGGCGTGATAGAGAAATTCCAGAGTGTGGCCTGGAGAGGAATAAGACATTACTTACCTGGGAACTCTCCTTAACTTGAAGTTCTAAGAGAAGCCATCTGATTAGAGGGAGGAGCCTGAAGAGGAGGATACTTCCAATAGGTGAATTACAGGGCTGGAGAGAGGCTTCATCATGAGGATGGTAGAGGAAGTCTGGAATGTAGCCCAAGATGATTACATGTCTCCTTTTGGCGTTTAGCACCCATAACCAATGGGCCCACCCTATTTTTCTGTTCTTAATACATATTGGGCAGGGAGGCTGTACCATGATGGTACCATTCCTGATATCAAGAAGACTCATCTTCCTAAGTTCAAATCTGGCCTCAGATACTTCCTAGTTGTGTGACCCTGAGCAAGTTACTTCACTCTATTTCCTCATCTGTAAAATGAGCTAGAGAAGGAAACAGCAAACCACTCCAGTATATTTGCCAAGAAAACCCCAAAGGAGGTCATGGAGAGTCAAGTAAAACTGAAAGAACTACACAACAAATTCTGTATTCCTGCCCTTCATAAATACTATAGTCTAGCCAAACTTGCTTTCCACTGTTCCTTGTCCATGCCTTTCTGCCTCCTATCACTGGGTCTTTGCACTGTTGTCTCCTGTGCCTAGAATACACTCCCTCCTTACCTCCACTTCTTAGGATCTCTTACTTTTCAAACTACCATTCCAACAATGTACTTCCTCTTCACTCTCTCCACTCCTTAAATTTTCTGTTTTTCTTAAAAAAAAAATCTCAAACACAACTTTCTAAATTCATTGCATTTATATTGCATATACCTGTATAAGTATATGTTGTCTCCTCTACTAGGCTGTAAGCTCCTTAATGGCAGGGACTGCTTTTCATCTTTTGTGCATATTTCAATGATCGGCACATAGGAGATATATAACAAAAGCTTGTTTATCGATTGATTCAATTCCATAATTCCATCTCTCCCTTCTCTCCTATTTTATAGAGAAGAAAACCGAAGTCCCTTTTTTCAGTGAAATGCCACAACAATAATTTTCTCCCCATACCTCTACATCATTCTGCTTTGATAGCCAGAAACTGAATGTTACTTAGATGGCAGTGGTGGCACTCTGCCAATGGTGTTTCCAAGTGGTGGTTATGCATTATGCATTTTTGTTCTATGTTCTTTTAGTCTAGTAGACGTAAATTAGCTGAGAGTCATGCCCTTCCCAGACAAGGAGGAGATTGTATTGAAGAACAGCCCTTGGCCAATTTTCTTGTGTCTTTCCCAATTTTTTTCTCTCTGTCATTTGATCAAATAAAGATGCAAATCCTCAGGAACCGTTTTTGTGCTATGAAAAGTACTACCAACTACAGAAGAGTGTATGAAGCTATGGACTCTGGCTGTGTTTCGTTCTACTGGTTTTTGTAAAAGGATGAAAAAACCCCACTTGTAATGTCCAAAATGACTAAAAAATACCCCTCGATGTGGTTATTCCGAGGGACACTGAGTGTATGGTGGGTGACTTGGAGCCTTTGCAGCCTCTTCAGCACTAAAAGTCATATTTTAATTCACCAAATCCTTGACTTGCTCAGTTCCATGAGGACATCAAGCAAGAAAATAGTTGTGTTTTAGAGTCACTGACTGAGTAACAGTGAAGGTAAAAATTAGTCTCCCAAGTGTAATGATAACATGGAATCAGAGGAACCTTAGAAGGTTATCCAATTATTAGAGAATGTGTGAAATACAGATGTGGGAAGATGTCACTCCTCATCTCAAAGGAATCTCTGAGTTTCATTTTGTCTCTGCAGCCTTAGAGCCTGGCACAATGCCTTGCCTGAAGTAAACACATCTTTGATTGTTTAATTGAATGTAAGCTCCTTAAGGGCAGGAATTGATTCTTCTTTTCTTTTTTCTTTTCGGTATCCCCTGTGCCTGGCATATAGTAGGTGCTTAAAATGCTTATTGAATTGAATTAAACATACAATTTAGGGTTTAATATTCAATTGAATTCAAATTTTACTTGTTAAATTAAGGAGGAATCCTAGGTGTAACCAGCAGGGAAACTTCCAATGGGAGAGTCGTGACTTCCCTCAAGATTCCAGGCTTCTCTACCCTTTGCTAAGTCTCTCTTGGACCTGGTAGTTATTAACCCCACTTCAGACACAAGTTCCATCCTTCTCATGCCATTTAATTTTGGTCATTGAGGAGGCAGTGGAAAATGCAGATTGCTCCAAGTAAGAGAGTTTGGATTTGTATCCTGGTTTTCCCACTTACTCTGGCCCTTGGACAAGGCACTTTTTTATGTCAGCCTCCATCTCCTCATCTATAAAGTGAGGTTTCTGAATTTCCTTGTGGTTCTATATTAAATGATCCTACCTATGATTCTTCCCTCCCCAAGCCAATTAATTTTCCCAAAAAAGGATTGTATGGTCTGATTGCACTTCTGCTTGCTCATCTTGCCAATCATTTGGCTTTTGAGCTCTTTGCCAGGGTAGAACTCTGCTTCCAGAATGGATAGAGTTTTGTCCCAAATTGCTGGTGTTTTCACAGCTGCTGGAGCTGTTAGGAGGGCTCCCTCTCTGCAGCACCCACAAGCTCTGGCGCACTGGCCACACACCCCAGTGAAGAGGTGCTGAATGGCCTATGTAATATATTTTAGGGTAACTTTATGATTTTATTAATTCAGTTTTGTGTTAAGTTGTAAAAGCCACATTTCTTAACTGTTCCTCCCCTTCCCCCCAGATGTACTGTGTCTTTCCCAGCCCCAGCCTAGAGGTATTTCCTCTCAAACCATTAACTCTTCATTCAAGGTACTATCTCCTTTTGTTCTACCAAACCAAACCCATCCACTTGCAAATCAGGATGGGAACATCTCACTTGACCTGACCTCAAATCTGTGACCACTGGTCGACTTTATGACGTTTCAGGGCTCAAACCACACCCCCTGCCCCTTCCCTCCTGCTGTATGTCCCAGTGCATTATGGGTAAAACACATGCGCAGTTGATGTCAAGGGTGTATGTCCCTTTAAGTATTAGTCACGCCCTGGCTCCTCCCAGGTTCCTCCCTAACTCCACCTTTGTACACCTCATTAGCTTAATGAACTTATGATTGACAGCTTTGTATCTTTAAGAATGCCTCTGGGGCCGTTAGAACTTCTCCAGATAACCCTATCTAGTAGATGGCTTTCTCTAGCCTTTTCTAGCAGGTCAGATAGGCATTCTAGGTGGCCATCTGCCTGCTGCAGAGCATCACACTTCCAGACTTTCTCTGACTCCCCCCCCCCCTTGCCCCTTGCAAGCTTTTCCTAGCCAGGTTTCCTCACCCTACCCCTTTTGGTCTTGTGAATCAATAAACTTTTGTAAATCTATCAAAACACAGCTGAGTTTGTAATTATTTTCAGACGTGAACCTAGAAAGGATTTCTCATTGGAAATCCCCCCAAAACCTATCCCGTGTCACCAGGACCATCATCCAAGACCACAATTCAGATCTAAGCAGGTCAAAGCAAGAGCAATTACCCTCTGAATGGTCACTTAGTCCCCCTATGATCTGCAGACCAGGATCTCTGGAAGCAGCCATGCAGTAACAGCTACAGCTGCCACCTCCACAGCTTCTCTCCCCAGGGGCAGAGGCCAGACCAAGCTCTTCATTCACCCTTACAACAGAGTTCCTGACTGACATTTTACTTGCTTTTTTGGCGTTTATCAGTTGAGGAGCCTGGAAACCACCACACACCACAGCTGCTGGTTATTCACTCTCCTGAAGTCTGTTCTGGCCAGTCCGGGCTGCTCTGGGGCTGGAACTGTGGCTCACGGGGGACTGCGCTCAGCTCCCAGCATGCTATGATAGACCTTTCTTGTTGGCTTGCCAGGCTAGCTCCAGTGGGAGATTTGTTTCTCTCTGTCACTCTGTGGGTTCTGTAGCTTTAAAATTTGTTTAGAGTCATTTTTTTTTACAGGTGTTGGAGGTGGTTGGAGCCAGAGTCCATGCCAAGTTTGTGTTTTTACTCCACCACCTTGGCTCCACCCTGGGAGAATCAATCCAATTAATTTTCAAGCTCTGTGGATTCCATTTCTGTGTTATGGTGTAGTCATTTTCAGTCATGTTCATGACCTGTTTTGGTGTTTTATCGACAGAGATACTGGAGTGGTTTGCCATTTCCTTCTCCAGCTCATTTTACAGACGAGGAAACCAAGGCAAACAGCATGAAATGATTTGCCCAGGGACACATAGTTAGTAAGTGTCTGAGGCTGAATTTGAATTCAGGTCTTCCTGATTCCAGGCCCATTTCTACGTCCACTGTGCCACCTACCCATCCACTTCTGTAGGACCCTTTATATTGGTAACCCTTCTGTCTCTTCCCACTGTCACCCCTCTAACAGAGTTCCTCCTCAGTACCTGCATGGATTTATATCACAGGTCTTTCCAACTGGATTCCATTCTCTTCTTGCTCACATGAATGTATCACATGGCATCCAGGCTTATAATGTTTATGCTCAGATCCCTGCCCAAATATATTCAAATATACTAACCTTAACTCCTCATTTCTAAAATCCTTCATGGCTCCCTATTGCTCCCCCAATAAAGTTCCAATCCATTGGCCTCCCATTCAAGACCCTCCTCAATCAGAGGCCACCCTACATTTTCAGACCAATTCCATTCCATTAATTTTAGCAAAGGGACATGTTACACACCTGTGAGAGGCAGCCTGGCAGAGGCAGCCTGAGAGTCCAAGGTTTGAGTGCCTTGGATTCAAACCTTGCCTTTCACACACCCTGGCTGTATGACCTTAGAAAAGTCACTCAACCTCTCAATGCCTTAGGCAAATTGGAATCTTTAAGTCTCTATGTTGAGGAGGTGTCTCTGCATAGAGGAAGGTCCTTACACCAGTGAAGTCCCAGGTCTGGCGCACAAGAGGACTATTGCTTTCCTTTTGATGCCCTGTGCATTCTACGCAGACTATGCTATACAGCATTTCTCTTCCTGCCCCCCACATTATACCTTGATACCCCTAGGGTACAAATGCATTTTCTGGCATTGGGACCCTTGCAAATGCACCATTATGGTGATCTGTGCCTGCACCATAATCCCTTAGCTCCATGGAGGCAGAGATGAATTCTAATTGGAATCCACACACAGTAGGTGCTTACTAAGTGCTTCTTTGTTAAATTGGATTATTGGTGACAGAGTATCAGGCCGTATGATGCTTGGCCTGAAGGTTCTGGATTGTCTCCTTCCTTTGGGAGGGGATGAGAATTTCAGCTCTAATTCCATGTTCCTGTTTTATGGCTACGGGTTTTATTTTCCCAAGTGGTTAAAAGCTCCTTCTCACCCCCTTCTCCTCCTCCTCTTCCTCCTCCTTTACATTTCTGCAGCCTTTTAAGATTTACAAAGTGTGTTCCCCTCTACAACCCTGTAAGGTATTATTCTTATATGTGAGTATTATTCTTACCATTTTATAGAAGACACTGAGGCTCAGAGAGCTCGAGCAGTCCACCATCAAGGATCACCAAGCTAGCGTCAAACCTGGGATCTGCACATGAGTCTCCTGGCTTCCCAAGAGCAGTGTCCTTCTCATTGTATGATTCTGTGACAGCACAAGACAGCACACCACCCACCTGATCCTGACCAATCCAATCCTCATTTTCAGGCCTCAGTTTCCTCTCTTGTAATATGAAGGATTTAGACAAGAGAAGGCTCTGGAAACTTCCTTCCAGCTCTGCCTCCATGATCTGGGGTTCCTATGCTAGCAGTGATGGTGTCTTCCTAAGAGTTTAATTGCTCAGTTTCTCACCATGTAAACTGGGTGTGTTTACCACAACAGCCCACCAACCCAAACCCTTCCACACAGCCGCAGGACTGTGAATGCTGATACAGGGTTGAAGCACCGGTCAGCACCATGGCCAGTGGTGCAGACAAAGGTGAGAGCAGCATCTTGGTTCAGCATTGGGGTGACAGAAAACAGACAGATAGACAGCCACCTGCAGGGCAGGTTCTTGAAGTTACCATACAAAAGCAGCAGGCCCCTGCCTGGGGTGATGTTTCCAGGAATATTTATTTGGTGGAATGGGATTGTTATTGATTCTGATGGAGGTGCGTAGGTTGGATGGCCTTTGTACCTTTAAGTTGTTTGGAGTGTTCATAGTAAGAGATGGGGGGAGGAGGAATGGTGAGGCTCCATGGACCCAAGAGATCTGTGTGGAGAGCCCTTGGACCTGGACCTGGGCAAATATTGATCCTTTTAAACTTGCCCTCATCAGAAGACCTCTTCCTATCCATTGGCACTTCATTTGGACTTATTCCCCAATGGTTAGCATGCTCTCACTCTCCTTTACTCTCTGATCCCAGCCATTCTGGACCCTCCCCTGCCAAAGAACATATACCTCTGCCCAAACCCATCTCTTTGTTCTTTCATTCATTCCATCACAACCACACCCTTCCAATATTTGACTGCAGACCTGCCTATCCCTTCCATTGTGCTTTCTAAAATTTTTTCTCTATAATTAACCAACTTCCTTTCATTTTAGACCTTTTTATCTCCAACTCCTTTGACCTTCTGGCCCTCACTGAGCCCTGGCTCACCCTAGATGAACTACAGCCCTGGCCATCCTATCCAGCCCTGGTTGCATCTTCTCTCAAAACCCCTGACTCACTGGTCCTAATATGGGAGTTACAAAGCAACTCATTCTACACAGCCACTTCCCAGATTCTCCCTCGATCACTATCATTCAACAACCCTTTTTCCTTTGATGTTCACTCTATCCATATTTATCATCCAGTCCATATCCTGGAGGCTGCTATCTAATTTCCTTCTCCTTTCCCAAAGAGTTCAGTGCCTGGCTCCCAGGCTCCCTCTCCAGCCCAACTCCTGCCCTTATACCAGGAGACTTCCATATACAGTATGTTGATGTTCTGTTAAATACCTTAACATCACAGGTTCTCACTGTACTCAGCTCCCATGACTGACTCCTCTACCCAACCTTAGCTGCAGACAAGGATGCTCACATGCAGAGGTGTGTTGGGAAATGTTTAAGAAAAAACTCCAGAAATGTCGTATGACACACTTTTAATTTTAATCTGTATCAGTAAACTTTCTTCATCACTTTCTTAAGTTAAATGATCAACAAAACAACAACTGGAGCCCTGCCCTGCAGCACTTGCCTATGTCTGAGCTGCAAATACTTACACTTGGCTCTTATTGCTCAGTGTGATCTGGTGACTGCACTTATAAACCTACCATCCCCCATGGTTCCACTTCCATCTTCTTGGACTCTGGAGTTCCTTTATCTGATGATGATCTTTGTCTTCCATCTCTCTCTGTGCCTTATTTTAACCAATTCTTTGTACTAATCATGACCCCTAATCCATCCATCCCTCAGTTACTAGCCCAATCCCTAAGGTCTAGGTCAGAGCCCTGCTCTGGCTTCACTCTCCTCCCTTCCTAATCTTGAACCCTTCACAAACCACTTCAGTTTCACCATCATCTCTCCTCTTGTCCCCCTTGGTCCCTGTTCTGTTGTCATTCATGCTTTGAAAGACCCCAACTGTGGATTACTCTTATCATCTGATGATTTTGCTGTTACTCACATGCTAATGAAACAGAATTGTAAAAAGTTAAGAAACCATGATGACTGGGTCCACTGAAAATTTATTTTATCCAATTGGCAGCTAATTGGGGTTGTGTATAGAACACTACACCTGTAGCTGATAGACCTGAACTCAGATACTAACTAGCTGTATGACTCCAGGCAAGTCACTTAACCTCAGTTGTCACATTTATAAATGGGGAGAATAACAGCATCTACCTCCCAGGTTTGCTGTGAGGATAAAATGAGGCATAATATATGTAAAATGCTTGGCAAACCTTAAGGGGCTATATACATTATAACCATTATGAACTTTTTATCTCCACTGGGACATTAAAGCAAGGCAAATTTTCTCCTCACTGGTCAGTATTCTTTCCCTGTTGCCACAAGTCATTACAAGTCTTCTGTCCTCACTGTAAACCTCCCATGGCACCCCTTACCTCTACCCTTTTAGCTGAGGACCCACTGTAATGATACTGGGATTTGAAGATCTTCCATGTCCCTTGGACTTGCTGATGCAGCAGGAAGAAGTGGAGCAAGAGAACGTGGGAACCCAGCTGGTCTGTGTGTGGTGCTAACTGGAAGCGGTGGCAGAGGCAGCGCCTGTGAACTCCTTTTCCTCTGAGCCTGCCAGAATCTCTGCTAAGGACTCCTGCTGAGGACTTCCAGGGACTGGAACTGCCGGGGGTGAGCTGCTGGTGGCGAGCTGCCTGGATGCTGAGCAGTTGCGTGAGTGAGGAGAGGAGGATCTTTGCCTGAGGTAGCCTGTCCTGTTTGAAGGCTTGAAAATGTGGGTGTTTACTATTTTAACTACAAGTGCCAACTTCATAACTACTGTGCTGGCTTTGACTTTCTGGTTTGGGGACTCAGTTTTCTGGTATTTAAATGAATGCTCTAGCTATATTTCTTATGTAGAGAGCCTGTTACAATTTGTGATTAATAACCATATCAGCATACTTATAGTTACTGTAGGCATTGTGAATACTGCATTGTTGATACACCTACTTGCCTCTAACTTCACACAAAAACAGATTGAATAAGCTTTTTCTTCTGCTATTTTCCTCATCTACTATCCTTCTGATGCCCTTCCCTGTTATCTCCTCGTTCATTCCAGTCTATGACCAAGAGGTCACCCTTATCTTTAAAGATAAGACCATTTTCATGTACCCTTGTTCATACCCCATCTGATTTTCTCTAGGAAATATCTCCTATCCCATACTTAATTTCTTCTTATATACTGATTCCTCCCCTGCTGCTTATAAATGTGACCAAGGTTTTTTCATTCTTAAAAAAGAATCTTATTGGATTCTACTCTCACTAGTTACCATTCTTGATCTCTTCTCCCCAAATCAAATACAGCTCTTCGAAGAGCTATGCACACTGGATTTTCACTTCTTCTCTGCTCTTTTGTCTAAAATCTTATTCCTGATCTTATCATTCAACTGAAATGGCTCTCTTCAAAGTTACCAGTGATGTCTTAATTACTAAATCTAATGGAATTTTCCCAGTCCTAATCCTTCTTGATCTGTCTGCTGCATTTGACAATGTTGATCACTCTCTCCTCCTGGATACTCTTCTCCTCTTTGGATTTTCATAGACCTACTGCCTAGTGATTTTCTTCCTACCTGTCCTCAGTCTCTTTAATTGAAGCTTCATCCATTAAATGTCCATTAATTGTTGGTGTTCCACAAGGGTCAATCCTGGCCTTTTTTTTCTCTTTTCTCTCTATACTTTCTCACTTAGTTATCTCAGCAGCTTCCACGGATTCAATCACAATCTCTAAGCATATAATTCCAATATTTAGGAAGGAAGCATGGTACGGTGGGCAGGGCACTTGACTTATACTCAGGAAGACTTGAATTCAGGTTCTGTGTCAGAATGAGAAAAGGGCCAATGTCCACACAAATATTTATAGCAATTCTTTTGTGGTGGCAAAGAACTGGAAACTGGCACAAGAATAGAATAAAAATACAATTGTATTGCTTGAAATGACAAGAGACAATTTCAGTGAAACCCAGGAAGAGTTATATGAACTGATGCAGAGTGAAGAGAGCAGAACCAGAAAAGAAATTTGTATAATAACAAGACTATAAAGACAAAAAGCTTTGAAAGCCTTAAGAACTGCTCAATGCAGTTATTAGTTGTGATTCTAGAGAACTGATAAACTCTGTATCCTAAGTCTGTCCACCTTTCTTTCAAGAATGGGGAGACAACAAGTCCAGAGATAGAAGTACACACAAATGGGGAGTCATGTCCAGAGATAGAAGTACACACACCAAAGATGGTGAGTTGATCCATAAAGTAGTCATTTGACTGCCATATTCTCATTGGACATATATGGTACTCTTGTTTTGATTACTGATCCAAAAGCAAGAAATGGAAAACTTGGGTGTAGGATATACATGCAGCAGCAGAGTGAGTGGCAAGATGCCAAGGGTGGATGGAAATAAAACATGGTCTTGTCAATTTAAAAGATGTAGCGTGTTGGTTGAGTTTGCACTCACTCACCATTCCAGGTAACTTGGTCCCAGGGTGGGGACCACTGAGCAAAGCTCAGTGGATTAATTTCCCCAGGACAAAGAAGTTATTTTGACTGTATCACCCTAAGATGTTAATCCAAGTAGGGAGATGTGGGGGAATTGGTAGGGCAGGTGACAGTCTGAGTAGACTTCTGGATGATACATAAAAATGGTTGTCTGGGACCAGCTAGATATAGTAGGCTAGTTGAGTTTTTGCTGCTATGCTTTGAGGACATGTTTTGAGAAACCAGATGTGACAAGGATGGAATAAGTTGGAGTCTTGGATGATTTGTGTTTTTGTTGGCTAAGTGAAAACCCCTTAGTGACTCTGTAGAAGACGTATCATCTCTACAAGATATCTTTTTTCTTTGATATCCTACAAACTAGTTAAAATTCCAGTTCATTATTCTCTAGATAAAATATTTCTGCATTTTATGTACACATGTAAATATTCAGTACTTCCCCACTAACAGTGGGCTTTTGCAGGCAGATGAGATAGAGCCAGCTCTGACACACCCTGCAAGTGAGTAGCACAGAACACAGTTATGTGTTGAAATCTCAGAGTCCCAAAGTGAATGTGGAAGAGCTGCTGTCAGGGTTTATGAGCAACTTTCTCTTTCCTCTTACTCCAGGAAACAAGATATTCTTTTTGGCTCAGCTCTCACCTTAAGAGAACTCTTTTCTTTGCTGTTGATGTCACTTAGCTCTCTTATCATAGTTAAGGATAAGAACAGTTTCCTTAAAATAGTAAACATTGTCATACCAAAGAAATATATGATCAGCAAGCACTTTCAATGCCCAAGGCTAGTCTAAGGAGTTAGCTTGTCTCTTCCCAACAACCACAAAGGTGGCAGATTGTGAATCTAGTCTAGTCCTGGCCCTGAGACCTGGCTTAATGAATGGTGGAAACATTGGGACAACAATTGCCCCATTTGACAAAGGAACATCATGTCCACAGGATATGGGAGCCACTGCTTCAAGACGCAGGAGCATTGCTCACATGTGAAGGCTGAGTGTCTCCAAGATGCAGGAACATTGCTCCTGTGTGAAGACTGAGTCTCTTCAAGATCTGATAGAGTGGGGATCACACTGAGGATGAGAGTCAAGCAACATCAGGAGTGGTGAACTCTCCCAGTACCATATTAGTACAGCTATAAAAGATCTAATGTCCAACGTCAGTAACAGAAGAGGAAAAAAAATCGTAAAGTTTCCAACTTTCCTGACAGGATGTATTGAACCATGCCATGTTTTTTCTTGCCAATGTTCATTTCGAAAACTTCTACTCTTATATGCTTATCCATTCAGAGCCCATTTCCACTGGTCATGAACAAGGCTTGACTCAAGCATGCCTCACTCCCCCTCCCCATTCCGTTGCTTCTGATATAGTTTTAATTTAGATATATGCTCCCCTCACCGCATCCCAGGTAGATACAAGGTGCTTAATATATGTTTATTAAGTGAATGATTGAATGAAGGAAGCAAGGAAAGAAGAAGGAAGGAAGGAAGAAAGGAAAGAAGGAAGAGAGGGAGGGAGGGAAGGAGGGAGTATAAATGAAGCTATAGCAAAGCATGCAGGTCTTGGTAAGCTACTAGAATATTCCTTAACACATTTCCTTTGAAAGCTCAAAGCATTAAAATTACATCGAGTGTGCACTGTTAACATGCTATGCTATGGATACAAATGATCTTATTCAATTACCAACAACATGGGTGTTTTTTAGTGGATGGTCATTAAAAGAATCTCCCAATTAGTAAAGATTCCCCCCAACATCCTCATTATTGCTACTGAGAATCTCAGAGATTCCCACTTTCTTCCCTGTCTTGAATTCACATTAAACTGAAAAAAGTTTGGTCAGACAAGCGGCAGTGTCATTCTTTAATCATGGTCTCAAGCAAACAGAGAAGTTATTGCTCTGATGTGTAAGAGCAGTGATCTAATAATGCCTCCTTCCAAAAAGATGGATTTTCATCTGTAAGACCATTCTCAGAATCTCTTTACTCATTTATCAAGCAAGAAGGGTTTTTGGATGAAGCTGAGCATTTTCATTTACTTTTCAACTTTATCTCAGGGAAAATTAGTGAGCTGGCCACAGAGACAAGGCACGAATATTTCATTCTTCCATTTAATCTTGGCAGGAGCAGAGACATAAGCTTCATCGCTCCTTTTTTTTTTTGGACTGTCTTTATTGGAAGTTGTAAACCTAATTCTCGAAGCTGCTACCAGATGAGTCACACCAGGAAACAGAAGGACTCAGCCATCCTGAAATAACATTCACATATTAAGGGTTGGGTTGGTAGAGGGGAGACAATATCCTTCCAAATGAATGGATTTAGTTGTGCCTAAAGATAATAGAAATGTCGTTGGGATGCAAGCAACACAGATAGGCTCCAAACACTCTATGAGCTGCTCTGGGTCACCAGCATCCCTTGTGGGGACTGCTGGGGTCAGTGCTGGAGAAGTTTTCATCTCGTGTTAATATTCAAACAATAAACCATATTAATGAAATCTTCCTTTGCACATTCAGTGAGGGAGCTTAATATAGGCCCATGGTTAAGAAATGCCCTCTGGTTCCCTTTCAATCTTCCTTCCCTTATGTGGTCCAGTCATTTATTGAAAACTCTTGCTCAGAATGGAACTAAAACCAGCTTATCTTTACCTGGAGATGAAAACCCCTTAGAAAAGTACTTATACTGCCCCTTATAAATAAAGAGGCAGGAAATGCCTGAGGGCAAGTGGTCTGGAATTGGTCTGGAAGTGTGAGGCAGGTGAAGGGGATTGGATGGGGGGGAGGTAATGCCACCATGTTCCACAGCATGAAGAACAGCTACATCCAGGCAAACAGCAAATTCTATGTAGGCAGATCACTCTTTAAATGGGTTAGTGAATTGTGTAAGGCCTTCTCTGCTCACAATTATATTTAATTTAGGGTGGCAGTGCTCTTCCTTGACGCTGACTTACTACTGAGGTGTTTGCCACCTCTTCCTTTCCACTAGGAGCAGAAGTTCCTTGGATTTCCCTGTCCTGCTAGGTTTCCATCTTCAGTGATCCTCTAGAGTCTAGACTCTTTTTCAAGCTGGGAAAACTGTATTTTCCAGCAGCCTTCTCACTAAGAAGAGGCTACATTGAGAGGGTAACAATACCTGATGATTAACAACAGTTAGATTTCATCTTTGATCTCTGGGGAAATTGGGTCAGTGCTTCCAACACCAATGGATCCACTTACTGCTGCTCTCGTATTTGCTGGGAGTGTGGAGAAGAAGCTTTCTGAGTCTGAGCTAGACTTGGCAGAAACAGGGTATTGCGTCATTCTTAATACAGGTTGTGTCCCTGGCAATCATATTCCGTCTTGCACTGTGAATTAGGTGTATGATGAGGTTGCTATTTCTTTTTCCAAATTTGATTTTAAAAATAATACTAATGCCTTGCACTTTATATATCTCTATCTATCTCTATCTCTATCTATCTATCTATCTATCTATCTACATTGCCCCTTTTCATGAACTTGCCCTTGCCATGCATCACTTAAACAAACTGATTAAGTAGTCATGAATGACCACATATGCAACATTTCATGCCTGGAATCCTCTGGTTTCCTCATCTGTCTCCTGGACCAAGATTAGCTGTTACAGTTAATCAGGATCTGGCTGGCTTGGAGTGTTTTGTTCATTTACATTATTGCAGTACTATCTGTTGGTCTCTTGATTGTGTCTCCTTGGCTTTGCATCAGTTCATACAAGGCTTCCTTTCTTTGAATTACATTTTTGTATGTGTCATGTAGGGAGGAAGGGTGATATGCATACAGTTATCAAGAGCTTCACGGAAAGTTAAAAGACCCAGAACTAGGCCTTCAGAATGAGGGATGGATCATTTTTGGAAGAAAGAATCCTCCCTGAGTAAGGTCCAATGACTTTCCATTGCCTCAAGAATAGAATAAAAACTCATTTGGCATTTGAAGTCCTTGACAACCTGGTTGCAGGTTCCCTTTTCTCATGTTTTAAAAAAAAAATTCTGAACCTAAATAAAGGGAGAGTTTAGTTTTCATTTTATAAAATATAAAAGAAAAAGAATATTAAATATGAATGTTGGATTTCTTTCTTTGAGAGCTTCCTACTTATATCCATTGCCTATTTATCTATTGGGGAATGGCTCTTGTTTTTCTATATCTAAATCAGTTTCTTGTATACCTAGGATATCATACCTTTGTCAGAGAAACTTGCTACTGAGATTTCACTCTATCCACCCCTACTTAACTATTTCTTTTCTAATTTTAACTGCAATGATTGTGTGTTTAAAAACCTTTGAATTTTAGATGATCAAAATTGTTGATTTTATCTTCTGTAATCTTTTCTTCATCTGCATATGAACTCTTTATCCATAGTTGAAAAAGGTATTTCTTTTCTTGTTACTATAATTTGTGTATGATATGACATTTTATATTTATGTGACATAATCGATTTGTAGTGTATCTTGATATATGCTGTGAGATGCTGGCCTAAATCCAATTTCTACCAAATTGCTTTCCAGTTTTTCTCTCACTTTTTGTTAAATTGCAAGTCCTTACCCCCAGTAGTGGAGGACTTTGGCTGAATCAAATGCTTTGTTTGTTCATTTCTCTATGCTAGTGATCTAATCTGTTCCAACAATAAACTTCTCCATTTTTTCAAAAGTAATACTAAATAACCTTGGTGATCACTGCTTTGTTTTATGGTTCGCGAGCTGGTATAGCTAGGCTTCTCTCCTTCCCCCATTTTTCACTATTTTCCTTGAAATTCTTGGCTTTTTTCCCCTCTCCAGGTGAATTTTGTTATTTTTTCTCCCATAAAGTAGTCCTTTGGAAAATTGACTCAGAATGACACTGTATAAGTAAATTAATATGGGTAGTATTGTAATTTTATTACATAGGTATGAGTTAGCCATGAACAATTAATATTTCTCCAATGATTAAGACTTGTTTTTTTATTTCTGTGAAAGTGTTTTTTGGCTGTATTCACATAGTTCTTTTACATCCCTTGGGAAATAGGGTACCAAATATTTTATATGTTCTGCTGTTATTCTGAATAGATGTTCTTCTATCTTTTTGTACTGGGTTTTACTGTTGAGACACAGAAGTTGGGATAAGTTATGCAGATTTATTTTATGTTCTGTCAATTTTCATTATTTTTTAGTTGACTTTTTAGGGTTATCAAAATGGGCTATCATATCACTGGCAAAAAGTGATATTTTCATTTCTTCTTTTCCTATACTGATTCCTTCAATTTCTTTTTCTTGTCATTGCTGTAGCTAATTTTTCTAGAACTGTATAAAATAATAGTGATGATAATGTATATCCTTGATTTGCCTCTGATCTTATTGGAAAAAAAACTCTTGCCTTTTCCATTATGTATAGTTTTGGGACTTGACTTAAGATAGATAATATTTATTATATAAAGGAAAGGTCCACCTAATCCTATATTTCTAACTTTTAAAAAATTATTTTATGTGTTTAAAAAATTGTTTAATTTTTTAAAAAAAATGATTGGTATTGAATTTTGTCAAAAGCCTTTTCTGTATCTATTAATATAGTCATATAGTTTCTAATGTGGTCTGTTATGTTTAGAGTTTTCATGTATTGAAGCAGCCTTGAGATCTTGGTATAAATCCAGCCTGATCATAGTTTAAAATCTCTTAAATAGGTTGTTGTGGCCTCTGGACTAATGTCTGTAATGGTAATTAATTTAGCAGGTACTTGGTCCTTAGTGACTAAGGGCTAAGTACTTCTGTGAAAGAGGCAGAGGATGTGAACTCTGACTCCTGTTGCTGACGTGGCAGGAGGGGGTTGGTTGAGACAGGAATCCAGTGTGTGTATATAAGAATTACAGAGGTAGAGAATCAGAATCAGGAATGTTCCTCCTGGTGGCTCCTGGTGGAGGAAGAATCATGGAGACTGAAGCCGAGAGAGAGAGAGAGAGAGAGAGAGAGAGAGAGAGAGAGAGAGAGAGAGAAAGAGAGATTCTCTCCCAGCATCTGGAAGTTGACTGAGAACTGAGTTGGAGTTTTTCTTGAGACCAGAATCTGGTGAAGGCTGAAGTTGCTGCCTCCTGGAAGGCTGAGATTCCTTCTGGGTCCTAGGGCCAGCCGAACTGCTGGAGGACTGAAGAAACGTGACTGGCATAAGCCTTTGTTTGGTTGTGGCTTGGTGGATCCTTGAGTTCCTGGCAACAGAATTGGTGAAGGGTTTGAGATGTGCTGGACCCTGTGAGCTTCAGTGTGTAACAAGAACTGACCAAAGTCTGGATGGGAACTTGGGAGCTGTCTGCCCCAGAATCCAGGTGACTATTTGGTGGATTCAGGTAGGAGCTGGGACCATGGAAGGGGATCCAGGGAATCTGAGAGACCACCCCGAGTCAAGATGAAGAAAAGGCCTCCCCTTGGATGCATGATGAAGTTGAAGTTTACTAGACATCAAGGGGTGGAGGGTTTGTGTAATTTTCTAATGATTGTATTTAGTGACCGATTGCTGGATAAGTGACTCATTAAGTTAATCTATAATTGTCCCATGAGTGGAAGATTGATTATCATATTATGAATTGATTGAATGATTAAGTAAGGAGGGTTTCTCCCTTAGAGAAACCAGATAATTATTCTTTTGTTCTTTGTTCCAAATACTGTAGCCACTTTGGTGAAAACTATGTGGCCATTCTAATGTTAAGCTGTTGTGGACACTATATTGTTTTTTTTTTAAATTAATTAATTTATTTTCTTGTTTACATCATTCATTTCCACGAGATTTTGAGTTACAAATTTTCTCCCCATCTTTCCCCTACCCAACACCTCACCTAATCTGCTCTCTCCTATGTCCTCCCCCTCACCCCTCTGACTTTCTGGTAGGGCAGGATGGATCTCCCTACCACAGTGCCTGTGTATCTTAATTCCCAGTTTGATGTAGTTAATAATAATAATAATAATAATAATAATAATAATTGTATATATATTTTTAACATTTGATTATAGAACTTTAAATTCTAGATTCTTTCCCTTCCTCCCTTGTCACCCACCCCCACCAGAAGGACAAGTAATTAAATACAGGATGTACATGTGTAATTATGCAGAACCTCTCCAGTGGGCATATTGTGAGAGACTGATTATATGTCCCTCCTTCCTATCCCTCCCCCACCCCATTCCATTCTCTACCCTGACCCTGGCCCTGTCCCTTTATAGAAGTGTGTACTTCCATCAACTCTCCCCCCTACCCTGCCCTCCCCTCTGTCATCCCACCTCTCGTCCCCATTCCTCCCCTACTCTCCTGGGTGGCAAGATACCCAGTTTACAGTTTATGTCATTCCTTCCCTAAGTCAAGTTCAATGAGAGTAAGGTTGACCCTTTCCCTTTTGCCTTCTTGTTCTTCCCCTCCATTGTAACAATTATCCTTTGCCTCTTCTATGAGATGATTAAGCCCATTCTGTGTCCCTGTCTTCTCTCATTCTAATCCTCTCCCACCTCAGAATCTCACCTTTTAGAGTATAGTCCCTTCCTATTCAATTGATCTTGTGCCCTCTATGTATTCATATGTACACATACTCAGATATATGTTTGTATGCATATATAAACCCTCCTATATAGACATATGTGTATGTATATGTATATATAGATTTGTATTCCCTTCACCTATCCTCATACTGAGAAAAGTTTCATAAGTTACAATGATCACTTTTACATGTTGGCATGTAAATAGTTCAACTTTGATAAGTTCCTTATGATTTCTTTTCCATGTTTACCTTCTCATGCTTCTTGTATTTGAGTGTCAAACTTTCTTTTCAGTTC
>CM053583.1:203978308-204040916 GCA_028627135.1 Pseudochirops cupreus
GTAATGTTGTGAAAATTATATTGTGATATATTGTGAATGTTTGTCTTGATTTGTAATGGCACAAACAGAGTGTTCACTATATTTTGTAATCTGAACTCTAAAAGCTGTTCACAGTAGCATTCCTTTGGGAATCTGCTGGTGCATGGCATTACAGCTGATCATCTCGAATCTGTCTGCTCTGTGCTTTATCTTCACATAGTTGCTGGTTCATTTTCTCCCCATTAGACTGTGAATGCTGAAGAGGGTAGGGGCCGCTTTTACTTTTCTTTGTATCCCCCTGCTTAGCACAATCCGTGGTATATAGTAGGAGCTCAATAAATGCTTACTGACTGATTAAGACAAGTATGCTCAGTTTACAACTTTGTTGGGGTTTTTTTTTTTAGATTTAACTGAAAGAAGGAAAGTAAAACTTGAAAAGCAAAATCAGTCCAAGAAATTACTGTGAGCTGCTTCTCTCCTCTGTGCATTAAAGGGGATGCTTGGCAGAGTCCTCGACCTCAGTGAGCTTATGGTCTACTGAAAGGGATGAAATAGTTACACAGATAGTTGGAACACAAAATAAATGGAGACAGGGAGAGGACAGTGTACTCCAGGAAATCCAAAGGCATTGTTGCCTTCCCCAGGGGTGGGCAGAGGACAAACTTCAGGAAAGACAAGAAGACATTCAAGGGAAGGCAGTGAGGCATGGCAGCGCTAACTTGCAAAAATAAAAGGATGCCTCTAGTCTTTCAAAAGGCTTGGAGGCCACACAGGGAAGAGTCCCCTACCTGGGACTCAGTAGTCCCAAGTTCATTTTCATTTTTGAAGAGGACTAACATCATGGAGTGACTTGACTGGAGAGTGAACTGAGAGTAAGTCAGTTGGACAAAGTCATTGGCCTCATTCTGTTTTCCTGAGTCATGGAAGTCCAGTGGCAAGACAAAAGTCAAGAGGCCTGGAGATGATCCAGACTGCAGTGAATGACCTTAATGTCTTCCATGACTGACCAACCTCTAGGCGCTCCTCTGCGCCTGCTTCAGCTGCCTTCGTGGCTGCCATTGGAACATGTTGTTCTCATCCACTCATTCTGCTGTGGGAAGTCTTCAAACGCTTGGAGTGGACATCCCCCTGAATCACTGATGGGTGTCAGGCCCCGATTATCCTCAGTCTGGTTTAGTCTATCTGCTGAGATGGTTTTGCTGGAGTATGGCTACTGTACGTGCTACAGTTTCTTGGAGCCACAGATGAGAGTTGGGTGACAGGTGGATACCAAAGGTGGCTGAGCAGCACTGAAAAGGGCTGGTCCTCCCTGAATACCCCCACACAGCCCAATAGTTCCTATTTGATGATACAAACCACATCCCAGGAGACTGAAGTCTCTGAGTTTAAACAGTGGCTTCACCGACCTTTGGAAATTTCCTAAACCTTTCTGTGTCTCATCTTATTTGAATATAAAAATTTTAAAGTGCTATTGACTTGTTACCATGGGAGGTGGTTGGGGAATGGGCTAGTTTGTTGCTTTGCTAAGCAGGTGGTAAGCACTTAGTCATCCACCCTCTATCCAGATGCTCAAACAGATGTCACTTCCTCAAGGAGGATAGAATAAAATTTTCATTGGCTCCGTCCCCTGAACCTGTTTCTCCTTCAAACACTCCTATTTCTGTTGAGGATGCCCTCATCCCTTCAGTAACCCAGGTTTATAATGACAGACTCTTTCTTAATCTGGGAGATAGCTAATAACTATAGATAAGTGAGCACACTCTTCAACCTCAGGTGAATGGCCACCCCCCCTTCAGAGTCTCTCATGGGTTCATTCTGGGCAATTCCTGAACAGAAATTCTTCGGCACTGTGTAGGAGCTATAATTTGGGGGAAGTTAAACATGGAATGGTAGCTAAAAGAATGCAAAGCAATCGTAATCCTAACAATTCACACATAAACCTGGCTCACTCTCTCCCTCTAAGGCACACATCTGGGAGAGCAGGCAGATGGTCCTGGAGGGAATACTAGGGCTCTAGCTCTCACTCATTCAGAGCTCTTTCAAAAACTGAGAATACTCAAGTAGGAGATATCCAAACACCTGAAATCTAAACTAAGCTCAAAGGCTAATTTTATTTCACATAATATTTACTTTTAAAAACTTTAGTATTTTATTCCCCCCCCCAATTACATATAAAAACAATTTTTAACATTCCTTTTTAAAAAAATTTTGAGTTTCAAATTCTCTCCCACCCTCTGTCTCCTTCCCACCTCGCTAAGAAGGCAAACAATTTGCTATAGGTTATATTTGTGTGGTCATGCAAAATGTATTTCCATGTTAGCCATGTTATTAAAGAAAACATAGACAGAAAAAAACCAAGAAAAGTAAAGAAAAAGTCTGCTTCAATCTGCATCCAGACTCCATCAGTTCTTTCTCTGGGAATGGATTTTTCATTACCAGTCCTTCAGAATCGTCTTGGATCATTGTAC
Source organism: Pseudochirops cupreus (assembly GCA_028627135.1). Classification (NCBI taxonomy): domain Eukaryota; kingdom Metazoa; phylum Chordata; class Mammalia; order Diprotodontia; family Pseudocheiridae; genus Pseudochirops; species Pseudochirops cupreus. Next base: position 203,980,756 of record CM053583.1, read on the forward strand.
TGCTGAGAATAGCTAAGTCATTCACAGGTGATTATCGTTACAATGTTGCTGTTACAGTGTATAATGTTCTCCTGGTTCTGCTCACTTCACTCAGCATCAGTTCATATAAGTCTTTCCAGATTTTTCTGAAGCCATCCCCCTCATCATTGCTTATAGCACCATAGTATCCCATCACAATCACAACACAACTTGTTCCAGCCATTCAGCAATTGATGGACATCCTCTCAATTTCCAATTCTCTGCCTCCACTAAAAGAGTTTTGCATGATATTTAATTTCATCCTTTACCTTCCCTCCCAGCCTTAAAGCATTTTGGAGGTGGAGGGTGAAGAAGAGATAAAAACAGAAGGTTGGAAACAGACTTTGGGTCTTGGGGCTCAAAACATTCTATTCAATGAATATTCATTCAATGAACACTTCTTAAGTGTCTGGGCAAGTGATTGGCATGGTGGACAGAGTGCCAGGAGTGGAGTCAAGAAGACCTGAATTCAAATGCAGCCTTGGATACTGACTAGCTGTGTGACCCTGGGCAAGTCACTTAACCTCTGGGGATAATAACAGCACTGACCTCTCAGGATTATTGTGAAGACCAAATTTGCTAACTTTAAAAAGCTATATATACAGTAGTGGTTTATATTAGTATCACTATTATTATAATATTATGGCTTTTTAAAATGAGAGCCAAAAAAACCACATCCACAATTACATAGGCAAGAAAATCACATGCAAAAATCAGCAAAAATATCAGAAAATTGGAATTTTCTTAAGCTTCAATACCATGATAATAGATAGATGGAAAAAAATTAAAGAAAGAAATTAAATTAGCCAAAGAACCACGAGATATAAGCAACTGAATGTGACTGAGAAATCTCAGAACAAAAGGATGATAAAACTTGATAGTTGAGAAAGTTCATGGAAAATATATATAACAATGAAAAAGAGAATGATTTCACTGGACAACAGACTGGAGTCAGGAAGACCTGAATTCAAATCTAGCCTTGGATACTGACTAGCTGTGTGATTCTGGGCAACAGAATGCCAGAAACAGAAGAAGTAGAAAGATATTCCCAGAAATCTACATCACTGAAAAAACATCTGATATTAATGCAGGCAAAAGTAATAGATCTGGGGGACAGACCAAGGAAAGAAAATTTAAGAAATCACCTAAAATGGTGAAGAAAAGCATCAAATCACTATATTTGAAGAAGCCATCCAAGAAAATTTACCAGGAATATTTTTAAAAGAAAAATTGGAAATCAACAAAATTATCTATCTCGTGGTCAACTCCTCCAAAGAAACACCAGCATCAAGCCAGAGACTGATAGCCAGGTTTCCTGACTCCTACTAGACCGTGAGAACTAAACTCAGCAACTTACTGTGGATGTGGGCAATATATATCTATATAAATATGTATACATATACGGTGCTTAGCCATTGCCTAGCACACAGTAAGTGTTAAATAAATGCTAAATACTATTATGATTATTCATCACCTTTAATTTATAAACATCAGTGAGGCGAAGACCATGGTCCAGTGAGACAGAATAGTAGAAAACAGCTCTTGATTTGGAGTTGGAGAGCCTGGACTCAGACAACTTCTTCTTTCTGGGCTTTAGTTTCCTTATTTGTAAAATGAGGGGGTTGGCTTCTCAGGTCTCTCCCAGCTCTAAATAGATGATCCTCTGGTCCTACGAGCAAGATACAAAGAGAAGCAGTCTCCAAAATCATCTCATTCAAACATATTGGGTTGTATTCCTCCTATGTAATTCTGGACTGATGAAAAGAAAGCAGAATCAGAATCAGGATTGAGTGCTTAATGAATGATTTTTAATTAATTTATTACAGCTCCAAATCCATGATACTATGAGAGGACAGAAGGCAGGAGCCTGTTGGTGCCATGAGGCCATTCTGGGCAGAGCCCAGACAGAAGGATCTTGTCCAGATAATGAGGGCCCTTCTGGAGGTGACACCAGACAGCTTGTACTGAGCTCCAGGGCACTGTGGAAGCCCACTGGTGAGATTTGCACTCATTCAACATTCTATCTCTCTGCCCAAAAGGCAAGAGCAAACAGGTGCTGTCCAGCAGGACACACCTTTGGATGAAGAGTCTGCTCTTCAGTCAGGCCATTAGCACAAATGTCTCCCCACAAATGGATAGTGAACTGGGCCTTGAGTCGGACCAAGGATGGGAGGGGGCTGATCTGCACTGGGGGAAGGGCTGAGAGCTTTCAACAAGCCTGAGCTGTGCTCAGATGCAAATATCTATCTTTTTTGTCTTAGGGAAAATGTAATTATTTGTATTACTAATTTGCATTATTAATACCAATAACTATATTTGTATTAAACACTGTGTGCCAGGCTTTATACTGTCCTGAGTATACAGTAGGCACTTAATAAATGCTTGTTGCCTTATTGTCTCCTGTGCTTTCTCTCTCCTGCTTTACCCAGTTGCTAATGATGAATGGTTATAAAGTCATTGACATTCTGAAAGAAGAATTACTCCAGAATTATAAGAAGTCCCAAAAGGAGATGGAATACGCCACTCCAAGTTTGTCCCATGCTTCTACATGTCATGAAAAGCTGAAGAAGTTTATCCAGGAGATGGCCATAGCGTGTTTGGCTGGTCTGTGTATCCACCTGATTTAAACCCCATCAAAAATCTATGGATTACAAAGAGCTATAAAGCTGTGAATTGGAAATTAAAGGGATATCTGTGAATTGGGCAATGGCCGAACAAGCTGTGGTATGTGATTGTGATGGAACACTATTGTGCTGTAAGAAATGAGGAGTAAAATGGCTTCAGAAAAACCTGGGAAGACATATATAAACTGAGGCAAAGTGAAGTGAGCAGAACCAGAACATTGTACACAGTAATAGCACTATTACAAGGGTGATCGACTGTGAAAGACTTAGCTACTCTTCTTAAGACAATGATCCAAGACAATTCCAAAGGATCCATAGTGAAAAACACTATCCACCTCCAGAGACAGAATTGATGAATTCTCAAGGCAGACTGACAAAAAGGACCATTTCAGAGTAACCTAGGAAGAGGTATAGATTGATCCAGAGTGAAACATGACCTACTTCCCCCACCTTGACCTCAGCCATACACAAAGATAGACAGTCTCTTGATCTTAGCACCAACCCAATGCTAAAGAACTCTCTCATGAGTTCTTAGCACCCACTCTCATGCTAAAGAACTCTGAAATTTCCTCCTCTGATCACATGGCTCCTCTTCACTCAGCCTCTCAGCTGAGAACCTTGCTTTGTCACTGAAAAAAATCGAGGTTATTCTCCAGGAGCATCCTCTCCTCCCCTTGTCCTCATCTGCTTATCCTCTCTCAGGTCCTCCTGGCACTATCTCTGCCTTCGTCCCTGTCTCACCTAATGAGGTGACCATTCTCTTTGCTAAGGCAAGGCATCTATCCTGCCAACCGCTCTCCCTGCACAAGTGACCTCATTCTATCCTGTCTCTGCCAGCAATTGTCTGCCCCCTCCATCACTTTTCTTCAGTCTCCCTCTCCACTGGCTGCTTCCCAGATGCCTGACATGCTTGTCCCCCTCATTCTCAAAAAACCCTCACTTGATCCCTCTATTCCTGCTATCACCCCACATCTCCTCTGCTCTCTGGGGCTAAGCTCCTTCAAAATTCCATGTAGGATTGGCACCTCTACTCCCTCTCTTCCCTCCCTCTTTTTTTTTTTTAACTCTCCTGTCTGGCTTCTGACCTCATCATCCATCTGAAACTACTCTCTCCAAAGCTACCAAAGGGCTTTTAATTGTCAGATCTAATGGTCTTTTCTCAGTTCTACCCATCTTACCTCTTCCACTCTTCCAGGTTTTGACACAGCTGATCACTCTCTTCTCTTTGACACCCTCCTCTCTCCATGGCACTGTCCCTTCCTGGTTCTTCTCCCACCTCCTATTACTCTCCCATCCAGGGACACTGACCTCCTGACTGTTCCACCAAGACGATCCTCCATCTCTCCACTTGGGGCACTCTCTCTGGCTGGCCTCCACTGCCTGCAGGGCTCTCCCTCCTCCACTCTGACCGCCCACCTCCCCGGCTTCCTTCAAGTCCCCACTAAAATCCCACCTTCTACAGGAAGCATCTTCCAATTCCTTCTCATTCTCCTGCCTTCTATCTGTTAATTATCTCCTGTCTATCCCGTACCCAACTCGTACATTCTGATTTGCCTGTTGTCTCCCCCATTCAATTAGGAGCTCCTTGGAGACGGGGAGTTTTCTGTCTCACTTTGTAACCCCAGCACTTAACATCGTGCCTGCATGTAGTCAGAGCATAATACATGTCATTGACTCGACCTCGGTCTCCTTTGCCTCAACTGTATTCTGGCCGTGCCCGCTAATGGTGAGGGTCTGCAGTGTGCGTCTCTGTCCTGGGCCCTCTTCTCCCTCCACACTATTTTACCTGGTGACTTCACCAGTTCCCATGGGTTTAATGATGATTTTGGGGGTGACAATGCTCCAGTCTGCTTGTCTAGCACCAACCTCTCTCCTCACCTCCAGTCTCTCACCTCCCAATGCATATTAGACATCTTGAACTGCATGTGCCTTTTTTAAAATTTGATTTATTTACTTTTAGTTTACAAGATTCAGTTCCAGAGTCCCTTGAGTTTCAAGAACTGCATGTTCTACAGACATTAAGCCACTCATGTCCCAAGCTGAAGTCATTGTCTTTACCCTCCCCTGCAAAAAGAAGCCATTCCACTTTCAGGACTTCCCTAGCACCACTGAAGGCACCACCACCCTCCTGGTGTGCCATGGCTGAAAACTAGCTGTCCTCTTTGATTTTTCCAGAGAGCTGGTTGCTAAACTTTTGCCAGCACACCTCTGTCCATAAGGGACTTAATAGAGTTAAGCAAAGACACTGAAGGAGAAGCATGTAGACAGAAGTCACTCCAAGTAGGGTGTCGAAAAAGAAAGCCTTCTGAGGGGCAGAATGCAGCTGTCTGACCCACAGACATGTAGGGAAGAAAGCTGGTCCTCATTGCACTCCCAACCTCCTGGGCCTGGAATTCTAGAGACTGCTGAGAGATCTGGCCCTTCAGGAGCTCTGTTCTCTCCTGGGCTGAGCAGAGACCTCATCTCATTCCCAGGTGAAGAACTGTGGATTTCCCAGCATAGCCCATTCTGTAGAAATTCCATTTCCACTTCCTGTTTTGCTTGGACAAATGGATTTACCTGGCAATACCTATGTGTGGTCAACTTTCACATAACTCGTAATTGGTGCGGAAGGGTTGAGTGGCTGTGCCCTCCCCCTTAAGAGTGACCAGGGAAGCTACTTTCCTCCTGAACCCAGAGTCAAAGCCTTCAGTAAAGATTGTCGAGAGGCAGTGGGGTGGCAGATAGAGACAATCTTGGCCCTTGGAATAGAAGAGATTCCCCAATCTTGCTTCCCTGCCCTCCCCAGTTAGCATGCCCGCAGACGCAGGACAACCCCACTCCAAATGCTCTGATGGGTATACGGTACCTCGGACCACAGGCCATTCCACCTGTGACTTCCATCTCTATATTGAGACGGGCCTTCCGTATGACCTTACCTGCATTCATACATACGAAATAAACACAAGGGTGGTCAAGCAGGGAGAGCCTGAACGGAAGGGAAGAAGCATTATTAAACGCCTACTGTGTGCTGGGCACTACGCTAAGTGCCTTACAAACGCTGTCTTACTTGATCCCCACAACCACTCTGGGAGGCAGGTGCTAATATTTTTCCCCCTTTACAGTTAAGGAAACTGGTGGCTTGGCCAGGTTTGCCCACGAGTTTAGTGATCACCCAGCAGCTGGTGCCCCGGACAGCCCACCCCCCATTGGGACAGCTGACCACTGCCAGCAGAGGCCTGGGGAGGGATTCCCAGGTGGAGCCTCCCCAGGGAGGGCTAGTCCAGGCTCTGCCCTTCCCTCTGCCTCCCATCGGCTCTCCCATGCACCGATGCTGACCGTGAGCCTGCCACCCCACCTCGCGGCCAGAGCGGGCACTGCGGCTGACGTCTGAGCCTGCCTTAATTAAAGCCTGCTCTCAAGACGAGTGGTGCCTAATTTCAGCCTGGCCCCGCAAGAACCCCTCCGCAACAGAATCACAACTGGAGAGCCAGAAGGACCTTAGAGGTCACATAGCTCAACCTCTTATCTTTCACAGGAGGAAACTGAGGCCCACAGAGGGATCCTAGAGCAGGAGGAGGGTCACACAGCTAGTAATTGCCTGAGGCCACACTGGAACTCAGCTCCTCCTGACTCTGGGGTCAGTGCTCTATCCACTGCACCACCCAGCACCACCCTCTTCATTTTTTTTTTTAGGAGAGACCACGATCTCTGAGGCAAGAGGAAGCCCAAAGATGGCCAACAGCAAGGGGTAAGGGCACAGAGATTTAGGGAGAAGCTGAAGAATCAGCAACAGTGGAGGTGGACGTATCGAAGAAAAACCCAAAGAATCTTCTAACCTCCCCTCCCCCCAAGCCAAGTCAAGTCAGCAAGTATTTCTTAAGCACCTGGCCCTACTATGTGCTACGCTCAGTGCGCTAAGTGTTAGGCATTCGGAGAAAGGGAAAAGATCGGCCCTGTCCTCAAGCAGCTCACAGTCTGACGACTTCATGCAGCTGATCTTGTGAGAAAGCCCAGAGTAAGAAGTCACTAAAACGCGAGGAGAGGCAAGGACCACTCACGGAAGAACTCACCACCTGCTTCAGTTTCCTCATCTGTAAATTGAGCTGGAGAAGGAAATGGCAAAATACTCTAAAGATCTAAACAAAAAAAAAAACAAACCACCCCTTCCCCGTTCCCAGTCTCTACGGCATTCCACATCCCCTCCATCCCTAGCCCTCCGTCTCACTTAAAATCTGCCCACCCTGTGCCCTCTGGAATTCCCGCACCATAATTCATAAATTCCCGTCATCGGAGACGCGGATCCCCCATTGGCACTGCATCTCAGGCCACTCTCTCCAGGACTGCTTGCGTCTTCTGCCGTGACCCCCAGCTCCCTCTTCCTGCTGCTGGAGCTGGCAGGCTCTTGACACTTCTAGGCTCTCCCCCCGACACAACCACTCAGCAATCTCAATCCAAATTTACTCACTAAGAAGTGGCAGTCAGCCACCAGCCCCAGATCATTCTCCATCCTTCCTCAAGGAGTTCAGGACCTGGCCCTGCATGGCCTCTCCACACCAGCCCCTGCCCTCATGTTGTGGTTCAGTCACGCTTGACTCTTCATGACCCCACCAACCATATCGTTCCTGGGGTTTTCTTGGCAAAGATACTAGAGTGATCTGCCATTTCCTTTTCCAATGGATTAAGGCAAACAGAGGTTAAGTGACTTGCCCAGGGTCACACAGCCAGTGTCTGAAGCTGGATTTGGACTAGCCACCTAGCAGCCCCTGATGATCTCTGTGACTCAGGGCAGATCACTTAACCTCCCTAGGCCAGTTTCCCCCACTGTAAGATGAGGGTGATAATGGCCCTACTTTACAGGTCTGTTAGAAGATGAATTGAGAGAACATTTGTGAAGTGCTTTGGGGCCCTGAAAGCACCATTAGAAGTGTCGTGATTCCTCTCTCTTTCTTCTCTCTCTCCCTCTCTTTCCATCATCCCTTTTCTCTGTCTCTAATTTTCCATCTCCCGATCCACTGGTTCCTTCCCTGGGCCCTCAAACACAACTAAGTCTCTCCTCTCCTTAGAAGTCTAGACCCCAGCCACCCCTCCAGCCATCATTCTCTGCCCCGTCTTTCCCAGGCAAATTCCTAGAAAAAGCGGTTGGCATTCACACTCACATTCACTCTCTCCCCTTGCTTCCCAGCACTTTGCAATCTGCCTTCCAGAGATCCAAGCACTCGGAGAAGGCTGCCCTCCCCAAAGTCACCAAGGACAAATCGCATGGCTTTTCCTCACCCTTTTAACCCACTTGAGCATTTACTCTCCTGGACTTTTGAGTCTCTCTTGGTTTACAAGATACTCTTCTGTCCTGGCTCTCCAAGTTGCCTGACCCCTTCTCCTCAGTCTTCCTTGCTGAGCCATCATCTACTTCCTCACTGTCCTGGGCCTTCTCATTTCCCTCTATGTAAGTGGAAGCTCTCTACGCTAGTGACCACCAGATCTACTTATGCAGTCTCTCTCCAAACTTCCATCCCACATCACCAACGCACTTCTGAAATCCCAAACTGACTGTCAAACTCAACATGGCCAAGACAAAGCTCCTTCTCACTCCTGAGTGTCTCTTGGCAGTTGTTACAAAAATCCACCAACGGCTTCCATGCAGCTCTGACCATCTCCCATGAAACCTCGCGAGAACACAAGGACCCCTGCCCTTCACAGACAGGAAGCAGAGAAGGTCCACCCAACATCATTCTGTCATGAAGCTGATAAGCAATGGGGACCACAAGTGGGGTTAACAGAGTGGCCCATAAGATGTAGGTGCTGGGAGGTTTTCTGAAGGCATAAGTTCTAAAACTCAGAAGCAAAAAAGGTTCTTTCTATAGTCGCTGCAAGATGCTAAAGATACCTCTGGAGTCCCTTTGCTGAGTCTCCCTCGTAACAGGGAAGCTGCGTTGGTCCCTGGAGCCGCCACAAGAGGGAGAGAGGAGACCAGAAATAGCCACAGGCTGCTCTCAGAAACAAGCTACTCACGGAGGGAAGAGGTAAGAAACCAGAGATCACAGGATGCAAGAGCCCCCGAAATCCTCCAGGCCACCTCTGTTCTGTTTGTTCGATTGCTCACAGAGACCAAGAAAAGGCACAACTTCTCCAAGGGTGGCTCCAGAACAGTTCCTTTGGACAAGGAAACAGGCCCCATGGAGTTAAGCTGTCCTGGGATCCTCTGTGGGGCTGGCTGTCAAAGCCTTCATGACCACCGTCTGCCATCTTTCCAGTCTTGTCGCACCTTCCTCGCCCCCACAGTCTCTAGGATTCCAGCAGTGCCAGCCTCTGTTCTCCTTTCATAAGACCCTCAGTCTCTAACTCCTTGTTTTTTTCTCCAGCTATTTCCCATGCCTGGAACACTCTCCCTCCTCATCACTACCTCCTGGCTCCCTTCACATCAGCACTAAAATTCTACCTTCTGTAGCAAGTCCTGCCCAGTCCTCCCTAAAGCTAGTGCCTTCCATCTGAGGCTACTCCCCATTTACCACGTCCAGATCATCCTTCTACCTAATGGTTGGCATGCTGCCTCCCCAACTGGGTAGTGCAGTGGTAGATAGAGTGCTCAACCTGCAGTCACAAGCACCTGAGTTCAAATCTGGTCTCAGACACTGTGTGACCCTGGGTGTCTGACTCAGTTTCACCAGCTGTGAAATGGGAGTAACAACAGCACCTCTTCCCAGGGTTGTTGTGAGGACCAAAGGAGATCATACTTGTGGCTCACAACAGTGCCTGAGGCATAGTAGGCTTGTTTAATGCTTATTTTAATTTAAAGGTTTAGTCTCTCCCCCTCCCTCCCAAAAAGCTCCTCCAGAGCAGAGCTCCTCTCTTGCTTTTCTCTCTACTCCCAGGGCTTAGGACAGAACCTGACACTTGGTAAGCACTTAACAAACGCCAAGACGTCTTCTCTGATCCCTAAAGTCAATAACCATTCCCTTTGCAGGACCTAGGACCGTGCTGGCACACAGCAGGTGTTTAAGAAATGCTTAAAGACTTGACTTCCCCACCTTTCGAATATTCACACCATGGATTATTTTGTGACTCACCCCTTGCCAGACCATAAAGTCCGAGAGTCAACCACCGCTCACAAAACGCCACAGTGCTGGGCACTAGAGACCAAGATTAAAGGAAAAAAGAGAAACATCTCTGCCCTTGAGGATCATACATCTTACTGCAGGACAAGGTCTTGTCTAATCTGGGGATGTCTACAGGACCCGGCAATGAGCCTTGTAGATGCTTAATAGAAGAACGTGGCCAGAAGAGACTTGACACCAGACAAGCAGGAGAGATATGGAACCAGCCAACTGCTGTGCCCCAATTGTCGAGGTCCCCTCCACATAGCCCCCCAAGCACCCTCTCAAGCAGCATTGCCAAGGTGTGATGCTGGTGATACAGTGAGCCTCTATGTTAGCAGGGCATCTGAAAAAGAATTTCAATCAAGAATCACTAAATGTATTAAGAATAAGAGAAATGTCCCCTATCGATAAATGGTCAAAGGATATGAACAGGTAGTTTTCAGGTGAAGAAATTAAAGGTATTCTATAGTCATATAAAAATACTCTAAAGCATTATTGATTAGACTAAAACAACTCTGAGGTACCACCTCACACCTATCAGATTGGCTAATATGATAGAAAAGGAAAATAATAATTGTTGGAGAGGATATGGAAAAACTAGGTCACTCATGCATTGCTGATAGAGTTGTGAACTGATCCAACCATTTTGGAGATCAATTTGGAACTATGCCCAAAGGGCAACCAAAGTGTGCATAATCTTTGATCCAGCAATACCACTACTAGATTTGTATCCCAATGAGGTTAAAAAAAAAAGGAAAAAGATTTATGTATACAGAAAATATTTATAGCAGCTCTTTTCATGGTGGCAAAAAATTGGAAACTGAGGGGATGCCTGCTAATTGGGGAATGGCTGAACAAGTTGTGGCATATGGAATACTATTGTGCTATAAGAAACAACAAGCAGACAGATTTCAGAAAAACCTAGGAAGATTTATACAAACTGATGCGAAGTGAAGTGAGCAGAACCAGGGGATCATGGTCAGAATACAAATCACAGCATTCTATTCTTCCCTTTATTTCCTCTTCCTTTTGGTCTATTTCTTCTTTCACAACATGACTAATTATGAAAATGCTTCACATGATTGCACACATACAGCTTGTGTGAAATTGCTTACCATACAGGAGGGAGAGGGATAAAAGGAGGGAAGGAGAAAATTTGGAACTCAATTTTTTTTAAATTAATGTCAAAAATGGCTTTACATGTAACTGGAAAAAAATAAAATATTATTTTTTTAAAAAGAGAGAAATGCACATCAAAACAACTCTGAGGTTTAGACATACTGGTATATTGTTGGTGGAGCTGTGATTTAATACAATATTTTGGAAAGTAATTTGGAACTAAGAAAATAAAGTAACTAAAATGTCCATATCCTTTGACTCAGAGATTCCACTACTAAGTTTACACCCCAAGGAGGCCACTGAAGAGAGTTCCCCTTCACACCAAAATATTTATACCAGTCCTTTCTGTGGTAGCAAAGAATTTGAAATAAAGTAGATGTCCATCAGCTGGGGAATGGCTAAACAAATTGTGGCCCATGACTGTAATGGAATACTACTGTGCTATAAGAAATGATGTGTGTCAACATGACTAAGACGGAAACGTTTTGCATGACTGCACATGTATAACCCATATCAAATTGTTTGCCTTCTCAACTGGGCAGGAGGAGCGGGAGGAGGGAAGGAGAGCATCTGGAATTCAATTTTTTTAAAGAATGTTAAAATTTGTTTTTACAAGTAATTGGGGGAAAATAAAATATTAAATTTAAAAGAAAAAAGAAATAATGTGTGTGATGAATAGAGAAAAGAATGGAAAGATCTATACGAACTGATGCAGAGTGAAGCCAGCAGAGCCAAGAAAACAATATATACGATGTAAACGGAAAAGAACAGCCACAAATAACCGAAGGCGAATGCTACAAAATTGCAAAGAACGAGTACAGTCCCGAAGATGAGAAGTCGCCCCCACCATCGCACTCCTTCGCAGGGAAGTCCATGGGTGTGGTACGTTACACATATTTTCAGATGTTTGATAGACTGATCACTTTTGGTGATTTTGTTCCTTTTTTATTTAAAAAGAGATTTTTTTTGTATGGAATGGCTGTCTGGAAGGGGGTGAGGGGAGGGATAATACCAAAAATTCTGGTGATATAAAAAAATAACCATTAAAAAAATTTAAAACAGCTTAAGTGGATACTACCATGCTCCAGTGCAGTGGACATATAAAGGCAAAGATGAAACAATCCCTGCCCTCAGAGTGCTTACTTTCTACCATGAGAGACAATAAGGCAAATTGCGGTGGGGACAGTCAGTGAAAAGGCAGAGAGATGAGAGACGGGAGCATCTCCTATGGCAAACAACATGGCAACCAGTTGGGCTGCAGAGAAGGAGTCATGAACAATAAAGCTAGAAAGACAAGCAGGAGGCAGGTTGTGAGGGTTTTACTACATGCCAGAAAGAGACATTTGTATCTGATCCTAAAGTCCTGTGAATTCTGAGTGCAGGAGAGAAACATGGTGAGACCCGGTCCTTTGTTTTCAATTTTTTATTCTGAACTTGACAACATACAAACACAGAAAGTAGAACGGAAAGATGAGAAAACCACACAGGAAGCCACAAGTCACTGCATCATAGAGGTCTGCTTTTTCAGAAAAGTATAATACAAATTTAAAAAGTCGCTTTCAAAGCTCTCCTGATGTCCTGTGTTTGCTTCTGGCTTTCCTTCTCCTGTACATTTTAAAAACGCTTCCTCCTCCTCCTCCTCTTTCTAAAATGTCTATGATTCAATGGGCCATGTCCAAAAACAAAACCACACCTCCCTCTAACAATGAATAACCATTTACTAAGCAACTACTGCGTCCCAGGCATGGTACCAAGTACTGGGGATGCAAAAAAGGCAGACAGGCCCTGCCCTCAAGAAGCTTAGAGTCTAACAGGGGAGATGGTGTGCAAACGAGCTGTATGAAGCAAGCTCTCTACCAGATCAACAGGAAAGAACACACAGAGGGAAGGCACTGGGATCGAGAGGGGCTGACTGCTAAGGGATGCCAGGGAGCTCAGGGGTCGGAGCATCCCAGGCACAGGGCAGCCACAGAAAATGCCTGGAGGTGAGAGCTCATGGTACGACCAGGAAACCAGCATTGCTGGATCAGATACCCTGCCCTGCTCAGCTCAACTACAGCTGGGACAGTGTTTTGGGATGGGCTCCACCATTTAAGGAGAAGAGGGATACACTCTGCACGTGCCCAGAGGAAGGCTGCCAGGACGGGGAAGGGCCAAGTTTACATGCTTTACGGCCCAAATGAGGAAACAAAGTGACTGGTCCAGAGAAAAGAGGGACGGGACGATTCTTTTTAAGTACGTGAAGGGCTGCCTCATGGAAGGGCAATGAGATGCGTTCTCTGGCCCCAGAGAATGGAACCAGGAGCCAGGGAGGAAGACGGGGAGGGAGCAAGCTGCCAAAGGTCAATTGAGGCTTAATTTGGGTTAAAAACAAAACCCGTCCCAACACTGAGGGTGGTGCTGAAGTGGCCCTGCTCGGCAGAGGCTGCAGATCCTACGGATGGGGGTCCAAGCTGCATGGAGGGCCTCGGCATCTTCAGTCCTACACAAAGGTCGGCTACTATGGCTCCACAGGTGCGTGAAGTGTGCCGATGCAGTCAGGAGTGCAGGGCCTGAGGTGATCTCCATGTGTCCTGTCTGCACCGGGTATTTGGTGAGCTGTGGCTGTGAGCTGTCACTGTAGTCCCAGCACTTAGCAGAGGGCCTGGCACATAGTAGACATTTAGGGAATGCTCGCTGACTTTCCACTCCATGTCTGGCTGGCACTTTTCTTGCGTCATTTATACAACTCTTCATTACCAAGTGTCACCGTTTCCCCATCGAACTGTCCTCTGCCGCTTGCCCCGCCAGTCCGCCCACTGCTCCTCACCCCCAAGGCCCCACTCTGGAGCCCTTTGAATGGGCTCCCCCTACCCTTAGCCTAGGCCAGGCCAGCCTCTCTCCTCCCTTCTTTTCCTACAAGACTCCTAAGGCTTCAGGTGGGGTCCAGGAGGGGGACACTGGCCTAAAATTACCTTTATCTCCTTCTCAAGTCTGAGAAGGCAGGGACTTCGTTGAACAAATGAACTGAGCTATAACAAAGCCAAGGATCAAGATAGTGTAGAAGCAGCATTAGGCTCAGGGCTGGAAGACCCAGATCCACACCCTTCCATGTCTGCCTGTGGGAGCCTGTGGGAAGTGACTAACCTGGGACTCAGCTTCCTCATCTGTGAAAGGAGGGGGCTGGTCCAGAGCAGGCCTTCCCCCTCCTGTGTCCTGGACCTCTCTGGGGGTGCCCCAGAGGACTTCCCTCTCCGAATGATGCTTGGAAAGGGATGGGGTTACCGAGGAAGCCAACTCTATGGGCATGCAGCAATGCATACATCGTCAAAGACAAAGCTACGGGCCCCAGGTCAAGAAGCCCCAGCCTAGATGAATTCTGAGGCCGCTCAGCTGCACATCCTATGATCCTAAGAACCAGGGCAAAGGGGAGAAAAGGCCTCAGAGTGCTCAAAATATTTCACTAAATCCACAGAACTCACTCAGAGTTTTTTACTTTCTTTTTAAAAATTTTACCTATTTTTAATTTACAGAATAAAACAAGCATTTCCTAACAGCGTAATAAAAAAGATGACCACATATGAAATCATAAATCCGCTGGGCACGTGCTCTTTTTCAAATATATAACAAGGTTACTGTGTGAATTCTGTCTTTCCTTCCCGAAGCTCCTAGAGAGTTCCATGACAGAGTATGGGAGGCCTGCTCTAGTGCTGGCACCAACAGCCTCCCCCACATCACGAAGCTGCCTCAGAAGGGGTCCCTGGCTCACAGCCACACGGAGTCCCAGGAACGGACCCAGGGAAGGACGCTTGGGGACCATCTCATCCAGTGGCCTCATTGCACAGATGAGGAAGCACCGAGGGGGGGATGGCTCTTGCTGCTCGAGGCGATGTGGCCACGTGGTGGCTGGGGAGGGACGGGAACCGTGGACTCATCCCTCCAGAGCAGGGTTCTCCCAATAGCACTGCTATGTTCTTGCATTATCAGGAAAAAGATAATCCTGTTTATTCTTTTAAGAAGTCCAGGAAGCACATGGATTAGATACATCTGGGGGAGTATTTTCATCAAAGTGATGACATTTTTTAAAAAGTTGTGGTGCCTGAAATGGGACCCACTTGGGGCAAGCAGGACAATGCGGCTACAGGCACAGGTGGCCCCCATGCCGGACCCCAGGCTGCATGTTCTCAGCCAGCTCCTTCCACTTCACCCAGGGCCTCAGAACAAGTCCTACAGGCCTTCTGGGCTGGAGGAGGCCTTCAAGGCCCATTCTGGGCACCCCAGACCTGAAGATGAATCCCTTCCACCACACACCTCCCTGGCCCAACAAACAATCCCTCAGCTTCCACCTGACACAGCCCTCCAGCAATGCGGGGCTCCCTCTACCCCACTGCTGGGCAGATCTAACTGGAAAGTGCACATCCCTCCCCTTGAGCTGAAAATCTGTCTCTCCAACACACACACAAATGATGCTAATGCTTTCAAAGTTATCTGTCCCTGTGGGAGGCTCTTTACCCCAAGCCTGTTTTCTGGAAGGCCACTTTAGGATCATAGGACCACAGAGTTGACTGGGCTGGAGGGGTCAGAGGTTCCTTCAGGAGGCCCAGAGTGAGTCAGTCAGAATCCCAAGGTCACACATACCCCAAGTGGAAGGGCCAGGCTCATCCAAATGTGCTTCCCTGACACCAAGCAGACTCCCTTCTGAAACCGGTGCCAGAGGAGTGGTCTTTGGGCTATTCTCAGTGGCTGCAAAGCCTTGTCTTTTAAGACAGAACTGACTTCCCAAGAAAAGAGTAGTTGAATCAAGCACAAAAAACCACATGGAGAGCAAGGTGCAGGAAGGATTGAGGGAAGGAAGGATGGCCGTGGAATCAGGCCCTTCACAGAGGAAGCCAAGGGAGAACGGGCAGGACAGGTCTCCTGCGCCTCAGGCTCTGCCCGGAGAACCCCAGAGGAGCAGAAAAGGGACTGGCCTGGGAGCTCCCGAGTGTGGTGAGATGGAGACGTCACAAGAGAATCCAGCATTGAGCCACATCAGGCCTGAAAGGCCGCAGAGTCTTCCATGTCTTCTCACCACAATCCTCAAAAAGAATTCCCTTCCCTCCCTGCCCCCCAGCTGTTGGGGGGGTCTTCTCCCACTGACCGACTGGGCAGCTTTTCCGTATTATGACAGTGAAGTCTCCCTCCTCAGGCTTCAGTCCTGAGCTATGGCAGCTTCTGGTCCACAGGAATCATCAACAGCACTGACATCATCCCCATTCTACAGACAGAGAAACTGGGGCTCAGAGAAGTGGGTGAATCCAAACCGCCTACCTCACACTGCTCCACTCCAGGACTGTGGCTGGTAGACGGGGCCCGGGAGGTCAGGGCAGAAGGTGCACAAGCCCCCTGTGCCCAGGTGGCCTCAGGCCAGGGCTGGCTTAGTATAAAACACTGCAACATTGTGAAACAAGCAGGGATTTATTTTATGAACAGACCATCACAGGGCCTAAGCACAAAGCGCCCCACTATGCAATGAGACTGAACAGCTGCAACGAGCAGCACCGGCCCTCACCCGTGCGTGCCACACAGAAAAGCTAAGGCTGCATGGAAGGGGATGGGCCTGCTCTCTACACCAGCAGCAGCCCCCAGGAGGGCAGCCTCAGGAAATGAGGAAATCGCCATGGCAGGCCTGACGGGGCCCACAGCAAAAGTTCTTTTCTTTAAAAGTGAAAAACTCTTGGTCGCTAAAGCTCCACCAGCTGCTGCAAAAGAAAATGCTGTGCCGTCTCTGACCTCACAGCCAGAAGTGGCATGCAGACTTGCACACAGAGTGACCAGTCAGCAGGGCAGGCTATCCGGCCAGGAGGGGCCTGGCCTCGCTTACAGGGGAAACGAGAGCCCTGCTTCCATATCTCAGAGGGCTGGAGGCCACTGTGTAAAGAAAGGTCTTGGAAAATCCCCCTAAACACCTCTGCTTAAGGGGATCTGGAAGGGAAATGTGGCAACCCTGATGCCCTGGGAACATTCCATGTTTCTGATGACAAGCCCTCCCCACCACCAAACTGTAACAAGTGTCCACGCAAGATGATGGCAAACAGCTCCCAACGTCACCCCATCTCAAGTGAAGAGTCCCTTCCGGGCTCCAGCCTTCGCTTTCTTGGAGCTGCCCGCTGGAAGCACGCTGCCCCGGGCCGAAGAGAACCAGTCTGGAAATTTCCTCTTGGAGGCCTCCGACACAGGCTGTGGGGGAGAAGAAAGGTAGGGGCAGACAGAGGGAAAGGGCTGCTGGGCACAGAGAGTGGCAGGGCAGGAGTAGGTGCACACACATCCCCCCATGCCACACACTGCATGCATGCGCACGTGCGCACACACACACACACCCCACAGACATGCACACACACCCCACAGACATGCACACACACACAGGTGCCAGGGGTCAGTCAGGGTGCTTGCAGAGCTTTGATACACAGAGCTAAGGGTCCCAAGAGGTGCCCCAGCAATGTGGACACAGACCTCCCTAAGTGCCATCCCTGTGACCTCACTTGGTCCTCAGGAACCCCCTGGTGGTGATGGGGCTCCTGGGGCCCCTGCTTGCCCCAGCCCTGTCACTCTCCACTTTCCAGAGAAGTCCGAGGATGGACATGGCATCTCCTAAAGACAGGCAGTGCCCATACAACCAGAAGAGGAGGCAGCAGCATCAGGGCTGAGCTCCAGAGTTTGCTGGGCCAGTAAACCCCACCGGGGTCACCTGGGAGTCCCCCTTGGCACCAGCTCCATCACCCTCTACTATGACACTTAAGGACAAGGCTTGTCCTTCCCTCCATGTGTGGGGAAGGTGGGCCCAGAAAACCTGGGGAGAAGGGAGAGGGGAGAGGGGGAACCAAGGAAGCTTCTGCTACTATCCCCACTGTCCAGCTTTTTCAGGTTAAATCTGAGGAGTGCCTCTCATTGGTGGGCAGAGCTAACCTGACTGGGCTCTTAGACCTGACAGGCTTCAGAGTCAGGGCTCTTCAGCTTTTGGGGCCACAGACCCCTTGGGCAGCAGTCATTCAGGGAGCCAATTAGCCTGACACCATTATTAAACGTCTTTTGAAAAGCTCCCGGACCCCCCATTTAGAAGTCCAACTCAGGCAGACTGCCCGAAAGCCTTCTCTCACACAGTCTCCACTCCTGGCCATCACCCAGAGCCTTGAAGGTGAATGAAAACAAGGCCCCTCATCGTCCTGCTGGCTGTCCCGAGGGTGGCCTTAGAATGCAAGCCCAGTGACTTGGCTTTCCATGCCCAGAGGAGCCTTCACAGAAAAGCTCGCATGGGTCAGCTGAGGGTGAGCAGCCTTTCAAGATGCCTCTATGCTGTTATTCAGCTGGCAGGGGCCTGGAGCTGAGCTTCTCTGCACCCCAGTGCAGGCCCCAACCTCCCAGGAGAGGCGGGCACAGGGCACATTTAAAGTCCAGGTCCTTGAGAGACGCCAATCGCACACCAGGACGTTTGAATCTGGGACCTTAACAAGATGCCTTATTCAGCTGTAAAATTTCCTCACGTTAGCAGAGGACAGCCAGTGTGCCAATAAGTCACTTTCTATCAGAATTCAGATGCTCAGGGTACAAACTCGCCCAAACTCGCCATCAAACTTTCACGATGAATGCGACCTTGGAAATGGCCCCGCCCAACTACTCCCTTGTCCACAGACAGAACCACCAAAGGTGTGGGTGGGAGGCCCGACTGCCTACCTTGTTGGCACTGGAGCAGGGCTTCGAAGTGCTGGGCACAGCACTCTCCACGCTGGCTTCCTCTGGGGATGGGCCAGGGAGCGTAGCTTCCAGCGCCCTCTCCTTTTCCACCAGCGCCACTGCTATCTGGATGAGGTAGGTTTCAACTTTTGAAGGAACCAGTGTCCTGATGTCCTTCATTTTGGAAATATCTGAAAACAGATGACATTAAGTGTCAGTGGAAGAAAATATTCAAGCTTCGAATCACAAGCAACAGAGCCCTGGTCGTGGGCATGCCCCAATTAGATAGCCACTCCACACTGGGAGAACTCGGGAGGCGCAGGACGGCAGAATGAACAACAGCCTCTCAGGCATGTTAGGAAGAAAGACCGCCAAGTGCTCGGCATCTCCCCGGGCCCCACTATTGCCCCTCGCTTACAGGCAGCAGAAAATGTGCCGCAATCTTCCCAAACACAAGGAGTCCCCTGAGTGCCAGGCAGCCCTCCCTGCCCCTGCTGTTCTGGAGTGCCTGGCCCCATGCCAATGAATTGTGAGGGAGACACCTGGAAGAGCCTGAGTGGTGACAGGCTTGCCATGGTGAACCCTGTCTCTGAGTTCAGCTATCTTATCTCCCCCCTTACACCAAGTTTCTTCCTTCACCAGTCACGCAGTCATCCACCCAAACCATCCTGCCCTCTACCCTACATCTCCCTACCTGGACCACCAACATCCAGGCCCATTGTCCCCGAGGAAGTGAATCCACTGATCCCTGAAGCATCTCCCAGGACCCCACCCACTTGGTGGGTGACTGCGTGTGCCAACAAGACTTCTGAGGCAATCTATCTCCTCACTGGCCCTCCAACCGGACCCAAGGGGACAAGTTTCCCTCCACAGTCTATCCCGCATTCTTCCCAGGTCACCTCCCTGCCCTGGGCATAATAATCAAATCAACAGTACCAGAACTTCTGGCAAAGGCATGTCCCTGGGAATATCACTCCCCTCTCTGACCACCCCTCCCCTCCATACGGTATCTCCATCATGAAAACAGAAGGAAGGGATCATTTCCCTTTCCAGAGTGGAGGTCCGGCAGGCACACTGTGAAGTGCTTAATAAATGTGTTTTCACTCATGCCATACTGGACTGGTGACCTCTCAGCTCTCTGATACCACTAATGTGCTTCCAAGCAATCCTGGCCCAATCTCACTTAACCTCAGTTCGCCTCAGTCCTTCATGTGTGCAATGGTTACTAACATACCTACCTGCCAACGCTGCCGGGAGGACAGAGATATCTGCAAAGCACTTGGCAAGCCTTAGGGCCTAGGTCCGTGCTGCCTAGGAACACTGCTTCTCATTCCCTTGAAAGCTCTGCTCACTCTGCCTAAAGAAGGTCTGCCTGATCCCCTCAGTTGCTGGCACCTCCCCTGCCAAATGACCCTGTGTCCGGACTCACACAATGAATGCGCCAGAGTGTGAGCTCCCTGAGGGCAGGCACTGACTCTTTCTGGTCTTTGCTCATTGCCTGAAAACAGTTACCATGTTCTCCTTCTGCCTACACATCCTAGGCTCTCCCAAGCCACCAGCTGGCCTCCTAGACACCCCGATGCAGTCTGGAGGTTGTCTGGCCACACCTCCTGTGGACTGTCACCTGCCCAGGAGCTCGGCATACCAGCTCTGCTTCTGTCTGGGCCTGATGAGGAAAATCTGCCTCCCTCCTGAGGGTGCTGCCCTTGAGGGTCATGGCCCGTCAAACACAGCCTCACAACCTTTGTCAAAAGCTCTGGGTAAAAGCATTGCTAGATGAGCCTCATGCCCCAGGCACGGCTCCTCGGGGCCCCTGATCCCAAAGGGCTGCCTGAAGACTCAGAAGAGCAATGGGACACCGGGGCCAGATTCCCAGACCTGGCCTCGAGGCCTGTTTAAACAACACAGACAATCCTTGGAATGGAGCCTGTGTGGAGGGACCTGACCCTCGCACAAAACTCGGCTTGGGTGAAGGAGAAGCAAAGGTTCTCTCTGCTCTCTTCTAGGCCATGCCAAGCTGGTACCTCTGTCAGCAGGCTAGCAGGAAGATGCCAGCCCTCTGAGATGCAGACAGATGGCGACCTGGACCGTGCACAAAGGAGACCCAACGGGGCTCAGTCTCAATACTGCATTTGGCAGGGGGATACGCTGCCCACGAGGCTCTCCCCATCAAGGAGCCCCTCATGTGCACCTGAAAGAGGTAACGAGGTGATCTCAGAAGCCAAGGCTAAGGACAAAGGAGCTGCCGCTGTCAGAGAGGGCGCCAAGGCCCAGCAGCAATCACTCAAAGGAGTGCCTGCTAAATGCTGCTGTCTGCAGATTAACCAGGGGACGACTTGCCACAAGCCCAAGACCCAAACGCCAGGCCCTAACCCCACGTGAGGGAAGCGCGTGTGCCGCCCGTCAGGAAGCACCTCTTAGGGGCTGGGCCCAAGGCAGCAGGCTGGACGACATGGGGAAACAGCCCCGCTTCTCTAAAACAAAACCCACCCTTGTGAGCTCACTTCCTCCTGGCAAGGCCAGCGGCTGAGCCCCACAGAAGCACCATTACAACAGCGAGCATGCCTCCAAGGCCGAGGTTTCAGGGCAATCTACACCCACAGTCTTATCTGCTCCCCAAATCACCCTGTGAAGCAGGGGCTGCTATTATCCCCTTTTAGAGAGGAGGAAACAAAGACTGAGGCAAACTCTGGGCTCCCTGACTCAGGGACACAACGCATGTGGACAGGCAGAGGAGGGCCACCAGCCCATGGGTGGGGCCCGGGGAAGACAGGGAAAAGTCGGCCTCAGACAAGAAGCGGGGGAGGTAGGGGAAGGACCCCCAGGAGGGGTTCTGTGAGGGGGCGGCCACTGGCTACCAACCACCAAAGGCCTGCCCTGGCTCACTTCGTTCTGTC
Source organism: Pseudochirops cupreus (assembly GCA_028627135.1). Taxonomy (NCBI): domain Eukaryota; kingdom Metazoa; phylum Chordata; class Mammalia; order Diprotodontia; family Pseudocheiridae; genus Pseudochirops; species Pseudochirops cupreus. The sequence continues at coordinate 204,002,179 of CM053583.1, forward strand.
TGCTATGTGCTGCAGCATTCTGGGAGCCGCTCGTGCTTAGGCCGTCACTGACTTTGAAGAATGCAAACATCACTCTAAAGCAACCCATAACGATTTGGAAGTTTGCTTCTGGCAGTGCCTTTAGTGCTTCGGCTCCCAGAGTCGCCCTAAAACAGTGCTAGGCTGATGCGGACAAACTGGGGGAGTGTCAATTCTCACCCAGGGAAACGAAAGCAAGGGGCCCATAACCGTGTCTGTAAAAGGATGCACCAAAAATGCCGGTGAGCTGAGAATAACGAGGTGGGGCCAGGGCCCTCCACTCCGGGCCATGCCCAGAAACCCCCAGTCTCAGAAGGATGGACCAGAGACAGTGAGGAAGGACCTAGAACTGTAACAGGGCCTGTCAGGAGGCCTGCACGTCCCCCCTGAGCAAAGCAACACCAGACACGTGAACAAACACCGTCCCCGTAACATCTCCCTCTTCCGCGGCGGGTGGCTGCCATTATAGTCAGGCTAATGAGGCACTCGGGACAAGCCCACTGCCAAGCCATGGTGCTCAAAGATGCCCAAAGAACCCACGAGCCGCTCTTAGGGCCTCCAGAACCTCCCACGGCTCCCTACTGCCTCTCCCTCATCCCTGACACTCTCCCCCCACGATGGGGCTCCCTGAGTGTGCCTGCATTCTCTGCCTTGCTCACAATGCTTCCTAGGCCTGAACTCAATCCACGAGCTTCTGTGGAGCATCAGGTGCCCTGCAAGGCCCCAGGCCCGGCCAGCAGGGAGCTGAGAGGAGCGTGCGCCAATGTGCGCCAAAGTCATGCCGCTCCCCCTCCGTGAGGCCTCTGGCAGCCCTCACACCCAGGACTTCACAGGGCACTTTGCTCTGCACTCCTCCCTCTAACACACATTGGTGATATGTGTTTCTAGTTAATGGTGGCTTCCGGCCTGCAGTCAGGCCCCCAAAGCCCCTCAAACCTTCCTGCCCACACCGGGTCCCACAGCAGACAGTGTGCCCACACCTCCAAGGAAAGGCTTCCTAAACAGGGGTGTTACTGCTCCCAGGGGTGGCTTCCCCATGCCCTGTGACAGGGAGCAGAGCTCAGGACGTGCAATGACAGTCACCACTGAGGACCGATATCCTCAGAGAGGGGGTAAAGGAGGAGCAGCCCTGATTGCCTCTGGACATGAGGAGGCCATCAAGGAAAGCCTGGGAGACAACACGGCCCAAAGAGTAAAGACTGGGATGTGTGTCACACCAATGACAGTCTCAGCCCACTCCGAAGGACCACACTGGCATCGGCCCAGCAGGCATGTGTGGCAGAGGGTGGGCACAGAGCCAACGTCAACAAGAAGGACACTGATAGGACTGAGACCTCCAGAGGAGGAAATGCCCCAAGATATGGCCAGGCTGTGTACTGCTATAAGGGCACGGGCAAACAGGGTGCTCCCCAGATGGTGAAGGCAGGCCCAGGTGCTAGAGGTATGCACGATAGCCCAGGCAATCCTGCCTGCAGCCTTCCAGCACGAGCCCGCCCTCTGCCAGGGGCCCATGGCTCCCTGAACAAGCACCCACGGAACCAAAGAAGCCAGGGGTGCTGCAGCAGCTCGGGGCTGCGACCTCACCGGGGCAGCTGCTATCAGGGCAGGCCATGCCTTCCACAGCTCTTCTGTCTCCTGCAGCCTCCAAGCATCGCCCAGGGCCCAGATCTCTGCCTCTGAGGCTTGTCCCCCACTGCACCACATCTGACTGAGTGCATGCCCATCATGAATCAGGACAGACAGAATCCATGAGAGAAAGCGCCCAGAAGAGGGTCAGCAGGAGTGGGGCTCGTGTCCTGGCTTTCTCCTTTCCTACCGGGATGGGCTCAGACAGAGCACCGCCCTGCACCAGGCTGCCTAACAGTGACCACGAGGGGAGGGAGGCGATGCCAGCTTCCTGCCCTCCAGTCTGCATGTCTGCTAGTGACCTGGGGGCCCCCTGCAGAGAAGCAGGAAGAGCTCAGACCGTGGCAGAGAAGGGAGGTGAGGGAGCCACCTTTCCTCAAGTGCTGAAGGCTCGTGCCGCTGCCCGCAGAGGCCAAGGCTGGCCCAGCCAGCTCTCTCCAGCCTCAAAGGTGGCAGGCAGGCCGAGGTGGGTGGCTCACCTGAGTTAATGGGAGGTTTCTGGATCACGTCGGTGATTATCTTCCGGACCTGCGGAGTCAGGCCTGCACGTTCGAGGTCCAGCGGGTAGCCTGCCTTCACTGCCTGAGACAGGTGACTGCCAACCACGGGGAGAGGCATCGTCCTGTTCTCGGCAATGCTCCCCTGGGAGACAAGAACAAAGATCTCCACGGCTTAGGAACAAGAGGGGGAGGCAAGGGGCATGGCAGCCCCAAGCCTCATTCTCCTTAGCTTTCTGATTCAACATAACAATGAGCGCAGGGCACGTCCCCATTCTCCTCACCCCCAGCTCGCCACACTGAGGGTGGGCCCAGCTTGATCTACAAGTGGTCTTGGGGCCTTCATGGTCACAGACTCTGAAGAGTCTCTCGTCGTCTATCAAACCAGAGACTCTCTGCAGGAAACCCCAAACTAGCTGCCTTCTGGGAACCAGTGACAGTGAGCAGCCCTTGGGAAGCACATGCCCCCTTTGTGCACTGGCCTCCTTGGTGGTCCTCAGTCAGGTGTAGGCCACCCCCCACCCTGGGCATTCATTTCAAGGGACCAGAGGAACACTCCTCAGGTAAGTTCCCTGGGGACAGCTTCTCTCCGGGGGTCTCCCTCTGGCCTCTCTTGACCTGCGGCTCTCCCAAGGCTGGGGAGGGTCCTGCAGTGGGCTTGCTGCACTCCCAGAAGAGGCAAAGCTGGTGTTAAGTTACCTGCTAGACAGGGCACCATGTGTGTGAGTAATGCCACCAGGGTTATTTGACACCGGCATCAAGTTACCTGACACTAATTGCACCCTAGCTCCTCTGTGATCGGTCCTTGGACATTTTTAATTTGGTGTCCCCCTGTTTCAGCCTCTTGGGAAGGGAAGCTAATGGCACAACCAAACACACCAAAAACAGTAACAAAGGGCCCCTCTGGGGACGGCCACACCCCCCGAGCATGGAGAAGAGGGCTGGGCGGCCTCTGGATGGCCCCGGGGCCCGTGCGGCCAGTCACCATGCAGGCGATGTGAGCCAGAGGCTCCAGGATCCTGGATACAGCCACGCTGGCATGGACATAGCCTCCCCACGGCCACACCACAGGCCAGGTCTACGCCCATCTGACTTCCCAGTGGGGAGCTCTGGCTCCCACTCTCAGGAAACCTGAGCCCTTCCAATTGGCCAAAGGGCTGGGCCTGGAGTCAGGAAGGCCTCCGACACTTACTAGCTGTGTGACCCTGCACAAGTCACATACCCTTTGTCTCCCTCAGTTTCCCCATCTGTGAAATCAGGCAAATAGGAGCACATTCCTATATAAAGTGTTTTATACCCTGAAGTGCTCAGTAAATGCCAGCTATTCGTAATCAGCCTGAAGGATGACAGGCTGAACCGTGACAAGTTTGGGGGCCTGTTCAGCCCTGTCTACACTGGCCCTGACCAGCTCAGAAAGAAGTCAGACTGTCAGGGCAGGGTCAGTGAGAAAATCACTCCAAGGGGATGACCCCATTTCAGATCAGGCCTCCTTTCCAAAGAGACTCAGAAAAGTACATCATTCTTTTGGGGGGACACGTACCCACGAAAGCCTGATGTTCTCAGGACAAACTGAGGAGTCAGCATGGAGCAATGGAAGTCTTGGGAAGGTGAGAGATTTTTAAATCGCACCTAATTCTCTACCTAAGAGTTTCCCTAAATCTCTGCTTAGAACAAGGTTTTGACAACACAGTCTTCTGGGCAGCCTTCCTGCTCTGACCACACCAGACCCACCACACCAGTAGCGGGCAAGGCCTGGGACACTGACACAGGGTGTCCAAGGGAGGCTGAACCCTCGGCCAAGGTCAGGGACCCAGGACAAGATGAGCGTGGCCGAGAGAGCAGCCGCCCAGACGACAGCCTGCAGCTTTTGATGTCATCATGACATGAATGGGCACGAGGCAGGGCCCTGATCCCTGTGGACCCGAAGGCAATGCTCACCAAAGACATGTTCTTCTCCTGGAACAAAGAGTAAGTGATGGAGACCGACTTGGGAAGCGGCCTGTGCTCCTGTCGTTTGGCTGAGCTGTTCTCCTCCACTCCAGGTGAAGGGCTGGAAAATACATCTGTCTATAGAGAAGAGAGAGCAGAGTGTGAGTATTGTCAGAGGCAACCCAAGAGCTCCCCGAGCTCCATCTGCCCAGAGACCAGATGACGTCCGGAGGGCAAGGGGATTTGGAGATGCAGAAGGAGGCCAGAAGGGACGTCTGCTCGCTTACACGCTTACAGGCACGTGGGGTTGGGGCAGGCTGGGCATCTAGGTCATGACCACCACATGAAGAGGAACAGACCTCCAGAATGGCCCTGGAGCAGACCTGACCCCGACGGTTTCTGTGGAAACAGACCATGAAGCTAGTCTGGGAATCCGAGCTGCAGTGTAGATGCTTTGCATGGCCCTACCTGGTGCATCCGAGGAATACCCAGGCTATTTGAGACTCTGATCCTGCCCAAAAGTAACAACAATCTCATTTTTCAGGAGAGCCTAGAACCATGCTCTTTACCTAGGGTCCTCAGGACTGAAGGCACCCTGGGGCTAGAAAGCTGAACCAAATGCACAATGAGTAAGGGATCCAGAGTCCAGGCCCCTGGGTAGCACCTGACCAGGACTTGACCCAAATCACCTCAAAGGAGCTCTCCAAGGTTCTGACAAGAGAGGACCACCCTGGGTCCTCCGGCGTGCAGGCCTTACCAGCCAGAAATGACTATCTCGGGTTAATCTGACAAGTCTCGGAGAAGAAAGTCAATCTTGAAAAAAAAGGCTTACTCTATCTGTGGCATTCTATGAGTCAAACAACGTGGTTAGCTCTTCTCTTTAAGGAGGAGTAGGAGAATGATGTCGTTCTGACAATTCGCTCAGGCTCTTCCTGGTGCTAGCCAGAAACGCCTCCTTCTCCCCTCATACATTCAGCCACTTTGTCAGGCCTCAGCACGTCTGAGCACCTGCATTTCAATAAGCATCATACAATGAAAAGCGCTGTTTCTGCCTCACAAGGAGGCTCTTGGAGGCCCCTCAGAGGACGGAAGTGCAGAGCACTTGAAAAGATTCTTGCCGTTTACGTTCACGAGATTCAGTCCAACTACTTCCCCCTAATTCCCCGCTCAGACTATGTGAGAGGGCTCCCGCGCCCGTCCTCAGCTACAGAATCCTGATCAGAGGCAGAGGCACAACACAGTCAGGAGGCTTCTCCGGATTTCACAGACTCTGTCCCTCCTTTATCCTACTTCTGAAAAGGAAATCTGGACAATGAAATCTCACGATGATTTTTAAAATGTCTCCTATTTTCCAAAAGAAAACGCATTGACAGTGTTACTTGGGCTCTTAGAGATATCAATGATGAGGAACGGTCAGTGCTAAGACATAAGCGAACGATCCCCAATCTATACAGGAAAGTCCAGCTTAAATCAGTAGCCCATGAACCACTCCAGGGTTGGGGAAAAAAGTCTCCCAGAAGCACCGAGGACAAACTGGGTGCTTCTCTTGGCATTGCTCATAATTACAAGCTTCTGAAAAGAAATAAAAAATTAGCAAGTGGGGGTGGCGGGAGAGGGAGCACGCTTTTCTTTAAAGAAAAAAAAACCATGAAAATGTAACTTGGACTCTCAAATTCACTCAATCGATCAGCAGTTATGAGGCGTCCAGAACGTGCTGAGCACTGTACTGGGTAGACAAGGACAAAAGTGAACCAGCCCCTGCCCCTCAGTGACGATGAGGGCACCCGGGAAGGAGGGTGCTCCCAGCTGGCAACACGAGCAGGCCTCACCCAGGAGCTGCCCCAGAGCCAAGCCTAGAAGGCCCCTAGATTCTTAGAGGGGGCAAGGCCCAGAGACAGGGGCAGAGACAGGGGCAGACCTGTCCTGGGGAGACAGGCCACAGTGGCCTGGACAACAGTGCATGTGAAGGGGCAGTGGGGAAGGACAGAAAGTGAGAGCTCAGGAAAGATAAGAAGACAAGTTCAATTGGGAGTCTGTATTTGATCCCAGAAGCAACAGGGAGCCTCAGAAGGTGATTTAGGAAAATGCATTAGATGACCATGCAGAGGTTAGTCTGAAAAGGAATCTGGGGGCAGGGAGTCCAAAAGAAAGGTGACATGGTCCTGAACCAGGGCAGATGCCAGGGAAGAAGCCCCAAGTCCGGGCGGCTGGCGGGATGAAGAGAGTGAGGGGAAGGAGCTGGGGAGACAGAAAGGACAGGGAGCCTCAGACAGGCAGAGGGAGGCTCAAGGGGCAGGGTCTGAGAAGATGCCTCACAGGCCCCGGTCGTGATCAAAGACCAGGGCCAGAGACATACACAGAGGCGTCAGAGGTGACCACGGACACTCAGGGGGCAGCGCTTTTCACCGGTTGATATTCCAGGAGCAGCAGGCTAATGAAGCCCATGGACCCCTGCCCAGAAGGCGGCCTCTGAATGAAAGAGAGTAAAACACAGAAGACTCCAAAGCAAAGCAATCGTCTGGAAATACAGTCATCAGAATGCTTAAAAAGCAAGTCTGTGGATGCAGGTGAAGGAGCCTAGCGCAGAGGAAGGACAACCAGGGTGATTCTTGAGGAACAGTCAGAAAATAAACACTCAATCACCTACTATGTGCCAGGCCCCAGCCTCCAGGAGCTTACAGCTACTACTGGACAGAGGGCCAGGGTGGGGCAGTCAGCAGGCGGAGCAGAAGAGGGAGAGTGCCCCGGCCTGGGGGACAGCCAGGGAAGCAGCCAGAGCCAGAGGCGGGAAGTCAGCCGCCCAGAGAGGACAGGACACCTTTGGAAGGAGGGTCAGGCAGGGCTCTGGACGCCAAAGAGACCACTTTGTGTCTGACCCTGGAAGCCACTGGAGACCACTGGAGCTAAGTGAAGAGGAAGGATGACACCATCAGGCCTGGAGGTTGAAAGGAGGGGGAGAGGCTTGAGGCAGGCAGCCCCCGGCAGCCACTGAGAACAATCTGCACTAGGGCGGGGGCAGAGTCAAAGGAGAGAAGGGGGTGCATCGAAGAGAGGCCTCACAGATGAGGTGGGTGGGTGAGACAGTGAGCAGTCCATGGCCTGGACTCGCAGAGGAAACACATCTAGCAAGGGGAGCCCCCCACAGGGTCACCACCCGGTGCCAAAAGCCCTTTCTGTCCAGACCATCCGACCCTAAGCACACTTGTTAGGTGGCAGAGAGAGGCGAGGCCAGAGGCCAGGGGCCGGTCCTGGGGGGCCATGGACTGGGGGGCTGCTCTGCGCATCTTACCGGAAGATCGTTTGTCTGGCTGAAGGCTCGGATGACCTCCAGGAGAGGGGTGAGCATCACACATTTGGCCACGGACACACCTTCAATGTTTTTCAAACTTTCCAAGGTACTTGGCCTATTTAGAAAGAGGAGATGAACGTGAAAAAGGCAGCCCCGCCTCTAAACTGGAGGTGACTGATGGCGGTTCCATGCTGATCTTCAACAAGGTAAGAAGAAAGCGTGTCCCTGACGGCCACAGGTTAAACCTGGGTTCTGCCGTCACACTAACACCTCTGGGCTGTGTGGGGGCCGGGGGCCAGTGCTGGGACCAGAGGTGGGCAGACCTGACTCCCCGACAAGCTATGGGAGCCACCTGTCTGCCTCAGTGTGCCCCTCTGTGAGATGGGGATGACACTGGCTCCCACCTCCCAGAGCAGCACTGGTACAGCACTTGGCAAAGCCACTGCCATTACTGAGCAGGCTCCACAGAGAACACGAGGCAGTTTCATTGGGAATATATCCAACAAATTAACAGCCCAGCAGGGCAGCTCCCCAGTCTGAGAAGTGTCTCTGCCAGGAATCTCAACTGAAGGGCTGTTGGACACGACCCTCGGGCTGCGGCTCACTCAGGGACAGAAGGGAGGGAGCAACAATGAGAAGGGCAGATGAGCCTGGGCACAGCACCCACCCAAGTGGCTCCCAAACCCAGCAGCAAAGGAAGCTGTCTGATGTGCCCACATCATCGGGGGACACATCTGGAGCTGGAACAGTCCCAAGCAGCTCTTCCTTGAAACACCTCATTTTAGAAAGGGGCAAACCAGGCCCAGGGAGGAGCAAGGATTCACCCCCAGTACCCTGTCCACTCACACTCACTGATGCCCTGACTGTGGCACCTATGCTGGGGGCTTGGGGGTGGGGGGCAGCCCAGAGAATATGGTGGGAAGGGGGGTGGATGTCAGTGTGGCCTTGTTGGGTAGGCATGCTTAAAACATGGGGAAATGGCAGAGCGAGCTGGGGGCACAGGGGGCAAGAAGAGACATCCAAGGCTCCACTGGGGTTTCCAGCCTCGAGGGTGGGAAATGGTGGTGAGAAGAGTGAGCTGCAGGTAGCAAGATCTCAGGATCTCAGTGGAGATGGGAATTCCCCTCACCATCAGGCGGGATCAGGCCAGGGAAGAAGCACACCTTGCGTCGTGTCTGCCCCTGACATGCTGATGCAACTGCTCACCTCATCCTGGCCATATCCACCAGCACCTTGTTGGTGGCCAGTAAAGCTGGAGGGATGTCCTTCTCACTGGCCTGCTTCTGCCTCGCTTCCATCAATCTGCAGTACAGCGCAGTCTGGGCAAAAAGAAGTTCACAAGCCCTACGAGTCTCAAAAAGGTACATTCCCAAAACCCCCAGTCCACCCACGGCCTTGGGGCCTGAGCAGCACGCGGTTCCAACATGCGGCTCCAGCACGCGGACACAACTCCAACCTGTGGACGGATCAAGCCACAGTCCTGGAATCCCAGACTCTCAAAGGGCACATGGGGGCCAGCCCATGCAGAGCAAGAATCTCCCTCTCCCTGAAAGGGGGTCAGCTGGCCCTTGGCCCAGGAGCCCAAGCCCATCACCCACTGACACAGCTGGGCTGCAGAAACAAGCGTCTGTGTGTGTGTTAGCATGGACACGCTTTAGTGAACAATGACTGATCCTTTCCAAACCGACCGTGGGCTGGGCCCCAACCTCTCAGGCCTCAGTTTGCTCCAAGCTGTCTCTTACGACCCTTGAAACAAGGACAGCAAACGTCACTGACCCTTTTTCACAGACTACCCAGCAGGCTTAGGGGGGCAGTGTGTGTCACCTGGCCAGGCCGAGTGGGACACAGGTGTTTCCTTCCTGGCCCTGACTTACCTGAAACTCCTGCTCTTTGGACGACACAGATGCTGGGGGCTCAAGAGACCCAGGAGGAGGAAGAGGAAGAGGCTTCGCAGGCGACGCTGGCCAAACACTACACGATTCAAAGGAAAAGAGAGTGGGGTGAGTGAGGCAAGGGCTCCAGGCCCTCTCCAGACAGGCGTCTCTTGGGCAGCCAGTTTGCCATCCATTCCATTCCCCAAGGCTCCTTGCTTGGCCATCATGCCTCTCTGTGACTGGGAATCTGGCATGGAGGCATGTGGCTGCCACACAAAACCACCTGTCACCAAAAAGTCGGCTTCTACATTAACGGTGGAGGAAAGAAAATGCTGTCTGAGCAAAACCTGAGGGAGGGGCAGAGAAACAGAGACCCAAGGCCCTTGGGAGAAGAGGTTCACACTTGAGCTGTCCTCTCTCTGACACTTGTCGGGTAACTTCCTAAGTGCTCAAGTCCACTCGCTCACACTTCCAACAAGCCCTGGGAGGTGGCCTCCACAGAGAAGTGACTTGTGTTAGTGTGGACACAATCTAAGAGCCACGACTCTAATTCCAGGTAGAGCAAAACCAAAATGCACAGGCCGAACTTTAAGTCTATGAGACTTTTGGCCTTGAACTTGAGGAAGGATTCATTTGATTTAAGAAATTCTGGGCTGAAGAGGGAAACAAAAGCAACGTGGCACTATCTTGGTCTACGCAGAGAACCCTATAGAGTCAACGGAAAAGGCCCTGAATCGATGATTCTGTACAGTGGGAGCGCTGCTCTTGCTGGTTTCCCTTCTTACCCTCCCCCACCCCCTCTGTCCCTCCAGAGGAATGTCATCATCTTTCTATGTCTGCACAGCCTGCTCGGCACAGCCTGACTAATGGCCCCATGGCACATACAGCTTGGCCCAGAGGGCATCCTTCCTCTTGCTCCATCCTTACATACAGGGGTGTTGTTCGCATGGCTCTAGGCCTCTGGATGGAGACTCGTCTCCTTGGGCCTCGGGAACCCTGCTCACTCCCACTCACTCCCAGCCTGAATGAGGCTGAGGCCCCAGAGCTGCTCTCCAGGGCCCTTGTCCAACCTCTCCACACCACCTCAGTAATCATCCCCTCTTAATGACTCTGGCTCTCCACCTCTGCCTTCCCCATAGTCCATCTTGCAGCCTCAGATGCGGCTGGACCGGAGCCCTCTAACAGGACACTCCAGACCTGCCTCAAATCCTGTGGTCCACAATGAGCTCATCCTTCTCCCCACTGAGCCCAATGGCACCGACAGCCTCCAGATACCAAATACCCTTAAGGGGGGGAAGGAAGAAGGGAGTGCTGGTGGAGCATCAATTCCTCTCTCCCTCAATCAGCGGCCCGGCCCCACCTTCAGGCTCCACTCCTCTTACTTTGGGGCCTACAGCAGTCCAAGAGGAGGCCCTGGCTCTCATCCCTCCTATCCCCAATCCATCCTCCCACTCACACTTCACTTAAGCCTCCCAGGGCAGGAGGGAATCAGCAGCCAAGGCTCCCCCCAAGACCCTCAGGTGTTGCCTAGGACTCCTCCTCCTCTGCCCCCAGGGGAGGGGACCCCAGCACAAGGCCTCACCACCACACACCTGCCCTATTTATCCCAAGAGCCCACTGGCCAGCCTCCCTACCTCAAGCCTCTCCCCACATCAGTCCTTCCCAAAGCACAGGCCTGACTGGGTCACCCTTCACTGAGTGAACTCTAGCTACTGGCTCCCTGTTACCTCTCTTGGGCCTTTAAGGCCTTCCTCCCTCTCCAGTCTTCTTCTACCTTTCTCCTTTCCACAAACTCTGTGGTCTAGGGCCACTGGCCTCCTAGGACCCCTGGCCTCCATGCTGCTCCTTAAAAGGATCACTCCATCTCCCACCTCCTGGCATCTCTCTGGCTTAGAATGCTCTGCCTCCTCCTCCCCCTCTGCGGGCTCCCCTCAGGGGTCAGTTAAAATCCCACCTTCTGCAAGAAGCCTTCTCTAGTCCTCACCCCTCTGAGGCTACCCCCAATTTAATCTGTCTGTATCTTGTTTCTACACAGTTGTTTCCAGACCACCTCCCCCATCAGATTGTAAACTTCTTGAGGGCAGGGACTGTCATCTGTTTTTCTTGTATCCTCAGCACTTAGCACCATGCCTGCCTAGCACATCGCAGGGGTTCCAGAAATGCTAGTTGATTTGACATCAAAACAATTTTTCCAAGGTAGAGGTTTGGCAGCCATGGCATCCCACCCTCCTAAATACATCAGTTGTTTCCTGCTTCCTCGTAGATGAACCACATGCTCCCTGAAGGCCCCCAGAATATGGTCTTGGGCTGCTTTTCCAAAACAGTTCTCAATGCTGCTTTTTTGCCCCCCTCTCACTCGATCTCATATCCATGCCTGTCTAGCGCTGCACCCCTCCCACAGCTGCCCATACTAGGCCAGAGGCTCAGAAAGGGCTCAGACAGTTTCCTTTCCCTGTGTTCTGTTTCACAGTGTCCAGGAGAGTGTTCTGTTAAATTGAATAACCCTAGATCAGTCCTAATAGGATAGGGCATTCAACCAAGGGACGTCAGGGGCCTCATGATCAAAAACAGGAAAGGAGACTAACTCTGACTGAAGGAGGATTGGAGTGATTCATTTAAAAAGGTTTGTTCATTTGTCCCCAAGTGAATTGGTCATCAGAGATGACTCGCTATACTGAAGACAGGCTCACCATCATATGAGATGCTGCTCACAGCTTGATGGCAACTCAGGGTCTTCTAGTCTAGACTACAGATGAGGAAACGGAGACAGCAGAAGTCAGATGTCTGTCCGGGACCACACAGGTAAGAAAGGGGGGAAAGCCAGGACTTGAGACCTAGTCCTCTGCTGGTCCAACTGCACTACTCTATGAAGGACATAAGACCAGGGAAAGACCTTGTTCCCCATCTCAGCCTCTCAGCTCTTGGGCCTCAGCCACATTCAGGCTGGGAGTGAGTGGGAGTGAGCAGGGTTCCTGAGGCCCAAGGAAACGAGTCTCCATCCAGAGGCCCAGAGCCATGAGGACAACGCCCCTGTATGTAAGGATGGAACAAGAGGAAGGACGTCCTCTGGGCCAGGCTGCATGTGCCATGGGGCCATTAGTCAGGCCGTGCTATGAGTGATGGGCTCACAAGAGAGGGAGAGAGGAAACGGACATGTGAAGAAGAAAAGAAGACAGAGAATTTGCTGCTAAGCAACCAAAAGTTGTAGCCAAGCAAGGAGTGATCTGGGAGACTGTTGATCCTTGACATCCAGCCTACAGGCACTTACTAAGCACTACTGTGTATGAGGCCTGGACTAATACTGGGGATACAAAGAAAGACAGAAGGCAGACCCTGCCCTCGAGAAGCTCACACTCTGATGAGGAGACAGCACAGGAACAGCCAGGGTCAAACAAGCCACAGACAGGACAAAGGGCTGATCCTCTGTAGAGGAAGGGCCCCTGGAGAAGGTGGGATCTTTGAGGGAAGCCAGGGAGCAGGGAGCAGGGCAGCCCAGAGACAGGAGACAACCAGAGAAAAGGCCAGAAGCCGGGGGACGGAGGACCTGGTAAGATGGTCGAGGTCAGTGCTATTGCCATCACAGAGCATCGCAGGGGTGGAAAGGCCAGGTGGGGCTTTAATCCTAGGGGTCTATGGGACTGAGTGAGCTCGCCGAAGGGGTGTGGGGGCGGAAGACTGACGTGGTCAGACCTTTGCTTTAGGAAGATTAAATGACCTGAGTGGAAGATGGACTGAAGAGGGGAGAGGCCTGAGGCAGGCAGACCCCCAGCAGCTAGTACAGTAATCCAAGCAGGAGGTGCTGATGGTCTGCATCAGAGAGGGGGGTGGTAGCGTCGGGGGAGAGAAGGCAGCACATTTGAGAAACGCTGCAGAGGTGAACTCAGCAGGCCTTGGCCACAGCTCGGATATGGGGGGTGAGAGAGAGGGAGGAAGCCCAAAGGACTGGGAAGAGGGTGTTCTCTGTATAGGAACAGATGAATTATAAGCTAGGAGTGCTTTACAGAGAGATAAGAAATCCAATTTTAGACATCTTGGGTTTAAGCTGCCTACTGGACATCCAGGTGGAGAAGTGAGACTGCAGCCAGAATTGGATGAACAGATTTATAAGAATCACCTGCAGAAAGAACCAAAGCCATATGAGCCATGGACGTCCTAGGAAGGAGGAGCCAGGACAGCCCCTGGAGGGACACCTATGGTGAGAGGGTGTGGCTGGAAGAGGACTCAGCTAAGGAACAGTCAGGGAGGCAGGAGGAGAACCAGGAGGGGGATGCCCTAAAAGCTAACGAGAAGAGACTGTCTCCGAGGAAAGAAGGACGGAGCGTCGAAGGCTGCAGACAGAGTGAGGAGAACGAGAACTGAGCAAGCAGTTAAGTTGTGTTTCAGCTGTGCCTGACCCTCCATAACCCCATTTGGGGTTTTCTTGGGAAGTATGCCGGAGGGGCTTGTCACTGCCTTCTCCAGCTCACTTTATAGATGACGAGGTGGGGCAAACATCAGCAAGTGACTTGCCCAGGGTCACACGGCTAGTAAGTGTCTGAGGCCAGGTCTGAACTCACGAAGTTGTCTTCCTGACTTCAGACCTGGCGCTCTATGCACTATGGCATCACCTAGTCCCCATCTTCTTCTGCATTTCTCTAATTATTAGGGACTTGGACCATTTTTTCACATGACTACTAATAGCTTGGATGTCTTTCTCCGAAAAATGCCTGTTGGTATTCTTTGACCATTTACCAACTGGCGAACACATAAATCTGGCTCAGTTCTCTTCATATCTGAGAAAAGAGCCTTCATCTGAGAAAGTTTACTCAAGTAAAATTCTTTGGACTTGGCCAATAACAGATTCTTGGTAACTCTGGAGAGAAATGCTTCTTCAGCAGAATGATGAGCCTGGGAGCCAGACTGCAGAGAGTTAAGAGAATTATAACAAAGTCAGTAGCTGTTTAAACTGTTTAAAAGTAAGATGAATTATTCCAGAGGAAACCTCTTTTATATTCACCGAAGTGTACAAAATGGAACCACAGGTGTCTGTGCTGCAAAGGATCTAAGACTACCTAAGTTAAAAGTCTCATTTCACATGAAAAGAGCTTAGGACCCGGACTCCAGAGTAAACGGCTTCCAAGGTCCAGTATTAGTCATACTAATTGACAACTGAAAAGATTCTCTTGTCTCCACACTTGGGCAGCCAGAATCCGTCGAGAAGCCTTCAAGAGCTAGAAATCCAGGACAACATGGTGCCCCCGTCTGCTCTCACTCTTCCCCCTTCTTCAAATGCCTCCGCCATCACCCTGGGTCCAGATCCACCTGGCCCAGCATGGTCAGCCTAGGACCGTTCACAGCCAGACAGACCTTCCTTTTCTGATGTTAAGGTCAACTCCTCAGTCGGCCTCATCTTCCACCAGGCTGGGTGCACCAAAGGAGAGTCTTGGCCTGAGGCTCTTCTTTTGATCCTGACACCAGGCTCCAAGTCCCCGTCACCTCCTGTCACCTCCCATCTCACATGCTGCTGAAGAAAGAGGCTGGCCCAGAGGTCAAAGCTAATGCTGCCAGAGAGGAGGGGCCAGTCTCAACCTCACAGGGTTCTCCCCAGTCCATACAGCTAAATAATTCCAATTTGTGGCCCCTGACTTCTTAAGTTTCAGAGCTGCTCCAAAGTAAGGCCAAAATGTAGGCCGAGGGCCCTGAGGAGCAAGGCTTAGAGTCTTTTCCTCCCAGGGATGAAGCTGTCTCCAGTGGTCCCTGCTCTGCAGCCAGCCCTCTGTGCCCCAGGGCACTAGACTGGGATGGCTGATAGAAGCTCAGTCACTCTGAGAGTCCTGGTCCCATTTGGCACAGAAAGGAGATGGCCCGAATAGTGGGGCCTCCTGGCCACTGAATTTGCATCCTTTCGTTCATCCAGTCCCCTGACTAGAGGGACAGTGACTGACATCAGCCCTAAACAAGGCAGACGCTTCATCAAAGGTCTCCTGAGTGAGGCGTATCCTGCTTTCGGGCTTGCTGCGCAGTGCCCAGTCTTAGGAACTCTACCAAGAATGGTTCCCATCAACACCATGAAGGCCCAGCACGAGGCGTTCTCCTACTTCCCAAGTGTCCTGACCTCAAATTGGGCACTTACAGTTCTCTCTTGCACAATTTATACCTGCCACAGGAAAACCCCCAAAAAAAAGGGTAGGGACCCATTCTACAGCACAAACCCTTGAATGGTAAAAACTGTTAAAGACCACATATCATATTAGAAGAAATGTTATTAGTGGTTTTGCAAGAATACATCTTCTGCAACTTTCCCCAGTTTAAATACATACAGCACCTAAATTAGGAAGTCTGAAGAAAATAACAATTTTTTAAACTTTTTTAAAAATGCATTCAGGGCACAGTGGATAGAGCACTGGTCCTGGAGTCAGGAGGACCTGAGTTCAAATCCTGCCTCAGACACTCGACACCTACTAGCTGTGTGAGCCTGGGCAAGTCACTTAGCCCTGATTGCCTCACCAAAAAAACCCCCAAACACCAAGAAACAATGTCTTCAGAAACACACCCGCACACCAGTGAGTCGTGAAGAAGGGTGACAGCCCACAGCACCAGGACTCTAAGCAGGGGAAACTTTAGACCATTTCCCAAGATAAGCCCTCCTTCTTGTCTCCACTTGCCACGTAGGAATGAGCAAGCAGCAGGATCAGCACCAGGCTCAGGACAGCTCCTATCAGCCCAACCTCTCCCAGCTGATGCTGCTGCCAGCCGTGGTAACAAGACTCAACCCAGGCACACAAACTCACCTCATCAAAGCATCTGCAAAGAATTTCAGACAGGACAGAAAAAATAGATATTCTGGTGAAGAATAAATTAAGCAGGAAACTCAACCGATCTAAGACTTCCCTGGTCCCACATTCAAGTTAGTCAAGGTCAAGGCTGTAATTAAATTAAGCCTATAATTAAATATGGAGTATATTTATGAATTTATAAGTATTACTACAATTAAATTAAGCTCTAAAAATTACAATAAGAACACTGAATGCTGAGAGGCAAAACGAATCTAGAGCTCGTCTTGGGAAAATCTAAAAGTCCAATTTGTCTCATTTTAATTGCAACCTGCTATCACCTGCCTATAGCTTTTTAGCATCTAAGTGGAAACTTTAAAGCAATTTCTGTTCTCATTAACTGAGACACTTCTAAACTTTTATTCATCCCTGAAATCTGATAACAGAATTTAGGGCTGGCAGGGACTTCAGACGTCACTTCATCCCAAATGCCCAGATTACATCCATGTGAGCAAAGAACAGAGCAGGAGGGGGACAGGCAGCAAGCAGCAGAGTCTGGATTTGAATTCAGGTCCTATTTCTCTAAGCCCAAGGCTCACTCCTTCCATGACAACAGGCTTCCTCCTCTTGTGTTCATTAACCATCATAACCCCCTCAGGAGACACTGGGCCACCCAAGACACCAAGAGAAGGAGAAGTCATGCCCCTAGTGCATCTCCATCATCCCCTCTGCTTCCCTGGAGAAGATGCTAGGCCACAGAAACCCACATTTGGAGAGTTCTCCCTCCAGATTTCAAGCTTGGCTATTTCACTTTTCTCCAGTGAAAACAAGTTACACACTTTGTTCCACAGCTAATCTTCTCGATGCATCCACAGAAAGAGCCAAACAGACTGACCCTCTATCAGGGGAGTCCTGCTCTACGGATACAAAGCTTGCTGTAAGATAGTTCACCACAAAGCCAGTTAGGTCACTCTCTGCTTCCCGACACTCAGCCTAGAGCTCTTCACAAACTCCACAGAGCCCCAAACCTCCGTGTCAGCTCCATGGACGACAGCCTATACTCTCCACTCAAGGTTAAGATTTTGCCTCTTTTCCTAAAGCCCATTCAGCCAGATCTCTGAAGATCTTGTTCAAGAAGAAATTAAACAAATTATTACAACTGGTCACAACGCTAAAAGGTGGCACCAAATGGACATAACCCTCTCAGCCATTTGTCATGTTCTGCAGCCTCTCCTTCGTCCAGCTGCCTCTCCCCACCCACATCCTGCTTTGCTCTGTATCAGTACATTAGCTACAACCTAAACAAGCCAAGACAGACATTTCTTGGATACCCTGCTGGGAAAAAAATGACTTATTAACCAGAAAATCAATGGAATTTTAAAAAAATGAACCTTAGTTTCACTAATTTCCTCAGACTTAGGTCTTCACTGGTTTGAAGGAGGAGTGTTCGGGCTGATTCATCAACGGCTTTATCCAGCCAGGTTCTACCCTATTAAAAAAAACAAACTTCAGTCAAATAATCAGCATTTATTATATGTCTATTATATAAACAGACAATAAGCATTGATTACATGCCTACTGTACGCAAGACCCTGTACTACATACTAGTGAGATCAAAGGTAAAAACAGTCTCTGCCCTCAAGGAGCTCACATTCTAACAGAAGAGGTCCATTAGATATATTCTGTGAGTGAACATAATAGAACTATAACAGAAAGGTCAACTTCTACACTTCTTACCATCTTTGTAAGAACACACATTTTGGCAAACTTCTTGGATCCTGACTTTTCTTCCAAAAAACCCTCTGAAATGAGCTGTCGAGCCAAAGCCTTCCACCAGCTCTCCAAATGGTCTTTGCCACCACCAAAGAGAAAATGCTGACGGAATTTATCAGGCAGACGCTGAGAATTCTGAAATTAGGAGAAAAGGCCATTATCTACAAATTTTTCCCCACTTCTGGTAGACAAAGTGCTCATCGCATCAAGGAGACAACAGAAGCAGGCTAAATTCTGTGGGGTGGGCTCCTAAACACCCGTGACTTGGGCAAATGGAGCAAGCACACCCCCACACCACTGCGCTGCACCTCCAGGAAAGATGATCCAAACCCACCACTTGGCCAAGGCCAAGAGGGCTAAAGTTCACTCCCACATTTCTACTTTTCATGCCTTCAGGGGTTAAACAGTTAAAGTGACCAAGGTCTAGGACCCGCGAGGCCTGCACAAAAGCCAGCTTGGAGCACTAACTGTAAAAAGAACAAACAAACAGGGCTATAAGCTATCCCAGGAGAAGGACGGGCAATGGCCAAGGAAGGCAGACAGAAAGCACACTGACCAAACGTCTCTCTGTCTTCTGTCCTCCATGCCAAGGAGAATAGCCCTTGGACCCCAAGAGGCACATCTCACAGGAAGGAGATGATACGAGAGCCCCTGGCGGCCTGCAGGAAGTCGAGTCATCAGAGCCAGACTGCCAGCCACGACTGCTAAGCCACTCGTGGTCAACGGCCGCAGAAAGCCAAGACTCCCCCACTGGGCAGCCGCCTGTAGCTTGCCCTGCCCACGTCCTCCCGCGGCCTCTGCCCTCCTTCGGCCCACTGCCCCTTGCCCGGACTAGTGCTGAGTTATTGCCATCTCTCCTTCTGTCACGCCATGGCTCTCCCTCCTCTAATTCATCCTCTCCCAGCTGGCAAAGAAGCCACCCTATGACGCAGACCTAACTAGGCCATTCTCCTGCTAACAAAGATCCAGCTGGAATACATGCTCCTCTCTTCCACCCAGCATTCAGAAGCCCACATGCTCTGACTCCATCCTCCCCTTCCCTATTCACACTACTCTTCTTCATAGGCTGGGCACTTCAGCCACCCCGCTTCACTGGTTTTCCCCAACCATGACAGTCCATCCCATTTCCACACCTTTTAGACAGAGGAGGGCCCTGATCCCGTGCCACCCCATGCCACCCCGTGCTGGCTTCAGGCTTCAGCTTCAATGCCTTCCCACAAGCTTTTGCTGATGCCCCCAGCTTGTGCCAGTGCTTGAGTGGGTGGGCTTACTCACTGGCCACATCCCTCGAGGACAAGGCCCTTCTGTACAGAGATCCTCTTCCAGGGCACAGATCCCAGCCTGGCCAGAAGACTGTGGCTGATGACCATCTGAAGGAAGGATCTGTGTATTCCTAGACCTACACAGTCACCCATCATCTCTATTCCTTAATGCTTACTCCAGCTCAATCCCACAGGCAGAAGACCCCTGTGTCCTCCTCAAGCAGCTGCTGCTTCTTCCTCTGCTGACAGCATTGCCTCGATGAACTGAATGAATCTCTCCCCATGCATCCAAGCAGAGTGCTGAGGAGGCTGTATTTTCTGAAGGCCCCACCTCCCCTTCATTTCTTATGCTCTCTGTCATGTGCAGGGTCTACACACGTAGGGGTCACCAGCACCATGAGCACCCGACAGGGAAGCAGCACTGCACTAGCTAGTTATGTGTCTGCCCCCATGTTCCTCAACCTTTCACCTGTCCAGCGAGACTACTGATGTACTTCACACTCTCCCGCTGCCTCCTGACTCTCACGTAGGTACGAGAGCCACTGAGGCCTGATTGGGGACCCCCACCAGAAGCAAGCTAGGGGGCACAGGGGACAGAGTCAGGAGGAGGACCTGGATTCAAATCCAGACACTCACCCGCTGTGTGACCCTGGCCAATTCACTTAATCCCGCTTACCTCAGTCTCCTCATCTGTAAAATTCGCTGGATAAAGAGATGGCCAGAAAACCCCAAATGGGGTCACCAAGAGCTGGCCATGAGTAATCAGCTAACCCCCCACCCCAGCCCCACATTCCACAGAAGGCTACAACTCCACCATCTCCAGCTGAATGAAAGAGGTTGGGAATAGAAGCATCTGCCAGGCTAACAATCTGCGGATCATGAAAAGTCTCCCGAAGATAGAAGCCGCACTAGATGGCTCCTGACAGTCGTCTTTAGGTCAGCGCATTCTTTGCCCCTCTGAAGCTCTCTCCACACCCTGATTCCCCCATCCAGCATTCTGGGGATTCTTCCACAATTTGGGTCACCCATCAGTTTCATCAAAAGGCCAGCTGAGCATTCACCCACATCCCTGAGAAGAAGGCTGAACCAAGCAGGACCAAGGACAGAGGCCTGCAGCAACCCACCAGAACGGGGCTCACCAACGCTGTTGGTTTGTTAAACAGCATTTTAATGTGTATTATTACCGTTTTCCTTTATAAGCCTACGTATTCTGATTTATGCATTTAAAACCACGATCTGGAGAAATTTCACAAGACAATGGCCAAAGCCCAAGAGACACAGGTTAAGAGCTGTGCTGCAGAAAAAGTTTCCCCCAACTGTCGGGGGCCAGACTTGACTCAGTTTCATTGTACTGATAGAGAGTTCCTGGACAAGCCAAAAATAGACACAACACTCTGAAAGAGCGTGAAGAAGAAAAGGAATCCACGCAGTTGGCGGTTACCTAAATTCTTGGGAAGGCCACCACAAAACACCTTTGTGCAAGCTTAAGGAGGCGGGGTGCGCCCCAGCGGCACCGTGGCAGATGCCGGCATCGCCGCTGGCTAGAAACAAGCGCGAGAGGCTTGACAGCGAGCCTGCGCCCCCACTAGTGAGCCACAAAGGCAGGCGGGGTCTTGTCTATCAACATAACACACAGACGTGCTCAGGTCTATTCTGATTAGGAAGACAATGTAGTGAGTTCCCAAAGAGCTAAAAGTTACAACTGAAAAAACCAATCCCAATTATTACGACAGTCTTTTCTCCAGAAGCCAAGCTTGCCTTGGTTTTGCAGCAGGCAGCGGGTTGCTGGCATGACTTTTGCCTTCGTTATTAAGTGGTTTTTTTAAAAAGTTCTAAATCTTTGTCTAGCAAGGGTGGTATAAAATTTCACGAAGGGTAACTTTTTAAACTGAAGACTCCCAAAGGGACTTGTCTGACTCCATTTCCAAATAACAGGTGAAACCTGACCTCTCCCGGGAGCCCCTTCAGCTCTGTCTAGGAGCCCACTTACATTAATCAAGGACATGACCAGATTATACCAAATTAAAGCCATGATAACTTAACGTGTCACACCTCCAACGGGGTTATGTGGGCCTTAAGGGTAACAGGGCCACATGGGCCATTGAATAGGGCGTTTCAAAGACATTCAAAGTCTTCTTCTCATCATCTTAACATCATTTTAGGAGGGAAATGAATTTCACATAAATCAGGTACTATGAGAACTGGAAAGCTACAAATCTGTGACACTCCCACCCAGCCAGGCCCCACATAGTGCCCTGGACCACCCCCCCAAACAGGGCTGCCCATCAAGCTCCCCTTTACTGTGGGCTCTAAGCAGAGCAAACTTGGAAGGCAAGGCAGCTACAAATTAATAGAAATTCTTGTCCAAATGTTTAAGAAGAAGATGGTACATCCAAAGCAAATGCTTTTGAATATACTTTTTAAAAACCAAGTATTCTCTCTCTATGTTGCCGTGCACTATCTCTCCTAGGGTTCTCTTTCCCACTTTCTATGGCAGGGGAGGAGTGTGTATTAAGCTCCTACTGTGGGCCAGGCACTGGGCTAAGTGCTTTACAATTATGATCTCCCTTGATTCTCACAAAAACCTGGGAGAGAGGATCATTATGCTCCCCATTTCATAGCTGATAAAACTCAGGCCCAGAACAGTGAAGTGACTTGCCCAAGGTCACACAGCCAGTAAGTGTGTGAGGCTAGGTTTGACCTGGGGTCTTCCTGACTTCAGGCCTAGCAGTACCGGCCACACCAGCTGGCTGCTTGCCTACACTAGGAAGGGCCACAGATGAAGGGCACACAGGCTGGCCCCTTCAGAGGAGACAAGTGAGCCCTCCAAGTCAGGGTCAGCAAGGAGCTGCCCCACAGTGCAGACAGAATGGGACGGGAGTGCATGCCCGGTGCACAGCAGGCCCCCGCTTACGGGTCACCGACTGCCTAACAAGAGCTTTCCAGCAGTTCCCCGTCTGCCAGCACTCAGACTGGGCCCTGTCCTGGACATGCTCAGAGTGAACCTTTCCTAAGGGTCCCAAGGAGGCGGGCCTGGAGATGCCTCCGCTGGGCACAGCTCAAGGTGGTGGGAAAGGCCCCGGTGGAGCCGGAGCCACAGGAGCACAACACACGTGCTGTTTGTGCCAGGCACCAGTGGGGGCCTGGCCAGGAAGATGAGGCCTCCCTGGTCCAGAACAGGCAGAGGCTCAGTGCTCCAAGGGAGTGTACTCACCGAGCCTCGGAGAAGCAGAACAGGCACCCCAACTCCAAACTTCTCTCCCAAGTCACGCACTGCAGATAGCAGCTTGTAAGCCTGAGGTCCCAGGTCCTGCAAGTGCTCCTCAGAGTCAACGCTGGAGTAAGGGTCCTTCAGTCTGAAGACAGAGACATGCTCGTGAGGTCACACACACACCTCAGCACCACACCGAGGAGCAACATGAGGCTCCAGCAGCATCAACAACAGTGGGGAAACGTGGTGGCATCAGTGCGGACAAGGGAGCGGCCACAGCAAGGAGGGGGACAGGAGGCTGGCAGATGAACACCAGCCCATTCTCACATGAGAAAACAAAGGCCGTAGGGTGGTGGGTGACTGGCCTCAAATCAAAGTGGCAAGTGTCAGTTGTGACAGCCAGAGCTGAGGGGCACTGACGCATGTCAAGCATTCAGAGGACATTATCTCACCTGATCCTCATAAGATCCAGGGAAATAGGGGCTGAGGGCCTTTGCATTTTTAGAGGAGGAAACTGTGGCTAAGAGAGGTCAAATGAGTGGCATGTCCAGGGTCACACACAAGCTCACAAGAGTGTAAGCCGGAATCTGAACTCGGGACAGGCTTGCCTCTAACATCCCCTTGTGGCCTCCCGGGGACACAATCACTCCTAATATACCCCTGAACCTCCTATGCTGCTGGAGCCCCCTTCACCAGGAGGCTAACTGCTGGCACCACAGAGGCTCTCATGGCTGGGCCAAGAGTTCAAATCATCTTGTTTGGGGAAAAGTGCCCAAGCTGCACCAGGTTTCTATGGCAGCTGCAGCTTCCTCGGTTTCCATCATCAGAGACGACTCTGAAAAAAACCTCACCGGGCTCACTGGATCCACTCCCAGCATTTAAACCTATGCAGAAATAAGTTGCCAGGAAGAAACGTGCTGCCTGGCAGGGACAGGAGCTGATGGGTGGGCGCAGAGCAAAGTGGGGTTGAACCGCTACCTCCCCTCTCCCTCTGGTACAAGGGGCAGCTCTCTAGGGAGCAAGAGGGGTATGTTTGGAAATGAAGGTGAAAACCAAAGAAAGTTAAAATTATAAAGAAAACATCCTCTTCCAACAACTTCCATTCCTGTGGGTGGGTGGGATACCTTCTGATCTGCCTCCAGCTCCCCTCCAGCATCATATGTGCCCTAGCATCGCCTGCTACCCCACAAGGCAGAGACTTGTAAAGGGAGGACCTGAGCCACCATCCACCTTCCTGGGGACACTGAGGAAGTCAGAGTTCCTCTTTAGGTCAGCTTTTTCATCTGCTAAATATAAGGATCAGCTTCCACGTACTCTCAGGTCCCTTCCTGTATCCTGTTCAAATGGCACATAGAACAGCCAGAGTCACAACATAAAGCTACTTAAGGTGTCCTGGAGAAATCAAAGGGAGATTCAAAATTGCACGCAGGGCCAATGAGTCTGATGGCTGACTCTCTAAGAACAGAAGGGCAGAGGGAATCACACCCACGTAGGACAGCTCTGCCAGTGATAGGTTGGCTTTGCAATGGGCTGTTTTTAAAGCAGGCTGCTTCCGGCTCAGCCCCCTGCTCCTGATCTGTGGAAAACATTCTAATCACAGCTGCTGTTTGGGAATCTCCAGTGTTTCTTCCACAGTGAAAGAGCTCAGGAAGGAAAATCAGGGTTTTCAAATAACAGGCATTCACACACACACCATTCTAAGGCCTACAAAGCATTTTCTGTCACTGCATCTGTGATTTCAAATGCACATTTGCTTATTTTCAGTTTGAGGACGTTAGACATTTTTAAGGAAATGAAAATGAACACTTTGCTAAAGAAATTGGGCTTACCCACCAGCTGTGCCAAGGCCTCATTTCTTACTGGGTGGGCAATACCGGTACTGGACTGGGGCTTTCCAAAGGAGCCAAGAGGCGCTCACCTGGCCTGACAGTTGTCACAGCACTGCTCCGTTCCCATGATACCCAAGGAGGCCTTTCGGAGCTGTCTGTCCTCAAAATGAGACAAGATGATTCTGCCCAAGAGGAAACAGAAAATTCAATGAATGAACCGAAACAGACATGGATTTCTGATTAAAAATGAGGTGAAATCAGCACTGACTGACTGACGGGACATCACTATTGGCAGGCCCACCAACTCAGGGCAGCACCCAGTGCCTGCCTGCAGAACCACCCCCCCCAACTTACTTCCGCCGGCATTTGCTGGACTGAAGATACTTCTCTAACTTCCTCATCATCTTCAGTTTGTATTGTCGAAAGTCGGCATTCTGGATGTCACCGATGAGGCGCCTATGGGTAGAAGCAAAGCGTGAAGACACAAGAAGGAAGCATCATCGTTCATTTCTAGTACCAGTGGACTGCACTGGGAGGACAACAGACAAAGCGCCTGCCAAGTGGTAATCACCGTGTGAGCTGGTGAGCTCTATCTAGGCAGGAAGCAGAGTCTCTGTTTTGTTTCCATCCTCCATCGTGCCATAACCTGAAATGGGTTTTCTTTTGTTTGTTTTGGTGGCCAGGGGAGCCAATCGGGGTCAAGTGACTTGTCCAAGATCACACAGCTAGTAACTAGTAAATTTGAACTCAAGTCCTCCTGACCCATTGGCGGGCCATGTGGCCACCCTGTGGGCTTCCTTTTGTAACGCATCTATCTGTGTTCCTTCAGGAAAAGCACATGGTACGAAATCCATCACACACACACGCACACATGCGCGCTCCACCCTTTACCTGTTGAAGCTCATGTCCGCAGGAGCCCAGAGCACGTGGCAAGCACTGGGCAGCCCATCACGGCCAGCCCTGCCCATCTCCTGGTAGTAAGACTCCATTTCCTTGGGGGCTCCATAGTGGATGACTTTGCGGATGTCGGCTTTGTTAATCCCCATGCCAAAGGCAATTGTTGCTATGACACACTGAGAAACAAGAGCATGATGGCACTTAGTTCAATGCTGCTGATGCCATGTGGCGAGGTTTCTGGGTTAACATGTTCATGGGCAGAGCTGTGAGGGCTCATATCAGACCTAAAATCACCCGTGTAAACTTCCTGCCTTAGCGTCTGAGCGGTTTCTGTCCCACCAACAATTCCAAGGCTACTGTCCCTGGGCCTGAGTTTGTGTTGGACAGGCAGGTAGAAGACCCCCGTGAACACAGACGAGCACTGCCGTGGGCACACCACCTACTCACTGGCCTGAATCAAACATGACTCCAGGGATGAATCTGTGCCCATGGGGGGCCAGAATGAAGCTCATGATGAGGCGGTATGATCTGAGCTGTTCCTAGGACAGCCCTGTTGGAAAAAAGATGAGGTAGGAGGAGAAGGAGAAGGAAAAAAAACTATCCGAGGGAAAAGACGAATGAACAAGGTGGGCCCAAAGTATGCACCTGGGGATGGGGAGAGGATCTAGAAAAGCACCAGGAGCCACGTGTGTCTTCTCTGGGCAAAGGCACACACATACGGACTTGCTGCCGTACCACGCAGGTGCTGGAGGGCTGTGGGATGAAGGCCAGAGAGGGCCATCAGAGGATACACCAAGGGCTTTGGGTGATTTCTAGTTTTTTTTTCTTAAACCAAATGCATTTTACGTTAACATCTAAGGGCTGAGTCCTTGGGACACCATCTTCAGCTAAGAATGCAATTCACATCAAACACACCCAGCCGGCAGCCCCTCTCCAAGGGCCCCAGAGCCTTCCCACATGAGGTGCTTCCCCCCATCAGAAGGCAAGCTCCCTGAGAGCAGAGGCCGCCTGCCTTTTCTCTTTGGATGCCCAGCTCCTGGCAGGTAGTATCCAATGGAGGCTTTTTATACTTCATCCTCGGGCACTGCTGTAGCTCTCACTTTGATAAGCATAACCCTAAGCAAAATGTGGGGCCCTGACGGCTGTCACATTTCAGGGGTAATGCTGACGTGCCAACAGCATCAAGAACAGAAGAAATGACTTTAAACAAAGTCAAGCCACAGAACAAAGGCTGATGATAACAACTGAGTTGAGTGGCATCATTACAAGAGGAGTCACTGTCATCTTTCGACAACTAGATGGAGCACCACAGCCTCCTCTCCAGCTCTGTCAGAGTGACGGAGCCCGAAGGACAAAGACAGCACTGACAGCTGAGGGGGGACCTCTAGAGGAGGCCACCAAGAACCAGAGTCATCCTGGCCCCAAAGGACTTCACTCAGAGCTCTGCAGGCCCCACAGGAGCAGGCAGCTCCATGGACAGGGACACCCACAGGAGCCCACAGTCAGCCCCTGTCCCAGGAGCCAATTCCACCGTCGCTTGTTTCTGAGACCCGGAAGGGCTTCACCCAGAGATCTGGGGATGGCTGGACACCAGCTGTCCAAGGACCTGCCTCACTAACTCAGCCCAGAGGGGTCTCCTCTCTGAGGAGATGGGGGGCTGCCCTGGATTAATTCTTCCATCCCAGCAGCTCCCCAAATCCCTTCTTTGTTTCAGATGGGCTGCAATCGGCAATGGAAGAGGAAGAAAAGTAACTCTCTTTTTGAAATGAAAAATCCTTGAAGCAAGAAACCCTCAGGTAGGCTAGCACCTCTGAAAAAGCCCAACCCTAACTCCTGGAGGAAACTAGAGAAACCCTAAGCCCCCACACACAAGGTAGCCATCACAGAGGCAGGCCAGTCCAGAGAAGAAATGAGCTAGCATCTGGGCCCAAACACCAGAATCTCAGGGAAAGGCTCAACCCCATGCCATGATATCTCTGAGTGCCACTGAGACAGCAGACAGTCCAACCCCCCTCCCTTAACTAAGGAGGAAACGGAGGGCCAGAGACACTGGATATTCCACCTAAGATCCTTCAGTAGCCAGCACGTGGCAGTCACCTACCCTAGAGCTGCGAGGAGCAAGATGGGCCAAGAGGTGCAAACTCCTACTCAAAGTGGCCTTCACTGAAATCAGGGTGAAGAACAGAGACAGAGCGCCAAGAGAAAAGAAGACAGGCACCATGCAGCTACAGAAATGGAGGAAGAGGAAGACGAGGATCCTTGGCCAGTGCTGCCGCGCATCATGCAAGCTATCAGCCAAGCCAAGAGGCTC
Organism: Pseudochirops cupreus; assembly: GCA_028627135.1. Classification (NCBI taxonomy): domain Eukaryota; kingdom Metazoa; phylum Chordata; class Mammalia; order Diprotodontia; family Pseudocheiridae; genus Pseudochirops; species Pseudochirops cupreus. The sequence continues at coordinate 204,029,447 of CM053583.1, forward strand.
ACCTCTGGTTCTTACATGTGCTACCAGGCGTGGCAAGATCTGTCATCCAGCAAGTTTCTGTTGGAGGAAGGACCTCTAAGTGAAACTGGTCAGGTTTGAAAGACACTTCCTGGAGAAGCTCAGAGAGAACATAAGACAGTCACTCACGTGCTGACAAGAAGGCTGAGGACTCCCCTGCAGCCCCTCTAAACCCCTTCTGAAGAGGAGAGGAGAGCAAGAGCTGGAGAGCACGGCCAGGAGCTGCTCTGTGGGCCAAGCATGGCCACACAGGCTGAACACTGACCACAGCTGGCTAGAAGGCCACACCCTCTCCAGGAGGCATGGCAGTGTTGATCTGACAGCTGGCAAGAAGATGGCCACTGGAACTTTAGGGGATGCCCAACAGCGGTGAATGTCATGGAATACTACTGTGCTATAAGAAATGAGGAACAGGTGGACTCCAGAAAAACCTGGAGAGACGTGAGTCTTGACCTGCCGCAGAACCAGGAGAACAGCGCACACAGCAACAGCCACACTGTGTGATGACAGACCTGGCTCCTCTCAGCAACGCAGCGATCCAAGGCAGCGCCAAAGGACTCATGACAGAACACGCCGTCCCCACCCAGAGGAAGGACTGGCGGAGTCTGAAGGCAGGTCAAATTCATTTTCTTTATTTCTTGGTAGTTTTTTTTCCTTTTGCTGTTTCTTATACCACACGTCTAATATGAGAATGTTTACGTGACTGCATGTGTATAACATCAGATTGCTCACCATCTTAGGGAAAGAGGAGGGAGGGGTGAGTGGAGAAAGTCTTATTAAAAAATAAGTGTAACTGGAAAAAATGAAATGCTATTTATAAGAAAAAAAATCCAAGGATGGCCCCCGAAATTCTGGGCCCCAGAGAGGCTGGCCAGTGAGACTAGGGGCACCAAGGCAGGAATTCCAGGAATGAAGAAGGAGTTAACATCGATCAAAGACCAAACCAGACCCCAAACGCAGAATTCAAGACCAAGAAACTTGTATTCCTTTAAGTCCCAAGCAAGAGGCTCAAGGCCAGAACCTGAACCTGGGAGACGAGATGAAGCACAAGAACGGAACCGAGATTTTTTCTACAAATCTAAGTCAAGAGTAAGAGGAAAAGGCCAAAGAAGGGAAGGCGAGGGCTGAAGATAGTCAGGCTGAAAGACGCCGCACGAGCCGAGGCTCCTCCTGCCAGGGACTCTCTGAGAACAGATGGCGAAGGAGGATGGACACAGCACAGCGAGAGCCCCCCAGCCTGTAGCTGCAGAGACAAGAGCCCAACACGACCACAGACTGCAGGCAGCCACAGAGCACCGAGGCCTGAGAGTGGGGGTCTCTGCCCTATCCACCAGGGCCAGGGGGTGCTTGCATCCCAACGTTTTTTATAATTCTTTTTTCTTAAATAAAAAGAGCAAAGAACCTAGGAAGGAAAGCCTGACAGTCAGACCAGCACATTCTAAAACCTTGGCCCAAGACATCCTTCTCAGAATGGTGTAGGCCCCTGTTAGGCCTGGGACAGCCAGAGGCATGTTCAACAGGAGCCGGTGTGGGGGGCTAAACTCCAAGCAGACAGACCGGCGAGCACAGTGGGCAAGCCTGCCCAGAGAAGGGCACGATGTTGCAAGAGGGTGCCTGCCTCTCAATCCTTCTCCTAAACACTCCAGACATAAAGGCAATGGCGATGAGCAGACTGACCAGAGACCATGGGCCAGGCCAAGAATGGGCCAAACCAGTTCCCAGGCTTCTCACCGAGGATTACATCCTAGCTAAACCCCATAAGAATCAGTAAGAAGCCTCATTCAGACTCTAACTGGAGATGGGGAAGGAGGACCTAACAACTTGCGTGCCACGTGCTTCCAGAGGAGTGGGATCCAGCCCACGCACCTGGATTTCGTCATGCATGAATTGGTGGTGGATCTCTCGCCTTGACTTAATCCCCATGCCCGCGTGGTACGTCCCACAGGCCAAGTTCAGCTTCCGGAGCTCTGCGGTCACCTGTTCAGAGATCTTTCTGGTAGGGCAATAGATGATAGTGGGGCCTTCAAATTCTCGGGATGATCTGAAACAAAGAGAGAAAAAAATACATTAATGGGGCCACACAGATGGATGCACAGACACACCCCAGGACATCTGGACTAAAACTGAAAAAGAAGCCACAGCAGATAAATGCAGTGAAGTCACTTCTTGGCAGTGGAGACCAAAGAACTACCATTCACACCCAAAATAACTTCCACTTTAGCCAAGGAAATGACATGACAGCCTCTATTCTTGCTCAACCATAAACCAAAGCTGACCCAAGTCACAAAAGTGCCTGCTCTGGGTTTTCCCACTTGCTACCACTAAGGCTGATGAGTGGGGAAGGTCCAAAGCACAGGCAACCAGAGGAGCAGGAGTGTCCAGAAGACACAGAAGACTATGAGGGAGAAGCGCTGGATGTGAGGGCCCAAGCCTCAGACCTACAGCCCATCACTGCCACATGACCCAGGGCCACTCACTCCCATCTGACCTCTAGAATGAAGTGCAGACTCTTCTCCATGGCCCCTCCGGCCCTCACTCTAGGCTCCACTAAGAATTTTTTGTTGAATGAATCAGTCAGCAGCTCACTGGCCTGCAAGCACTGCTCCATGGCAAGCTCAGACCCTTTTTCCTTAGTGGAGAAGAGCCCCTAGCCCAAGGCTAACTCAAGTCCAGCTTGATCAGGGAGTGACCCTTTCCCCGGAGTTTCCTTAGAAGTCAGAAGAGCAAAAGGCCCACAGTGTATCTATAAGAAATCAGGCAGCTTAGAGGATTCTGGCCACCAGGGCATATCAGTAATCTGTTGTTGTTGTCATCTGTCCTTTACCAAGAGAAGCGCAACATCAGGGAGGTGACGCCATGGTTTGCAAGTGAACTGTGGCAAGATATACATCAAGCAACCGGAGATGGCCCAAAATGCAGGGGGAGACCTTGGTCTTTTGAAGCTAAGGTCTGTAACAGGTCTCAGTTTGACTGAGGCAACACCCGTTCAGTGTTTAGGGCTAGGTAAGAAACGAGGCAGAGGATGGTCTCTTTTACCTTGTCAAAAAAAAATCAATCTGGAAGAGGAAGACCTTCAGGGTTCCTGGTCAAACAGAAACAACTGCTATCTACATTTACTCCGAGTCAATCAGGGCCCAAGTAATGACCAATGGGGCATGGCCTGGGACCTAGTGGTAGCCAATCAATGAGAGCCAGAGTGATGTGGGTCTTAAGAAAGAAACTGGCAATACAGAACCTAAAACATGGAGTAGCAAAGTGAGAAACTGGTATCATGTGCCCCCCTAGGGCCAGTGCGGCATGGAAGAGCCCAGAGCAGAGAAGGCTACCCTGCATTTTACTGTGCCATTGTGGCAGTTACTTAATAATCCCACTCAGCTGTGATCCTAACACAGAAAGGACCAAAAACCAGGTGACTGCGTGAGAAGGAACCACTGAACAGAAAGCAAGCTAACACAAAGGATGAGAAGAGTCTGTGGAGAGAGGCACACTGGTACACTGTTAGTGTAATTGCAAGTGTCCAGCTAGTCTGCAAAGTGATTTGGACCGATGCTACAAAAGTGAGTTAAAATGTTGCTAGACTTTGACATGAACTCTATAGGGATCAATGATGAAAAAGGAAGCCCTCATAGCCACAACATTTTTGTAGCAACACTTTTTATTGTAGGAAAAGACTGGAAACATGGCAGATGACCTTTGACTGAAGAATGGCGAAGCAAGCTACAGTAGGTGAATGTAATGGAATATTACTGCATTTTGAGAAATAAAAAATGCCAAGAGTACATGGGAAAGTGAAAACACTTATGGGAATCAATGCAAGAGGAAGTTGGCAGAACCAGAAAAAAGAGAGAGGACATCAATGCCAAGCAACAGAATCCAAGCTGAAGCCTGTATAGGCGTCCTGGCCAGGAAGGACCACGGAGAAGAGCTGGGAGATGGCCCCCTCTTGTCAGGGCATGAGCAGACACGAGGCTCCACAGCACCCCAAAGGAACTTCTGACAAATGGTGCCATGCACCACCCCCCTTACCAGGGACAGCTCTGCAGAGGGGCTGGGCAGGTAAAGCAGCCGAAGTCAGGGCTTAGACAGTGTGCTCTTATTAGGGCCTTTGGGTGATGCACCTAGTGCGTTCACATAAGGACAACTCCCTAAAGACCCCCTGGAGTTACACTTAAAAGATCTGTGTCTGAGACGCTGACTGCAACAGGGCCTTTTGCCCTGAAACTTCAAATACCTAAAAAAGACAAGTCTCTTATTAAATTATCAATCCTGTTGATGGGGTGTTGGGGTGCCTGTGTTTATAACATCCAGTTGTAACTTCAGTTTGTAAAAGCACTCTTGTGTTCGGGTACCTGTGTCTGCAATATCAGCTTAATCAGTGTATATATATCAATATCAATATCAGTGTAATCAAGTTGTAAAACTACACTTCCCCCAGCCTCAAAGCATTAACTCTGCCTCTTCCCTAGGCCAGCACTCTGCCCAGCTAAAATTCATGAACTGTTTATCCCTGCTTGGTACAATAACAAGCCATACCTATGAATCCTTCACTAAACCATCTAAGCAATCCCTTTAGCTTAGAGAAATGTATAGCCCCCTTGTTCTAACGGCCAGCTGCACCTATGAATCCTTCAATGTACTATCAGTGAGCTAATTCCTCTCAATTAGGCACATCCTGGATCCCCAATTAGTCTAGCTTCCCCAACATCCATCTTGTCAAACAGGACATTGATAGGTAACAGACTGGACACCTCTCTGTCAGAATTGACCTTTAGCTGACTGAGTGACGTTTTAAGCCAAAAACCACACCTCTATACAGCACCCCTGTGGGCTTTTTCCCAGTGAATTATGGGCAATACGCCTGTGCAGTAGATATGAAAAGTGCATGTCCCTTTAAGCACTGACCTCTCCTTACCTGCTCCCTAATCCCACCCTTACCCACCTAGTTAGCATAATTGATGCCTGATTTACAATATTATGGCTTTATTATCTGTATTCCTAACTCCTGCAGGTCTGCAGGCTCCCTAGACTCCCCTGCCCGCTGTAAGGAGTAACAATAAACTTTTACAATCCTGACTCAAAAAATCATTAAACAGAGTTCTTCCCTGAACTACTCCCTGGTTACTTCTTTCTCTCACCCACGTCTCTACACACACCTGAGGCTGGCACTCGGGTGGCCCCCAACAGGCAGGGACTAATAGATTGTCTCCCAGCATGGCTGCATAACCCAACAAGCCAACAGCTACTCACCCTGCCTTTTTCACAAGAAATCTGTCCAGATCCTGAAGGATATTGCCTGTCTTCTGCCCAACATCCAGGAAGAGGTTGGGCCGGTCAAAGCTGGTGCAGGTGACCTGAGGGTTCCGCAGGTTGAGGCAGTGCACAATGTCCTCTCGGATGGAGGAGCTCGCTGTCGCCGTCAGTGCCAGCACAGGTACCTGAAGGGAAGCATAGATGCCATCTACCCACCCACCAATGAGCTCAGGAGGAAGGCCAGGGCTAGGAATGTGGAGCAAAGAAAGTGAAAAAGAGAGAAGAGGAGGTAGGAGCCAGGATCAGCCTTGGGGTCCACCCACAGGTACATTCTGAATGATGAGCAGACAGTCAGGAGCAAAAGGGAGAGAGTGGTGCCATGACAAGCCAGAGGAGAGCAAGCACCCTGAGAGACTGGAGGTGAGGGGCCAATCATGTCACATGCAGCAGAGAGGTCATTCGAGCTGACCCTCAAGAGATCGTTCATACTGCTCTGCCCAGAGTACAACTCAAGACCTATTTCCCACTAGCCTTTCATGAGAACTGCATCCAGTGTCCCCCCTGTAATTTGCTTGTCTCATGCGTGGCTGCTGACAGTGGGCCAACAACTGGCTTCCACCTTGTGATTGGGTTAAAATCCACAGTATACCTTCTGTTCAGCCAGCACCAGGCTCATAGCCAAACTCCCCAGCGACCAAAGACAACAGTTCCAGGCCCGCCTTTCCACACCTGTTCTTTGGTAGGCATGGGCCTTTCTTTCATCCCTATCTGGGAGGCTGAGAGGCTTACCATTGGCAGGGTGGTCTTCAAGGAACCCAAGCGTCGGAATGAATTTCTGAAGTCATGCCCCCACTCTGACACACAGTGTGCCTCATCCACAGCAATCAAGGTGATCCCTGGGGAGAAGGAGAAACTCTCGATCAGGGAACCTTGGCATGCAGCAGGCCAGCTCTCAACACTCACTCAGCCATTCAGATGAGAAGCAGAATCAGCGTCTTAGTGGCCAGTGTTACAGTCAGAATAAAGAGTCAGTTCAAGCCTAAGTCACCTCAGATGAGGCTGAGACACTTTAGCAGAAGAGGAAAACAAAAGGAGGTACCAAAGTAAACTGGACCAGATGGCCCCTTCCCTCCTCCAAGCGCCCCTTTCGTCCCTTTGTGTTCCTGGAATCTGCTAGCCACCTGCTCTGCTTTATACTTCAGCTTGATGGTGATGCTGCCAGCAGGCATCCCTCCCTGTGCACCCCAACATAGCCCAATGGGATCCACCCTCAGGGGCACCAAACAACGGGAAACATCAGCCCAGGGACAGCCACCTGGCTGGAGAGCGCCTGCTAAGCAGGCAGGGAGAAGCCTCTGCTGCGTTCCACCCAAGAGACATCAGATAGTTTGCAATAGAGGCCTTGTGGTGCCTATGACGAGGAGAGCGTTGGGTCTGTGGTCTGGGACCTGTGCTCAATCCCCAGCTCTGACCAAGCCTCTGTAGGCCTCGGTATCTTCATCTCCAAAGGCAAGGGTCAGAATAAATGGCCCCAGGATCTCTTCCTGATCTGGATGGAGGATCCTACAGAATCATTTTCTCACTGAAGTGGGAATAATTCTTACTTTACATTTCAATGAGCAAAGTAGGCCCACAACCAAACATGGCAGCCATGCACTCTTTCCCCACCATACCCCCAGAGCTGAAGACCCAAGGACAGCCAGACCACTCTGTTGACCACTGGCAAGGAAGCTGTGGTTCTCCTGAGCAGGGCAGCGGCTCCAGGCAGAGGCCCTCCCCAGGGCCACACAGCCTCCCTTGCTAGGCTGGAAGCTCCTTGAGGGCAGAGCCCGTCTTTTGCCTCTTTCTGTAGCCTGGGTGCTGAGCACAGTGCCTGGCACACTAGTACTTCACCAAATAGTTTCTGTCTGATGGACGCTGTCTCTGACACCTTAGGTCTTTCCTGTCTCTTGGGTGGTAACATCATGGCCTCACTGTGCCTCTGCGGCCTCAACGCTGCCCTCTGAAAGGCGAACCCTCAACCTCAGGGGCTCCCAGGACCCAGACGAAAACCCCCTCAACAAGTGGTCACCTAGCCAGCCAGGGCCTGAGGAGGCCTGGAACTTGCCCAAAGCCCTCCTGCCTAGGACCTTGCCAGCCAGAGCTGCTAAATGACTCTGCCCATGAGGACACACTCCCTCTCAGGGGCACAGACTGCCTTGTACGCCAACACTCAGGCCATCATGAGCATGCACAGAAGGTTTCATGGGACCTTTAGGTATCCTAAATGTTCATCCACCCAAATCTGAAGGCAGATTTTCAGTAGGCTCAACCTTAACACATTCCTGTACACTTTTTTCCTTTGTTATTTCTGCTACAAACACTTGGGGGAACTTCAATAATTTAACATACTATGAAAATTATAAACTAATGAAACACTGGAACAATGCCCATGGAACATTCAGCATGCATTCATTTTTATAGCATGAATACTTCCAAAACAATTTTCCTAGGCTTCACTTAGTGAAAGCATTTTACAAACTTTGTGAGTGCACAAACACCAGGGTCTCTCATTAGCCACATGCATAAAGCGATCCTTAACAAAGACACAGAAGATGAAAGCGCAGATCTGGCGAGGCTCTGAACCACTCAAGTAAGGAGGTAAGTTACAGCCAGAGAGCCGTCACCTACTCAGGAGCAGCAGATGGGGGAGAAGGAGGCAAGGGTGCCAGGCCCCTATCAGAAGCAGGGTAGCCAATGTCCCTCAATGTCTCCTATGAGATGGGAGTAAGAATGGGCCTCCTGCAGGCACAGCAGAGGAAAGGGCCCCCTGAGCCTGCTGGCCCCACAGAACTACTAGAATTCCCTTGGCCAGTGATGGCAGGACAACAAAGTGGGGGGAGCCGCACCTGGAAATATGGGACAGCGCTGTGCCTCTGCTGTGTGACTCTGGGCTAACCATACAGGCACTTGAACCCCAGTTTTCTCCTCTGTGAAATGAGTGTACTGTACCAGCTAGCACCTGAGGACCCTGCCCCCTCACAATCCAGAGAAAAGTCAAGACAACTTTTATAAAGTCAGGAGAATATGGCGTTCGGCTGCCTGCCTTTCATCAGCATGTTGAAGTGTGGGATCTAACAAGAAGGAGCCTCGACCAAGAAGGTTTGTTGGAAACTTGACCCAAAATACCCCAAAAAAGGTGACGGGGGAGAAAAAGCTGCAGGACTGAAAAGAGCCTCCCATCAGCTTCCGAACAACTTTATCCATGCAAAAAAATTCACTTTTCAGAAATGAGGAGGCTCTTTCGGCATTTGGTTTTCATCGTGAGGTTCACCTGAGAACTCTTACCTGACATGGCCGCCATCTGGACTCCCCACTGGACAGGCCTGACGTCTGTGGCAACCAGAGGTACTGAGTCACATGCACGTGGCACTCACGAGCCACACACACCCCCCAGCAAAGGCAGCCGCCTCCACCACTTACCTGGGTCAGCACTGAGCCGCGTGAGCAGGTTCAAGTTGGCCAAGCAGAATTCTGGGGTGATGTACACAACCCTGTACTCTCCCCTGTGACAGAAGAGAGGAAGGGAGAGTGAGTAGCCAGCAGGCCGGCTGAGCTTCGAGGCCTTCACCCCCTGCATCAGCCACAATCACCACAGTGGACTTATCAAGGCACTGATGCTAACTGCATCCCTCACTCTCAAAGCCATTCACTGTGCATCAGAGAATCCACGCCCCCTCGGGCCATCGCCACAGCTCCTCATCTGATGGCGACAAAGAAGGGGAGTGACAAACCCCACCTGGGGCACGGAGTCACCTCCTAGGCCACAAAGCAGAACCCGGGGAGGGCTGGGGGGCCTAAGGCTGCTGGTCACTTGGAGACCTTGGTCAGCCTGCAGAACTGAAGCCAAGCAGAGTCTGCCAAGGTTTAACTGACTACTCAGAAAAAGAGAGCCATGCCCTTAGGAGATGCCCTGCGGGCCACAAAGATCCATGACCAGTCTTCCTCTTCCCTTCTCAATGGGCAAGGGACGGGGAAGGGGAGGGAGAGAATTTGGAACCGAAAATAAAATTAAATGTTAAAAAAAAACCAAACCAAGAAAGGGTTCCCCCCAAGTCTAGAGTAGTGATGTGGACAGCCATCACAGGAAGCTGGGCAGGTAATACACATCACCCCCAGGGGACCAAGAACCAAGGAGCCAGGAAGGAACCAGGAGAGAGCTGGACATGTTCCATGAGGAGGAATCAAGGGAAAGAATCAGAGCCTTTGACTTCCAGGCTCCAGAGATGGCCACTGAAAGGAGGTGACCAAGAAGCAGCCCTGGCCCTGCCCCCAGTAAGACCCAGCCCCAAGAAGGAGGGCCAGCCCTGGGGAGAGTCAAAGCCAGGCCTCATTGCATAGAGGGTCTGTGCTCCAGCTGGGTTCTGCTGCCGGCCTGGAACACGTACCTACAGCATCAAGGGGGTCCCCATCACAAGAAGGTGGGAAGCGGTGGGAAGGATGCAGGGAACTTCCAGGGCAGCATGACGGAAGAATGGAGGAAGTGAGAGCAGGAAGAAACAAGGAAGGACAAGCATGGGAAGAAGCCCAAAGGAACCGTGTCCCCCATGCTAGGAGCAGCACAAGAGCAAGCAGGGGGCTGGGACCTCCCTTGACAGGCAGTCAGTGCACAGGCACCTTCAGCGAGCATCACATGGCAATCCTCAGGAACAAGAGGAGGAGGCCAGAGGAGCTAAGTCTTGCCCAAGGCACCACAGCAACTCCCTGCTGGCCTGGCAAGCTCCTCCTGGGCATGGCTCTGCAAATGGACCGAAGCCTCCTGAGACCCGCCCAACCATGATCACACACCACTGCCAGCACTGGAGGAAGGCCCAGCAACATCCCTGGCCAATGACAGGTTGGAGAGAGCACTGCCAAGAGGCACGACATCCTGGGCACACGGGACCTGCTGCATGGGTATAGACATCTTAAGTCAGAGGAGCCCAGAGAGGCCAGGCCAGCCTGGGAAGAGCCACAGCTGGGCCTCTGATGTCAGCCCATGGCTACAAATGGACAAATGATGGTGAAGTGGGCAGGGCGAGCCTCCACGACACAGAGCAAGAAGAAGGAAGATAGCCAGCAAAATACGCAGAAAACCAAGTTCCAAAAAGGAATCCTCAGACAGCCCTGGTCACAGCAGACATTCTGCAAAAACTTGTTGGACTCATCTGTAGCACTGACGCACAAATGCACAGAGAGTGAGAAACAGAATGAGGTGAGAAAGAGATCCACATGCAAGAGGCAGAGGGGACCTGAACAGTCTCCCTGGGGCCTGGGACATGGGCCTGGAGACGTCTGTGACACAGACAGCACTGGGAAGGAGCAAAAATAAAGAGACTGACACCGAGCCAGTGTCTGGGCAGGGGGAAGGCAGAGCACCTATGGGAGGGATTCTGTGGGCTCCTGCCCATGACCACAACGTGTAGGGGGCCCGTTCATGGCCCGGGGGCCACTGGCTCTCCACTCCCCACCATTCCCTTAGCCCAGAGCCATAGGAGGACCTCAGCCGCCCCTTACCCAGAGCTGCACACACAGTAGGACCTTGGCCGCCCCCTTGCTCAGAGCTGCGCACACAGTACACACTCAGGAGCCTCCTTACCCAGAGCTGTGCACACAATAGGAGCCTGGCCTCCCCTTTGCTCAGAGCTGCACACACGGTACACATTCAGGCACCTCTTTACCCAGAGCTGCGCACACAGTAGGACCTCAGCCGCCCCTTACCCAGAGCTGCACACACAGTAGGACCTTGGCTGCCCCCTTGCTCAGAGCTGCACGCACAGTACACACTCAGGCACCTCTTTACCCAGAGCTACGCACACAGCAGGACCTCAGCCGCCCCTTACCCAGAGCTGCACACACAGTAGGACCTTGGCCGCCCCCTTGCTCAGAGCTGCACACACAGTAGCACCTTGGCCGCCCCCTTGCTCAGAGCTACACACACAGTACACACTCAGGCACCTCTTTACCCAGAGCTGAGCACACAGCAGGACCTCAGCCGCTCCTTACCCAGAGCTGCACACACAGTAGGACCTTGGCCGCCCCCTTGCTCAGAGCTGTACACACAGTACACACGCAGGCGCCTCCTTACCCAGAGCTGTGCACACAATAGGAGCCTGGCCTCCCTTTTGCTCAGAGCTGCACACACAGTACACACTCAGGCACCTCTTTACCCAGAGCTGCGCAC
>CM053583.1:204041416-204071940 GCA_028627135.1 Pseudochirops cupreus
GGCCGCCCCCTTGCTCAGAGCTGCACACACAGTACACACTCAGGCACCTCTTTACCCAGAGCTGCACACACAGTAGGACCTCAGCTGCCCCTTACCCAGAGCTGTGCACACAATAGGAGCTTGGCCTCCCCTTTGCCCAGAGCTGCACACACAGTACACACTCAGGCACCTCTTTACCTAGACACAGGAGGACCTTGGCCGCCCCCTTGTTCAGAACTGCACACACAGTACACACTCAGGCACCTCTTTACCCAGAGCTGCGCACACAGCAGGACCTCAGCTGCCCCTTACCCAGAGCTGCACACACAGTAGGACCTTGGCCGCCCCCTTGCTCAGAGCTGCACACACAGTACACACTCAGGCGCCTCCTTACCCAGAGCTGTGTACACAATAGGAGCTTGGCCTCCCCTTTGCCCAGAGCTGCGCAGTAATTATTCTTTCCAGTCTTCTGTTCATTTTACCCTTCAGGCCCCCATCCCATTCTGGCTCTGTTTTTTAGGTTAGTGAAAGCCCATCTTGAGCAAGAACACTACAAGCTTCCCCCTCCCCTGCTGAGGACTTCTCCAGTCATTCACTCAGGTGACAGGAGGGCTCTATTACTTGGGACCAGCATCACTCTGACTGTTAGCAGCACAATTAGTGAACCCCATGCTGGACAAGGAGTCCGGAGATGTCCCTTCTCAGGCAGGATTCTGGGAGTGCAATAGCAGCAGCTTGGCCTGACACCTTGAGAGGTAATATCATAAATATTAAAACCTTTAAGAATTCAGAAATACAGGGGCGGCTAGGTGGTGCAGTGGATAGAGCTCTGGCTCTGAAGTCAGGAGGACCTGAGTTCAAATGCGGCCTCTGACACTTGACACACTTACTAGCCGTGTGACTTTGGGCAAGTCACTTAACCCCAACTGCCCTCTAAAAAGAAAAAAAAAAGAAAGAAAACTATTGAACTAATAAATAAAACTAAAAGCTAGTTTGAAAAAAAAAGAATTCATAAATACTCCAACACACCAATGACGAAAATGGGACAGAATCCACCAGGGCCCATCCCTGAGCAGCCCTTCATCCCCCACAATGCCAGGCTGGCATCTCCCTAAGGCAGGGCAGTGCCCTGGGGCTTCAACAGCACAGATCCTAAGCCAAGAAGGCCTCAGAGGTCACCGTACCAGCTCCAGCTCTAGAGGGGCTCAGCCTGTGCCTGAGAGCAGAGGATACATAGAGAGCCTCTTATACAAGAAGGGGACAAAGAGGACGGCAGGAGGCCAGAGCACTGCCATCAGTGTCCCCATCTCCTACGGATGGGACACTTCAAAGGTTATAGAGGCTTTACCCCCACAGTACAGGAACACAGGAAGCCCTCTACGTTACCCTGGTTGTTCAAACAAGAAAACGTAGTAACAGAAAACAGGGTACTTACGCTTTAACAGAATCGATGATGTTTTCTGACTGAGATGATCCGAGGAAACAAGCTTTGATGTTGGACATTCTGAAAGAAGAAAATTCTGAGTGGATGTTCCAGGACGTTCTCAGGGGGCTCCTTCCTTTGGAGGGGCCCCAAGAGAGCACACTCTCTCAATGAGACATCACCCATGGGCTTTTCCTGGACCAGTCACTGAGGGAGGTGACAGCAGGAGACAATCTGTGCCCTCCTGACAGACACACAACAGGCACAGCACAAAGAAAGCAGAAGACATTTTCCAGAGGGACAGAATACTGAGAATCAGGGCCAATGGGAAGGGTCAGGGAAGAGATCACAGCAGAAGGGCACCTGCACTGGCTGGGAGACATAAAAGGATTCTCAGTGACTGCAGAGAGGATGGAGACACTCCAAGGAGAGGGACAGCCTGGTCTGGTGCCCAGAGACAGGAGGCAGAAGGTGGAGAGATGCAGGAAAAGGCCAGCAGTCCTATCTGGCTGAAAGCCATGGACCAACTGAGGCCCTGAAGGCCCAGGGAAAGAATCTGTATTTTATGAGAGAGGGAATCAGGGGGCACTGAAAGTCTGCAGTCAGGGATGTGACGTGGTCAGATCTACATCTCAGGAAGATGTTTTTGGCAGCTGTGTTAAAAACGGACTCCAGAGGTGAGTCACTCAGACAAAAGCACAAATTACTAAGCTCTTACAATAGACTGAGGGAGAATTTCAGCTGTGAGTAGAAAGTATGGAGCCAAGGGAAGAGGCCCTTTGGATGTGGGGTAAGGAAGATGCCAGGATCAAGGGTGACATGGTCCCAAGCCTGGACGACTGAGAAGATGGCCGTCCTGTGGAGGGGAGGCAGGTTTAGGGAGCAAGCAGATTCATTCCACTTTGAACCTGCAGCAATTGGGGGTGAGAGGACACCTATGTGGAGACAGACAGGATGGGGGCTCAGGAGAAGAACTAGGGCTGGAGTTCGACCCGGGGAGTCCTGTGCATGGGGATGATGTGGACACAGGTGAATTCACCAGGTGAGCCACGGCAAACAGCAAACAGGTAGAGGCCCTGCGGAAGCCTGAGTGAGAGCACAAAGAGGTCCGGGGCCTGCCTGAGGCCTGTCACAGGCCAAGGAAGGAAGATGAGTGTCCAGAGCAGCAGCAGCACCATGGAGGATGGGCCTGAGGCGCAGTGGCTGGGAGTCAGCATGCAGCCTTGGAGAGAGCAGTCCTGGGGAAGTGACGGGGTCAGGAGTCAGCTCGCAAGGAGCTGACTAGTTTGGGTTTGGGGTCTTTTATCCATCTTACACTTGAGCCTGCCCCTTCCCAAAAAAGTTCTAAGCTATAGATGGACCAAAAAGGTGGGAAGGAGGGTGCTTAGTTAAGAGTGATTATAACCATTCTAAAAATAAGGTTTTCTTTTCCTTTTTTGCTTTTTGGAGGAAGGAAGGCTGGGCAATTGAGATTAAGTGACTTGCCCAAGGTCACACGGCTAGTAAGTGTTAAGTGTCTGAGGCTGGATTTGAACTCGGGTCCTCCTGATTCCAGGGCCAGCGCTCTATTCAGTGCACCACCTAGCTGCCCCCAAAAGAAGGCATTCTTAAGATGAAACATTATTAAATGTCACGGTTTACCTAAAAATGAGCTTTACTGAAACGTACTCCAGTCTGAGAGAACAGACTAGCTGGTGTGTGAAGGCAGGGGCTGCTTTGCCTCTGATTCTGCATCTGCAGCACCCTGCTGGGGCCTGAAGCCCAGGACGGGGCAGCAGCACTTCCTGACTACAATCCTATGCCCAAGCTGCCCAAGGGGAAGGCAAGAAGCCAGCGGAATCCTACACAGTTCCTGGTCCTCCAACTGCCTCTGCTCTCTGCTATGTCCCCTGAAGACACAGAGGAACAAACATACATGCTCCTCAGACAGGCTTTGACAGAACGAACGCAGAGCCACAGACCCAGGACGACATGGCCCTCTTTCAAAAACTGCCTACAGTGAACACTCACCGTCTAACATACAAAGGGAAAGGCCAGTGAGAAGAAAACCTACCACGGACAGCTCTAAAAACCCATCTGACCCACGACCAGGATGAAGGCAGTGAGCGGATATTCCTCAGAGATGCCCTAAGATACAGGGCCTGGGGAAGCACAGGGGGCCAGACCACACCAGAACAGCCACACGCATTGCCACCAGAGCCCAAATTTAAAGGACAACTCACTCCGGTCAGATGCTTCATTCCTGGAAGAAAACAGAGCTCCAGGAGGGGAGTGAGACAAGGCCGCTGACCACCAACCTCCAACTTACTTGAGCTGAAGTACCTGGTCTTCCATCAGAGAGATCAGAGGAGACACGACGACGCTGATTCCACCAACAAACACGGGAGGAAACTGGAAGCACAGACTCTTGCCGTACCCTTCCGATGAAAAGGCCGCAACAAGACAGAGGGGACGAGAAGAGCCAACATGCAACATTTTTCCAACAGCACCCCCGACCCCAGATCCAGCACTCCCTGCACCTCCTTCCATCCCCAGCCCCTAGAGCAGACTCCAAGTCTAAAGGCTCAGTAACAGAGGAGCTCTTAGCACACCATGGTTTCAATCAAAATATAAACTGAGTCCAGATACTCTGTTTAGCATGACATACCAGTAGCCATAACTACAAGATTATCTCTTCTTTCTTCCAGAACAGAATGGATCACTTTCCACTGCATCCTTGAAGGAACAAATGAGGAAAGCAGATATTAATTAAGTGATAAGAAACCTGAGGGTGGGGGTGGCTAGGTGGCACACCAGCCCTGGATTCAGGAGGACCTGAGTTCAAATCTGACCTCAGACACTTAACATTTACTAGCCGTGTGACCTTGGGCAAGTCACTTAACCCCAACTGTCCTGCCTTCCTCCCTCCAAAAAAAACCAAAAATATAAAAGAAACTCAGGAAAGCGCTTTATCCCCAGGCCACTTGGCATCATTCCCACACCTGTCTTCAAAGGTCCTTGATGATCTTGTCTAATAACGGCCTGCTCAGCTAGGCAATCACACCCAAGCAAGATTCATCACCAGGAGACTTTCTTGTTAAAGCATCTTTTTATTGGACTGGCACAGAGCAAAAGCTTGATTCAAGACACCTGGCCGTCCAACAGAGAACAAGGAGAGCCCAGGGAAGAAGGCCTGAGGGGCCCAAGGCACAGGTTAGAATTGCCATGTGGAGACAGTGAGAGAGTGGAGCAGGAACGCCTCCATCTGCGTCCCCGAGAATGCACCGAGAGGCTGCCTCCTCAGGCTCAGTGCCCAAAGGGGAAGATTTAGCCCATCAGGGCACTGGATACCCAACTACAGGGTAAACTCTGGTGCATTCCGGAGTCAAGCAGCAGAGTGAAGGACAAGAAATGAGTACATCTGACAAGAACCCTGTGAGCGTGCTCTAAGGTGATGGGCCAGCAGCCTGGCAGGAAACACCAGGTCAGAGAGATAATGCAGTGGAGCTGCTGCCCCCTGAGCCCAAAGGCACTGGTGGGACCTGCCCCATGGAGCCCCCAGACCCCAAAGACCAGCCTTGCACAGTCTTCTCCCATAGCATGGCTTTGGTTAGTGTGTAGACCCTCTCTCCTACATCTACAAGTACACGAGCACACACACAGGTGGAGGTGAGTGTGTGTGTGTACGTGTATGTGTACGTGTTCATGGCAGGAGTGGGGGGTGGTTACTGGCTTAGGATGACAGAATATTAGATTCAGAGCTGGGCCAAACAAATCCAATGCCCTCAATTTACGGAAAACGGAACTTAAGGCCCATGGGGGTAAAGTCACTTGGCCAGGTTTATCAGACGGCTAGTGTCTGAAGTGAATTTGAACTCAGGTCTTCCTGACCCTAAGCCCAATGATGTACCCACTACTCCAAGCTACCTCTGTAGCAGACCCTCATAGACATTTAAATTGGTATCTGTGAATGCCCTACCTTCTGACCAGCAATAACCTACATTTCCAAAATCCAGCGACACCAAAAAGTGCCGCCAATAGGGAGGCCATCTAGGAAATGCGCCACATTATGGTTTTATGACCAAGATAAAGGTTATGCATTTTTCTATACATTTTTTCCTCATTAAGAAAAAGTCACTGAATTAAGTAACAAGATACTCACGGTTTAAAGCTGGAATGTCCAAAGTAAGTCTTCAGGCAAATGACTTGCTCAGCCGTAGGGGTCGGCAATGAAGGGTCTTAAAACAAAATGTTTGAATTTAAGTTCAAACAGAAGAATATTTTAAGGTAACAGGAGGAAATGTAACTGTTACCCTTCTTTTAAAAAGGAAAGAAGAATTCAGTGTCCCTGCTTCACATCCCTCTCCTCTGCACCTCATACCCTTGCCTAAGTGGCAGCTAGATGACCTCAGCAGATACCATTTGGAACACATGGCTCCAGCCCAAACTCTTCAGCCCCTCCCCAATGTTCAGGTCAAAGGCACGGTGTCCCAAGGTCTGTCCACTCTCCAGGCCTCTTTCCCACTGCCCCACCCCCGCCACAAACCTTCTGCAGGCCTCCCCAGCCCCAATGGAGACCCCCAACCACCTCCCAACCAGTGATCTGGCCAAAGTCTCAAGGTTTCCTTGTCATCCCTCAATGGTCCAGTGTCTGACACAGGTCCCTACTCGGGCTTGACACTTCCTATCTTCAGCCTCCTCTTGGGCCCCCCACTAGGTGATGAAGCCTAGGCCCTGACGGATGAGCTGGAATAATTCCTCCATTTCAGCGGAGGAAGAGGCCAGGCCCAGAGAGCTCCGAGGGATGCCCAGATCAGATGCAGAGGGGGGCCTCACACCCACAGGTTGCTTTAGCCTTCCCCGGGGGGGGGGGGGGTGGTTTGTCACCTAACTTGACAAGAAGCTCCCTGAGGTCAGGGCAACACCTTGGCACTTGCTGGGTGCCTGCTGACCTCCCACTGCTCAGCAAAGAGCAGACACACACTTTGCTAAATGACTCAAGTGACTCTGGAATCAACTGACATTTCCAGAGGCCTGGTTCCCAGCAAGGCCTGCAAAGAGGCATCCAGCACCCGTGGGAGCTGCTGCTCCAAGCTTTGTTTCCTTCACCCACTTCCACCCCCCAGCAAGAAGCCCCACTCTCCTTTATGAGAGGTCCAAGATGGCATGGGCATCCAGCATAGGGCACTGGCCTAGCACCACAGGTCTCATATGGCCCATACAGGAGAAGAGAACTGGACGAACCTTACGGATTTCATCCCCCACGCCTTACGGTCATGTGCGCAATAGGCCCACTGAACTGAATCAGGGAAGGTTTTTCAGTGAGAATCCCAAGATGCCAAAGCTGTTACAGACCGGAGAAATAGCCAGTGTGACTCCTTTACAGATGGGGTACCAGGGTCCCAGAGAGGGGCAGTAACTGCCAGGAAGAGGGCAGAGCTGGTAGTCAAAGCCAGCTCCCGGGATGGCGGGGCAGTCCTCCCACTTCCCACGTACCTAGTGTGAAGCGAGCTGAAGCCCCAATTCCATCCCGGCAGTGTCTGAAATCACAAAGTCCTACAAAGTGAAAACTGTCTCCCCTCTTTACATCACACACAATATGGCTGAGGAATGGGCACGAAGCCTCTCCTTCAACTGAGAGCAGGAAAATAGCTAGGTAATCGCTTTTAAAATCTCTTTTAATGCCTGTAGGCAGTGTGGCCTTGGAGAAAAGGGTGGAATAGAGACTGAGGCTCCACCTCCAGGCTGGAATACAGCCGTCCGTAAAAGCCTGGCTCTCAGGGGGGTGCGGGGGGCAGGGTCCAACCCCACGAGCACTACAGAAGGGGTTTCTCCTGGTCCCCTCACACCCACCTCCTTTTTTTAAAAACAGAAGTTCTCCTTAACATAGGCTGAGTGAATTTTACTTGAGGAGAGCCTTTCATTCACCTCTCAAACCATGAGAGAAGACTGCAGTAAGGAGGCCTGTCTTCTAACTGCGCAGACGCACACCCACATGCACACACACGTGTATACACACACACACACAATCCAGAGCAGACATCAACAGTGACACCCCCACTCTCCTTTACCCCATTCGTCTTCCTCTTCCTCGATGGCTTCCTCATCCCCCTCGTCCGCAGCAAGCAAGGCCTTGCCTTCTGCTTCTGGCAGCTCTGACACATTCTGCTTCAGCTTGTCACAGTCCAAATCTTCCAAAGACTGAAAGAGGAAAAGCAAATGAGCCTCATGACCACCTCCAAGGGAAGCTGCTCCAAGACGGTGCACGCGCCAGCCCAGACCCCAAGGAGCCGAGGGCCCAGTGGAGCTGCCCTCAAATCACAGGCCTACGAGTCACCCAGAAGGAACGATTTCTAGCTAGATTAATACATAACATAAGAAGCCCTGAGAAGGGAGGTAAAATATGTTTTGACTTCTAGGACCAAATTTTGTTTTTGACAAAACTTGGCAAAAAATGTTGAGTGTCCCAATTCATTTTTTGAAATAGGTGAGCATGTCAAAGAAGGACAACGTTTAGATGACAATATAGGAATTAGAGGCCCTGTCCTATGGCAGCTGGTCTGATGGGCTGGCCTCCCTCAGGAGCCTCTCAGAGGGAGAGAATCCTGTCTAGGGGAGCAAACAGCCTCCACATCAACGCCCAGTCACTTTTCTACCACAAAATCAAAACTGAAAACATACTTTGAGCATCTGCATTTCCAGATCTTCATCACTTTCAATAACATAAGAAACATCAGGAGCGTCCATCACGGAAATTAGGTCCTGGCGGGGGGGGAAATAAATAATTCTGTGAACTGAATTTATTCTCTCTTTTCTCCTATAAAACCCATTTACTATTTAGAAGCAATCAGGGTCAAGTGACTTGTCCAAGGTCACACAGCTAGTAGGTGTCTGAGGCTGTATTTGAACTCAAGTCCTCCTGACTCCAGACCCTATGCTTGCTCCATTGTGCCCCACTGCAGTCCCCAAACTCATTATTACTGACTGCACTTAAAAAGAGATTTCCATGGAGTCCTGTTGCTTCACATAAGCAACAAGAGGTAAGGAACCGCTTCATTCATTCGAAAAACACGCCCCGAGCACCTCCTCT
Source organism: Pseudochirops cupreus (assembly GCA_028627135.1). NCBI lineage: Eukaryota > Metazoa > Chordata > Mammalia > Diprotodontia > Pseudocheiridae > Pseudochirops > Pseudochirops cupreus. Next base: position 204,049,888 of record CM053583.1, read on the forward strand.
GGGCCATCACAGTGCCGGGCACCGGACAGGAACAGATCCGGAGGAGTCATTTCACTGATGCAGGAAAACCTATCTGAGAACATTCCCTGGACCAAGCAGGCCTGACCACAGTTCTGCATGGTCCAGCCTAGAACACTGCCGGGGCAAGGCGAGGGAAGCGTAGGGCCGGCCACCCCCCCCAGATCCTGGAGCTGCCAAGTGGCAGACACAGGACAGGGAAGCAGCTCCTTCTGGCTTCCAGATGAGCCCCCTCCAGCCAGGCTGCTCGTCGCCGAGAATACGATGCCAGGAAGCAATGATGGCTTCAGCGGCTAAGAGGCAGCAGCCAGCTGGATGGCTTTAGCGTTAAAAGCTGGGGAGCCATGAATTCTGCAATTGCTCCGTGATTACTGGACAAGGGCATACTGCCTAGTTACAGCTTGGCCAGAAAAGACAAGGATGTGCTTCCCATAAGCTATAGCCAGGTCTGGCACCCTTTTTCTAACCATAAATGGCCCACAAACTTGCACTCCTCTCCACTCGGCATATCCTTGTCCATACACTGCCCATGGTCTCCCTCGTCAGGCTGTGAGCCACCTGAGGGGAGAAGCCTGTCTCTGGCCTCTTTCTGTATCCCAGGGCTGAGCACAATGCCTGGCACACAGGAGAGCTTAACATTCACTGACTGACTGAATAAACCCGGGGTACGTAAGGAAGGACACCCACAATACACACCGAGTAAATACAAAGCTACTCTGAAGGGAAGCGGGCTCTGATCCCAGCCCGCATACAAGAAGAGGAGAGCCGGAAAGGCGCCGCTCCTCCTGCTGAGACAGACAGACTTTCCTCACCAAGCAGTGGTCAGTGCGGCGGGATCCTGTGCTCTCTACACCTTCAGGACAATTCAAGTGTCTCCTGCTCACAACGACGGCCAAAGCCTGCCCGCTTCCTTCTCGTGATGGAAAAGAGAATGTTCCCCTGAGGCATGCACGTGCGTACACACATACATACATGCACACACATACACACAAGCACATGCACAAACATGCACACACGAGCACATGGCCATGTGTGTCTATGTAGATGCACATATGTGTATGCATTCACATATGCACAGGCATGTACACAAGCACATGCACACAGATGCGCAGACATATGCATGTCCATATACACATGAGCACATGGACACATGCGAACACACGAACACAGGCACACATGTGTGTGCTTGCATGCATACACATGTGTGCGCACAAACCCACAGACATGCACGCACACGTGCAAAGGTCCTTCACCTATCTGGGCCACAGTGAAGGAGGCCAGGGAAACCGAGGGCCCCTGTCTTAGCGTAATGAAGGAAATGTAGAGTTTCCACTGGGAGTCACTGAAAACAAGGACATCTTTCTTTGCCACCCAAGCTCGTGGACACTAAAGGCTCTCCTCGGGCACCGGTCACGCATCCCAGAGTAAGGACAGGCTCCGCCCTTGCAGAGTGTAAGCTCCCACAGAGGAGGGGCCACTGGCCACAGGCACCCCGTGAATGCTCTGCCTCAGACATGGGCTAACAAAGAGCTGAGGCTGAAGGCCGCAGGGGGCAGGATCTGGAGTCTGGGGACCTGGGTCCTGCTACTCACAGATCTCAATTTCTCATCTGCAGAACTGGAGGGTGGGGGACTCCGGGAGCCTCCCGGATCCCATCTCTCTGTATCTCTGTCTCCAGCAGCTGGTGCAGAGCTGAGCACAGACTGCTCCCTAAATGCCTGCTGAGCGGCGCATGTAGCCCATGCACTAAAATGAGGCCAATGTGCTAGTATTCACTGTGTCTCTCCATCATCTCTTGTGGCATGGCCATCCACACCGCTCCCCCCAATCGCTGGACATCTGAAACTGACCCCGCACAATGCTTTAGCACATCCCAGTAAAGACAGCCTGCTTGACTCACACCAGAGGAACAACTGAGGCAAGTCTGGAGAGGCTCATCTCCAGAAGCAGGCCAGAAAGGACTTAAAGACGACCATTAAAAATAACCACAAATAATTATACAAACACACTGGAGAGTCATTTTAAAAGGTGACCTTAAACAAGAAACATCTGGATAAGTGGAGTGGCCGGAACTCTTTATGAAAAGATGAAGGCTCCTGAATAACCATTCTTGAAATTCTCACAAGAGAAAAATTTGAAAATAGCAGAGAATCTGATGCAATTCAGTTTGACAAATCACAGATATTACTGTAGTTACCAAACCACCTATAATAAACACTGAACTTGGAAGGGAAAATGGAGTACAAGTAATTGAGGAGATTTCTACTGATTTTCCAAACCACTAAAAATATTAACAGAAAAAATACTGGGGGAGGGGCAGTGGGGGAGAAGTTCCAGGAATTTAAAAAAAAACAAAAGAACTTCTGGAGGAAAAAATCGGAAATTGGACTGGCTTCAAGGTGAGAGTGTTCTGAATGGAAGACTACACTACAGTGCTATCGGGAGCCTGAATTTCTCAAAACGGGCTTGTAGACCCCAGAGGCAAAAATATCTCACCATGCAAATGACCCAGAAACTGAAACTCCGGGGATGGGGGGGGTCTAGGCAGCAAGCATGAGAGGACAAAATCACGAGTATCACACATGCTTTCCGGGAGACAAAGACGCCACAACATCCCAGCGGAAGCTGAAGGGGAGCCAACATCAGCATCGGCAAGTCTCCTGAGGCTAAGACAAAGAACCTCTCTGCCTCCGGGTGATGCTGTCGTGGTAAGTGCACTGAGTAAACTGGCCGTGAAGGCCAAGGACGCTGCAGCCCGTCCGAGTGGCCCAGCCCAGCCCCTCTGCTCAGAGGAGACAGATAGCAGGGCCAAGAGAAACACCCAAAAGGAAACACAGGAGACCAAGCCAAAGGGCCTCTGCAGGCGTGGGGATCTGAGGGCCATCAGCAGAGGACTCCAAGGAGATGGACAACCTGGCCTAGCGAGGGCTCAGTGACATCAGGGAGAAAAGGCCCGTCCCCTTCTGGCCAGCTGGGACCGAGGTCACCTTCCCACCCACTAGGTTAGGTGCTGGCCTGCCCAGGGCTTTCTCCTACGTCCCCCCAAGTAACATGGGGGAGGACCTCTGTGGAGGGCCATGTTAAGTGCCCTGGCTATGCCAAGCACAAGTACCTGATGAGACACGTGGGTAGCGTCATTCATTTCCTCCCGCGCCCGCTGCTCCATCATCTGAAGCTCATATTCGGTCACATCCAGGGACATCAAGCAAACCCTCTCCCCGGCATCTTGGGCTGTTCGATCCTCCCTTCCCCCTGGAGATCCAGCTGTGGTCAGGTCCCCTGAATCCTCCACACTATCCCCTCCTTCACACTCAGCGGAGCTACGCCATTCACCAGGTTCTGATCCGGCCTGTGGCCCTTCTCTGAGGCGCAGCAGCTCCTCCCCAGCTCCAGGGCTATCTGGTGGGGCATCCCTGGGGGGGCTCTGTGGGCTGGGAGCCCCAAGCAGCGCAGTCCTTAATGCCCCCAGGTCTTCTGAAAGGCTCTTCAGTAACTCAGTAACTCTAAAGGTGGGGTGAGGAGAGAAAAACGTCACAGGATTAACCACACGGCCACAATCAGGGTTCGGTGCTTACAATGTGTCCCTTGAAGTGGCCCTAACCCTCGTTTGCCTCTACAAAGACACAAGGGGCCAACCCAAGGACTGCAAAGGAAGATCCCCGACTTTGCTGGGCTGTCTCTTTACCAATGACACCAACCAGAACAGGCTTCTGAAAGTGGGGATAAAAAGCTGGACATCAGCATGGACGACACTTAGGGTCACAGAGAGGGCAGAGGCCCCTCCTTCCCACGGGGGTAGTGCCGGGTGATCGGCAGCTGGCTGGGCAGCAGAGCTCAGATTTCTGAGAAAGTCTGGGATGTGCATCAGAGACAGGCTCTTTGGTCATCCAAAGACCAGCAGAACTAGCACAGAATTTCATTCTTCTTACGAATCTCATCATTTTCAGGAATACAGAATCATCTGATTCTGACGCAGGCACCTAAAGAGCCAGCTTGGAGTCAGCAAGGCCTACATGCTGACTGGACAGGCCAGGGCTCTGACTGAAGACAGGAGATGTGAAGGGACCTCCCCCGAGCCCATTCAAGCTCGGGCCTCTGTGCATCCGCCGGGCTGTCCAGAGCCGCTGCGATGCTGCCCCCAAATCTCTGCTCTCTAAAGGCAGCTCAGAGTACCTGGGGCAGGAAGTGTCCACTGGCCCCTCACAAACACCTCTCTCTGTCTTCCTTCTTCACCCCTCAAAGTACAGTTGTTCTACTTTGTGTATATCTAGACAAGCAGCCCCTCTCCCCCAGGACACAAGTAACCAGAACAGCAATGATTCTGTCTTTGTCTCTGTGTCCCCAGTACCAAGCATCTCACATAATAAATGCTTAACAATCAGGCAGCGATCTGTCCCTACACTAAGAGGCTGGTGCCTCATGCTTCTGGATCAGAAGGTCCACTTCTCGCTGACCGTCTCCACCACGGCTCTCAAACACCTGCTGCTGAGCCTCCTGGGAGGATGCCTCCCCCTCTAAATGGGCTGCCCCCAAACCCTGTGAGCCAGGCAGCCAGACCCCAGGCCTGGGAGAGCAGTGTCTGAGATGAGTGTACACGGCTGTGATGGCCATGGGGACAATGGCCTGCTCTGGCTGGAGGCCTTCTTCCATGTCTCTCGAGTTGAGGGCTCCACCCCTGCCACAGGAGGTCACTGCAGCTACGAAATTGGCACTCAGATCCATTAAAAAACAACCCAAGAGAAGCCTTTTGCCTGGATCTTCTTGTAATTCTTCAGCAGAAATGCATCTGCTAGTCCTCTTCTCAAGCTGTATGTAACCAATGCAGGCACCCCTGAGCCGGAATCTACTCGGCATTCAGGGACTCTAAGAGGTGGAGGCAGGATCAGGGACAGTCGCCCCATACAAAGGTGGGCGATGGAGTGAGACACAGAACAAAGAGCCCAGAAGACATGAGGGGGTTGATGAGGGCTTGAGAAAGGGGGGAAGGGCTGTTGGGAAGGACCTGAAAGGCCAAAGATGGGAGTATCTGTCTGATCCCAGAGTAACAGGGAGCCAGTGGGAGGTTTGATTAGGGAACTAACAGATCTGAGCTTACAGAAAAGCCTTTTGGGGGACAGATGGGAATGGGGAGAAACTCCAGACAGGGACGACCAAAGAAGAAGCTATGTGTAGTGGTCCATGCTAGTGCCAGAGACTTCACGGGCAGAAAGATAGGCCCCAGACGTATCCAGGGGAAGATCCGGGAGCTGCTCGGGTACAGAAGGTGAGAAAAACCGAGGACAACACCAAGGCTGCAAATGGGCAGGCAGAAGAATGGTGGGGCCCTCAGTTGGGCAATGAACTTCTGAGCCAGGAACCAGGCTGAGTGCTGAGAATACAGAGGAATGCCAGACAGTCTCTGCCCTCGAGAAGCTCACAATCCAATGGGGAAAAGACCACAGACAAAGGAGCTGAAAACCAGGAGAAAGGGTAGCCAGCACAGGGGCACACTGAGGCCCAGGAGGGTGCCCCTGACAGCGGGAGAGAAGAGATGGCCATCTTGGGAGAGGCAGGCAGGAGCTGCCAGGTGTGACTGTGCTTCTGGGGCACAGCCTGAGGGAAAATGGTAACAGAAGCAGAGGTATGGGGAAGATGGGTGAGCCTGAGAGGGGGAGAAAGAGATCTTTGTGGGGCACAGGAATCGGAGATGTGAGTGCCCCACAGAGGCCACACTTCTGAGTAACAACACTCAGCATTTCCACAGGGCATCCAAGCTCCAGAGTGGAAATGCTCGGCTTGGCTGCACACAATCAAGTCGCTTCCTTCGCAAGGAGGGGGAAGGAAAGAACACGGAACTCAAAACTGTTAAAAATGTGAAAAATTGTGTTTACATGTAACTGAGAAAAATAACATAAAAATAACATAAAAATGTCTTTTCTCTTTTAAAAGAAGTCTGCAAAGAACTTTCCAAATATATCATTTTACCCTCACAACAACCCTAAGAGCCGGTGCTACTGTGACGCCCACTTTACAGATGAGGAAGCTGGGGCCGACAGAAGTGAGATGACTCATCCAGTACTGGTGGAGGAGACTGGATTGGAACTCAGGTCTTTCTGAAACAGGGCCAGTGCCACCTAGCTGCCAGTAGGAACCACAATCAAATAATGAAACCAGATGCCAAGAGTTCACTTACACTGGGCCAGGAGACGTTGGCTCTTCGACATTGATGCGCTTTCTTAGTCCCCCCCAGGGCACATCCCCAGAAATCATGCCCAGCTTCTCTGACAGAAAAGTGGGAGCTTCCTGGCCCTCTCTGACCACGCACCAGGAGATGCCCGCTGCTCATCGGCCCACCAGTCAGAGCTTGCGCAGACTCCTGCAGACTGTCCTGGCCTTGCAAACCCACAGCACACCCACACAGCACAAAGAAGACAAGACAGACCACCAAGAAAGCACATGCCTCTGTGGCTCGCCGCAGGGTCTCCAAGGATGGGAAAGGCACCTGCTCACATCTAGCATCTCTTCAGAGAGTGACAGCAGCTGCTTCTTCACCTCCCCAGGAAACTGGTCCGCCTCTGCAAAAATTAGGGTCACGTGCATCAGCCAGAGCGCCACGTGGTCAGCACAACGTGCGCTTCCCAGCACCGTGCTGATCCACATCACACGCCCTCTCCCCGCTCCGATCCGACAGCAGGGAAAGGAAAGGCAGCAGGGCGAGAGGAGCTCAATGCACGTGAGACAGAAGCAAGGGAGAAGAAGGGGCACTTTACTGACCAAATCCACACATGCTTTGCGGGCAGAGTTCTCCTTGCACAGTGTCAGGGGCACCTCTCCCTGCCTCTGACTTCATCTGCTCTGCAAACATGCTTCGATGATCTACCTAGATTACAAACTAATCTAGAAAATGCTAGGACCGCTGAAGAGGAGGCGAGCTCATCCAAGAGGAAGGAACCGTTAAACTCTCAGAGAGGCTACAGCAAACCCAGCTTGAAGCCTCCTTGAATCAGAAATGAAGGCCAAGAGCCAGGTCCCAACAGTCACTCTGACAAATCCCTGGGAAGCCCTTTCTGCATCCAGGCCAACACGGGGACGGCGGGGGTCTGGGCTGGTGGCTTTTGGACAAGAACTGTGATTTTATGAGTCTGGGGGAACAGGCCTTCCAACCACGGCAGCCACTGCAACAAGCCCAAGTTCCCACGCACTCTGGGCCACCCAGACCGATCCAACCACTGCCTTTGCACACGTGCCATCATTCAGCCACCCTGTACCATTCCCCACCCTCCAAGGCCACACTGGCACTCCATGGGTAGCAATCCCAGCCTCTCAGACTACAAGCACTGAAGGCCAGGGACGCCTTCACTTCTGCATCACGCTCCCCAGCTCTTCGTTCACAGGGAACCCAAGCCAACCGTCTATCAGCCCAGGGACACAAAGACCAAAGAACACAAAACCATGAATCCTCTCCACTTCTCTCCAATTTCAGTCTAAAGAAAGACACTGGCTGGGTGAGGGCTGAATTCAGGTCTGCGGCTCACCTAGCTTGCCTTCCTGCTCATGGCCTGCCATCTGCGGAGGACTTTACAAGTTGGAAACTGGTTATAAATAAGCCTGCCTTCTCTGAGTTTTGTTCTCTACATCAGGGTCTTCGAAATAAGAGGAAAACATCACTAACAGAAGAAAAGCTGCAAAAATGACACTCAGACGTTAATTAAAGCAAAGAGACAGCCATAAACAGCCCATTCTAACTGACAGTATTAAGCCTGAGCCGCTGGGCTGCCCGGCCCCGGACCAGCCGGTGTCCTGGTGCACAGAACTCCAACTGCGGCAGGGGCACTGGGGCAGGCTCCAGCGCCCTTGGCAGGGGCCCATGGCATCCCCTCCCTCCTTCCTATCACAAGTCTGATGAGCCAGAGCACAAAAGTGCTGGTCCCAGGACACTGGGAGTCAGCTCATCCAAAGAAGATGAAGAAGCCCGAGTGGTCTGTACGCCCTGCTGTTTTCATGTAGGACAGACTTCTTAAACACCACCAAGAGGCATTGTTAGCACTGGGCCACGAGGACCTAAACGCTCTATGGGGCAGCATGGCATGCTGAAGCCCCTGGACGCAGGAAGGCCAGGCCTCCCCAACAGAGCTGGAAAAGCAGGGCCTTGGTGGGACCAGCATCCACGCCACTAGCCAAGGGCCACAAAGTGACAGACAGCTCTGGCTGATGCACTTCTACTAAGGGGAAGGGAATAAGCATTTCTGAGCACCAAAAATGTGCCAGGGCACAGTGCTAAGCACTCTACCAATGTTCTCTTCCAGGTACAGTGCGAGAACACTGTGCACGGAAGCAGGGGAGCAGAGGAAGGGGGCTGTGGGTTAGCAGGGACATCGAGGTGGCCACTGGTGCCACCCCTACCAGCATGGCAGGAACGTCCTCGGTCGGGCAGTCAGCCTCACCAGCCAAACCACTGGGGCTGGTTAACATCTTAGCCATAAGGACTTAGGGGAAAATTCCACGTGCAACCAGCCTAAATACATCATCTCATGTTAATCAAAGAGAAAAGCAGCAATTCAAGGGGTCTTGGGACCCTGCCCTATGACCTTACCCAGTAGCCTGGCCAGCCTACAGAACCATGAAAGGTCTGGTTCCTTCTCCATTAGGACCTAAGCTCCTTGAGGGCAGGGCCTGTGCCATTTGAGGCCTCTGCGTCCCCAGACCTGGGACAGAGCACGCATTCCATAACTACTGGCTGACCTATGGCTGTAACAGCAACACCCTCTGCCCACCTCTCTGCTGGTGCCTGGCACTGTTGAGATGAGCAGACACACAAACCCAAGCCACTGTCTCCGGCCAGCACTGCGTCACTTGGACTGCTGGCAGACCTCCTCCCTACCAGGGACCCGTCAGTGTCGAGTGTCAGATCCTGCCCATTCTGTGCCATGGAGCTCACAAAACAACTCACCGGTTTTGGTTGGTGCCACCTGTTCAGGGCCACTCAAGGCTTCCAATTTTTGGTAAACTATGAGACTAGCCTACAAGAATAAAGGAGAAAATTAGAGACATCTTCACAAACAGATCTTTTTCTGTCAATCCACCCTGTCCAGTCTGGCCAGGCACAGATCTGAGTCTGCCCGGCATCAGCAGCACTGGATCACTCACGGGCACCACGCTGAGCCCCCAACCCCACAGAGCCTCTGCACTCACACCCAGGCCCACTTCCCTCCCTATCCACCAAGTGCTTCTCTCCAAGGACCACCACGAAGGCCTGGCATTTCCCAAAAAGCAAGTCTGATGTGGGAAAAGGAACAGGCCATTCCCTGCTCAAGATGAAGTCTTCCCCAGGTTCCTCCAGAGGGGACTCCACTCCTGACACAGATGCCCACTAGGTGAACAAAGTAAACTGAACATAAAAAGAGAGACGCACCTTAAAAACAAAAACGAAGGCCCGGTTCTGTGATCCCGCCCCAGGCCCATATGCTTTCCTGGCTGTGGACACAGAGACAAGGACCAAAGCGGTTCTTACCCTGGCCTGGGGACCTCCCAGGTAAGGAAGAGCCCTCTCCGATGCAGGCTGCCCCAATAAGTGAAGAGGCTGGCCAAGGCTCAGCCTGCTGGGACCCCACGTGGGTCAGAGGCCTGGCACCCAGGCCCTGTTGGGTCCAAAGCCCATTCTCTCCCCACTGCTCTACCACACCAGACTTGTGGCCTGACGTGTCACTCCAGCATTGTTAGAGGTTATGCCAATGTAGGAGCTCAGCCAAACTCTGCCCAAAGCCTGCCAAGCTCAGTATCCAGACCAGTCACCAAGAGAAGATCTAACACCCCAGGACCAGGGCATGTGGAGGGGTGAGCCACCCGGTGCACCGACCACTTATGTGGCTATAAAGACAGTGTCTTCCCTCGCACTGCTTCCAAAGCACATGAAGCAGGCAGTCAGAGAATCTAGCTAACAAGAGAAGGGGGTCCACAGAGCCCAGGAGAGTAACCGGACCCACAGAGCTATGGTGGTCAGAGGGGAAAGCATGATGACACTGGGGGACGGAAAGAGAGTCCTTTGTTGATGTGGGTGAAAGATTACTTGTGTCCCTTCCACTGTATGTGCCCACTCTCCCGCCTGGAGGCAGGAAATACCACCATCCATGCCAGGCTCTTTGCTTTTGAGCTGCTGGGGCCAATGGGCTGGCTATGACAGGGGAACATGCCAGCGAGGGGTCCTGAGCTGCAAGTGTAAGAGTGTGCCAGCCTGGGAGGGGGGACAGACGTGCTCTCGGAGAAAGATGGAATGACAGCTGCCACAGACTAGCCCCCCAACTGGGCCTTCCTTTGACTTCAGGACAACAATCACTGGGAACTATTTGCTTAATCAACAGAAAAAGAGGCAACAATCATTGCCTTTTGCAGCCCTCCCCCGAAGCCGGGCTGAGCCTGTGACCAGTGAGGACTCTGGACCAAGGACCCAGAGCCTGTCCCCTCAGTACGTACATAAGCATCAATGGCGGCGTACTTCTTCTGGTCCTCGGTGAGTGGGAAGTCCCCCCAGCGACTGCAGCGCAGGGACTGCTCCTTCAGAAGCCGCTTCTTGAAGAGGTGCTTCACTAAGCTGTCCAGGCTCCAAGTCTCTTCACACCTGAGCTAAGAGCCGTAAAAGAGGGCCACCCAAGAGCACTTACAGACACCGTCCAGGAAAGGCCTGGGCCCACCTGCAGCCCGAGCCTGGGAGCTTCCACACCACCCCTCCAAGAGCGCACCACCCCTACAAGAGTGCATCTGGAGACCCCCACTCCTGGCCCGGCTCAGTGCCAGTGACTGCCTGAGGTCCCGGGCTGGGCTGCGGAACCAGGACTCCAAATACAGGGCTGCCTAGGCCCTTCAGGCACCAGCTCAGCTTCTGGAATTTCCTCAAGGCACAAAAAACTGTTTTTCATGACAATGAGGCAAGAAAGTTCCTAAGCATTTCATTTTCTCCAATAACCTGTTTGGTGGTGAATGAGGGAGGGGGAGGGCAGCCCTGTAGGCCTGGGTCTTTATACCTCACACCCACAGACTTTGTGGAGCTTGCAGCACACTTCCACATAACTACAGACAGAAGTGGGCAGGACACACAGGAACAGAGACAAGAACAAGTGATCCCTCCCCCATCCCTCCCACCTCCCCAAACCGCCCCATTAGTTTATGTCTCACAAAGGGAAGTAGGAGAGAAAGGAGGAGGTTCTGGTTGGATGAGTGGCCATAGCCGTGGGTACTGGAGAGAGGTGCCCACAAGGGGCATCGAAGGCCTGGCCCCTTCTCTGGCTCCCACCAAGGAGAAGCCCCAAAGCCAGGCATGTCTCTACCTTCTCATTGGCCACACTGCCCAGCTCCACGAAGCCCTTCAGGTGGACATCAAAGTCTCGGAGGAGTTTCCACTGGTCTGCCATTCCCATACCAGCCTTTTTAATGGCTTCATTCTCCAGTAACATCTTTAATCCCTGGGGGAAAACTGAAATGCACTTTGTGGTTGGTTCCCAGGCCCTCTGTGCCCCCCAAGAGCTGCCAGTATATCCCGTCCCCTCCCTGAGTCCTACCTGCCCACCCACCGTCTCTCCCTATTCTCTCAGGGCAACTACTTTGGGGGACCATTCCTCTTACTGTGAGGTCCAGATCCCTGGTAACCAGCATTTACTAAGCACCTATTACCAGCCAGGCACCATGCTGGCACCGGGTACAAAAGGACAAAAATGAAGCAGTCCTTGCCCTCAAGGAGCAAAAGACACACATCCATGAGGAGACCCAAAACAGAGCCCAAGGGAATTCAGGGTCTTTGAGCAAGGGGCCAGGAGGAGAGGCCTCCCAACACCAGGTGAGCCCTGACAGACACCAAGGATTCTCAGAGACCAGAGGCCGACATTCCAGCCCTCAAGGCACCCTGGGCAAAGGGACTGGGATTGGTCAGATGGACTATGTGTGGGGGTGGAAGGATACAACGCTACATTACTCAAGAGCAGAAAGGCCAGCAGAACTTGAGTGGTACCAACCTGACATTGACGCCACGTGAAATAAATAGCATTTGCTCTCGGAGACACATAACTGAACGAGGGCGACCCTGTCTGACCTGCCCTTCCAGAAGGGTGGAGGCCACTCGATGTCAAACCCTACCACAGCACCATCAGACGAGCTCAGTCTGAAGGGAAAAAACAGCAAGGCGCAGTCTGAGCCCACATGTTCAGTTCTGTAGCGCCTCTGAAGGCAGAGCTTCTCTAGTCAACCTTGCCAGGTCAGAGCACTGAGGACACACACATCACCTTGGAGAATGCCCAGGCCCGGGCTAGAATTGGTGTGACGTGGAACCCATTGGGAGGATCGGCAGGTCCCACTGTCCCAGCAAGGCCAGGCCTCCTGACAAACTGGCCAGGACATACGCTGACACATTATACCGTCCCCACAAATGCCTCCAAGCAAGCAAAGGCACAGGCAGCCTTAGAATGAACCCTCCATCTCCTCTCAGCACACACTGGGCCTCTCCTGCCAACACAGTCCTCCAGTGCTCTGGGTCCAAGGTGGCATGGGAGGGGAGAGGAGGCTGCCCTTGGAACGAGGAAGACCAAGGTGCAAAGCTGGCCTCAGAGTCTTCCTAGCTGTGTGATCCCAGGCAAGCTACGTCACTGGTCACTGCTCTGGGGCTCAGTTTCCTCACCTAGAAAATGACTCCAAGGTCCCTTCTAACTCCCAATCTATGATTGATCCTATGAGTTTGCGAGGGGATAAAAACAGCAAGACTCATTTATTAACTCAACACAAAACACAGGCTTTGTGGATACCAGAAGACTGGACAGAGGCTTGGAGAAATCGAGGAGGCCGAGACTTGATTCCTGCCTGTGACACAGACTGGTGACTGGGGGACCACAGACAAGCCGTAGGGTCCAGACAACCCTCTAAGCCCAGAAGGGGCAAAGGAGTCATTCCCTGAATTGATAAAGTCAAAGGAACAGACCAAACATACACAGAGACCCGGGGCCTGTTATCGAACCAGGGTGTCTCTTCTCAGATGCCCCTGCTGTTGCCTAAGGTCTCAGATCCAGGGGTGAAGCTCACAGGCTTTCACTGAGGGAGGTCTGTATCGCTTGGCACTCTCACCACCAACTGCAGCCCCCAGCCCAGCCTTGAAAGGACCCCTGAATCCTGCCTGTGATCACCTCTGACCCTCACACTGTGACTTCTTGGTTAACAACCTGTTATGACTCAGTTTGGAGACTGAATTTATAGAAAAGTTTCAATCCTGTTGGTTTCTAATTAAAATACATCTAACTAAGCTTTCTACAGAAACTGAATCCTCAATAGCCCTCTCTACTCAAAGAACTGGTTTGGGTCTGGCCTTGAGCCCTCCTTAGGTCAGATCTGGTCTTCCATTCACCACTGCCATCTTCCTCTCAAGTGGAGCATACCCACTGCTCTTCCGAAATTGGATTTTTGGAAATTAATTGGAAATAAGTTGATAAACAGTTGTAAATAAAGGGTTTAATTAATTGAATTGGTTGATAAACAGCTGTAAATAAAGGGTTGACTCTAAATAAAAACAGTGGCCCAATGTGAAGCAGTTGCCTTCCGAAGGAAAGGTCCTCCAATTTGATTATCTGATTCTGGTTACGGGAAAGATACACTACAGGTTTTTAAATGCATAAAGTAAAACAAAATCTGAAAAAGAGGCGCTCCTTACATTGAAGACGAGGAAGGAGGAGTAGAGTGGCAAGCGCACCGGAGCCAGGAAATCCCGGATTCTGGCAGCCCTCTCCTCCCGAGTGACAAGAAGGGGCCGCCCAGCCGCCCAGGCTGCATCACTGAGGCCTCAGCCAAGGAAGCCCTGGGCTCGGGCTGCAGCCCTTCTGGAGCACAAACACACCAGCCCTGAGGTAGCTGGGACCCTCACCTGATATCTTCTGCCAGGAAGGAACAGTCACTCGCCTCATAGCTGTAAATGATGGAGCCACAGAATTCCAGCAGAGGAAGGCCATCTTCCAGAATGCTCCTCTGAAGAGAGAACCCACGGGAAAGCAGATCAGAAGAGGGGCTCAAATGACAAGCTTGCCTTTTCTCCACTTTCTCTGGTGAATTCTGATTATACAAAGATGCCTGAACCAACGTGTCTTGCACACGTCCCAGGGTGCTGTGCTACAAAGGCAAAAAGCAAAAAAGGACATCTGTGCCAGTGAGAGAAGGGGAGAGGGGGAGGGGGACGGAGCAAGAGGAAAAGAGAAAAGGGGGGAGGGGGAGGGAGCAAGAGGAAAAGAGAAAAGGAGGGGGGAGGTGGGGGGAACAAGAGGAAAAGAGAAAAGGGAGGAGGGGGAGGAGGAGACCCCCTGCACAAGGCAGCAGCACCAGCCCTGCCGTCCCAGAGAGCAGGGCCTTCCAGGAGGCTGAGGCCATTACAGAGGGCAGGCTTGAAAAGGCACAGGTCTGGGGGTCTCCCTCCATCACCTTCTCTCTCTGTCTAGCTTTGGAGCTGCTGACCCTGCACTCGGCCACCAGGCTTTAGAAACTGAAGTGCTCTCAGCTCAGCTGCCCCTCCCCACCCCAAAGCCCCCGGAGCCAGCCTCTCTCCCCTCCTCCCCACTTCTCCCTGTCTACTGGCTTTCTCTGATTGGCCTACGCCTGTGGTCACATCTACACCAGCCTTAAAACCACTCCCTTGGGCTCACTTACCTCGCCTCCTCCCCAGCCCTACTGTGGACCTCCAATAGAGCCCAGCGGAAGACGGCTGCCTCTGTGTGCCTACCTCTCAGGCCCCTGTACTCTAGATTCTGGCCTCATGGTTGAACTCAAACCACTCTGAGGTTCTCTAGGCTCTGCTGAGAGCTCCCTGTCTTCCAGGCAGGCCCTCGCCGCCTCAGGCCTCTGCTCCCCTCATCCTGGGCCTCAGCCTCCTGGCTCTCCTCCCAACTGGGCCCATCCGAGCTCCTCTACTCCTCTGTCTACAAACACAACTCTCAGAGAGCTCCCTCATCAGTTGTCAACCTCTCTACAGTAACACCCAACTTCACACATCAAGGCCTCACTTCTCATCCTTAATGAATCGCCTGCCTCTCACCCCCAACAAAACCCAACTCAGAATGATTGTACGCCCTCCTCAGGGGCTCTCCTCCAAACTTCCTCCTTCTTCCTGCTAAGGACCCCACCAACCCCCCAGTCACCAAGGGTCCTGCCTCACCGTCGCCCTGGATACTTTCTGTCTCCCCATCCCTCATCCTCCACAGTCTCTCTATCCTCTCCCCTGAACCACTCAAGCAAGCTCCCTTCTCCCTCATCCACCCCTCACGTAACTGCCAAGACAATCTGCAAAGCACACATCTTCCTGTGCCCTTCCCCTGCTCAAAGTCCTACAGGAGACTAATTAATAGATACTGGTTCCTGACTGGATCCTGGCTGTCTACAGGACAGGGGGCTGAGCATTTAAGGCTCTCCACAACAGCACTGTTACGTGTCTTTGCAGCCTTTTTTAGATTACTCTTCGATATACACTGAATTCCAGCCAAATGCACCATTAACCATTCCCCAAACCTGATACTCTATCTCCCATCTCCAGGCATTTGTACAAGTGGTTCCCCAGGCCCAAAATAGGTTTCTTCATTTCTATAGCTCAGAAACCCTGGCTTCCTTCAACATGCAACTCATGCCACTTTCTCTGACCCTCTACTCATCAATAATGCTTCTCATATTACATTTATTCACCGAGCATATCTCCTCAGGAGAATGTAAGCTCTTGTGCAAATTGTCCCAACAATTTTAGAAAGTAATTGGGATTCAGGCTAAGAGAATGACAGACCCTCTGACCAACGGAGCCCGATGCAAGGCACCGACCCAAAGAGCTCAAAGATCAAAATAAAAAGATCTTATGCAAACCCAATTAGCAGAGCAGCCTTTTTGTAGCAGCAAAGAACTAGAAACAAAGTAACTGCACATCAATTTGGGAACAGAGAAACAGAACGGAATTCACTGTAAGCAGCACAGAACATGACGGATTCAGAGAAGTAAAGGAAGATTTATATGAACTGGTGCAAAAAAAAAACAACAGGAAAAAAACATAAGCAAAGACCGTAGTAATGTGAATAGAAGCAATGGGGAAAAGCGCCCCCTAAACCCCGCGTGATTATCATGACCCCGCCTGGCCGGGCAGGGCAGGAGAGCGGGCCTCCCTCCGGGCATGGGACGCACCTCTCTGCACCGCCAGGCTCCACCACAGACGGGGGAGCTCCACAGGTTTCTGCCTCTACTGCATTCTTTGTCCCAAGGGATGGCTCAGGGCGGGGGAGGGAGAGGACAGGGAAGATAACGCCGAGGCAGGAAAACTATACGTAAGGAAAAGATGACAACAAAAATGAAAAGCAAAATAAAGTTTTTTAATCTAAGGCCCGTGAAGGCCAGGAGGTCCCACTGTCCTCACACTCCCCAGGGCTGACACACACATGATCAATATGACTGAGCCACGGTCATTTTTACTAGGAGGGTTATTTGAAAGGACAATTATCTGGGATATCGAGAGTAGAGGAGGGAGAATTCTTTGTAAACTACTACTCAACAATTTTTGTTTCTCAGTCATGACACAAACAGTCCTACAATTACAAAAATTACAAGTGAACGATGGCTAACGAGAGACAGATGCTTTGACAGACGATCAGACTTAAATTTCTCATGGGCCCAGTTCACACAGGAGCATCAGGTAGTCTAGGTTATCAGCACCAAAACTGAGAACCAACCACAGATTGGTAAACTGAGGAAGAAGCTGTCCAGGCTAAACACAGCACATTCACAAGAGAAAATACTAAAAGAAAAAAAAATTTTCTTGACAACCTCACATAAAAATCATTCTCCACATGTAACAAACCTTTCTTTTGTCTGTATCACATCCCTCATGCTGTGCAGACATCCACTCAGGAAGCTTGCGTGCTTGAAGAGTCCTTGTCACAGTATTTTCATTCATTCTGAGAAATCTCTGGTTCTTAAAATGAGAAAAAAAAAAAAGACAAACATTCAGCCAAAATAGGCAAGGCCCTCCAAAGAAAGCCACAGGGAGCTCAGCAGCAGGAAGCGGGCCACCTTGGCCTGCAAGGAGCAGACACCCAAGCAGGGCCTGTCAGTGAAGGATGATTACACAGCCGAGGAAGAACCTTCCTCATGTTGGAAGCCTGGGGCCAAACAAAGACCAAGAGGGGTAAATTCCACCAGAGAAGACCTGGGCTCTGTGGACGAGGAACACACCCTAACACGTAGTGCTTGACAGTGAAACGGACCACCTCAGAGGGCTGCCAGCGAAGGCGGGCCCTCAGAGGCCCCTCCCTGCTCAAAGAGCCAAGAGTCAACAATTCACCTAGGGAACTCACAATGTGAGACTGGGAGACAACATCACACAGACCCAGCATGAACGGAGACACATCCAGCCATGCATTTATCTAGCTTTCTAAAGCAATTCCTGCTGCTCCACACACCATTACTATGAGGAGTCTGCAAAGCAGCAGCAACAGGAAGACATCCAATCTCAAAATGTAGTTTAAAAATATCCACCCAGACAATGGACTTGATGATTCCTAAGGTCACTTTGGAGTCTCAAAGTTGGTGATTTTCAGGGGCTTTGCCTTCAAAGAATAACATTCAACTCATCAACAGGAATGTTCAGCTGGGTAAAGGAATTCTCTCATGAAGGCACACACATAACTTTCACATTCTCTAAAAGTTAAATATTCCCCAGGCATTCATAACTTGGCTTCATTAACCAGCTCTCAAAAAAGCTTAGCATCATGTTATCATCCTTCCACAAAGCCATGAGGAAACCAGACGCTGGACACTGTGCTCAGGTCAATCACTCAGCATGATCACTGTCAACTTTGGTCTATAGCCCAAAGAGATCAAAAAATGAGGGAAAAGATCCATATGTACAAAAACAGCAGTTCTATTTGTGGTGCCAAAGAACTAGAAACTGAGAGAATGTCCACTAACTGGAGAATGGCTAAACAAGTTACAGTATTTCAATGTGATGGAATACCATCGTGCTGTAAGAACTGGTGAAGGGGATAATTTCAGAGAAACCTAGGAAAACTTACATGAACAAAGCAAAGTGAAGTGAGCAGAACCAGAACATTATACACAGCAAGAGCAAGATTGTAAAGACAAACAACTGTTAAAGACTTAATAACTGATCACTATAGTGATCCACCTCAGTTCCAAAGGACTCACGATGATACATGCTTTTCAACCACAGAAGGGTGATCGTGGATTCAGAGGGCAGGTGAAGACATTTTTTAATGTGGCCAAAGAGGGAATTTGTTTTAATTGACTACACATGTTTGTACCAGGGGTTTTGTTTTTCTTGTATTCTCGGTTGGGAAGAGGGAGAGGGGAAGGGGAAAAGGAAAGAAGACAAATCTGGAAATCAAATAAATTTGAATTAAAAAAAAACTTTTAGGTGTTTCTTTAACAACAAAAAAAAAGCACCATGGCAGGGGGGACCCATCCCATTCCCATGGCACTCACTTCCACTTTTGGAAAGCAGAACCAGTAGAATTCCACTATATAAATGCCAGTTATTACTAAGGATAATTAGAATGAAGAAGGCCTGCTACAGCAAAGTCCAGATCTAAATACCCAAATATCCAGCCTGGAAGCAGTAATTCCAACTGTGAGCAGGGACTCCAAGGATAAACATGGGTTCTTCACAAGAACTCCCAGAAATGAAGTAAGAGATTTAAAATGAAATAAAAGCGTCAACAGCCTAGAAGGGAAAGTGGATGTGTTTGTGTGAAATTTCATTAATTTTCCACAGTAAGAATGACTGGTTTTGTCTCCTATGAGTTCCTCGCCCCCTGGCCTAGGCATGAACTCTTCTCTCCTCAGTCCTGATCAGTCTCTTTTATCTTGTTTCTCTAATCTGTGATGTGACCTTCTGTTTATCCAGGTCACTTATGCTTTGGAAGGACACCTCATACCTGAGCACAAGGTGGGAACTGATGCTCTAAATCCAATTTCTTTGACATTGTGGTCTAATTTTCCCAGCAGATTTTATCAAACAGTAAGTCTTTATGCAAACACCAAACTACCATGTTTGCATTTCTGGATACTTTGTGCCTATTCAGTTCCACCAGTCAATCATTTTTTAACCAGTACCAAACTGTTTTGTAGTATGATTGCTTTGTAGTATGATTTGAGGTCAGTTACTGGTAGGACCCTTGGCTTCTCCAATTTTTTTCATTATTTCCCTTGAGTTTCCTGACCTCCTCCATATGAATTTTGTTATTTTTTCTAGATCTTTATAGTAGCCATTTGTTAATTGGATTGGTTGGCTATTGAATAAATAAATAAATTTAGGTAGGATGGTCATCTTTATTATATTGACTCAACCCAACCATAAACAATTAATATTTCTCCAAATATTTAGGTCTACTTCTACAAACAGTGGTTTGTCATTCTACTTATTTGCTTTGTGTATCTTGGGAGATAGAGCCCCAAGTATTTTATACATTCCATAATTATTTCAAATGGGATTTCTCTATCTTTTTCTGAGGGTTAATGGATTCAGGTTGTGGAATTGGGCAATTCTGGACACGACCAAATAATGGAACTTATTTTGTTTGACTGCACATTTTGTTTACAGGGGTTTACAAGGAATATATTTTTCTTTTCCCTTTTCTCCAGGGGGGTAGGGTGGGATAGAGATAAAATAACTTTCCATTCATTAAAACATATATGTATTTTTAAAAGAGTATGTGGTAAACTTTCCCCAAAATTTGACTTCCTGAAAACTAGAACAGACCAAACAAAAATCAAATGACTCCAGAAGACTTCAAGAAATATTAGAACAAAATGAAGAGGTTGACTAACTAGAAGAAAATATAGCTATTTGACATAAAAAAAACAACTTGACCTAAAAAACAGAATCCTCAGAATCCTAAAAAAAAATCCTCATAATCTTTCTGAAAAATTATTTTTAAAAGAAGTCATAAGCAAAAGCTGCCGAAATTAGAACCAGAGAACAAAACACAGAAAAAAGAATCTGCCAATCATCTCTTGAAAGGAGACTCAAAAGTAAAAGTCCCAGGAACGTCATAGCCAAAGTCTAGAGCAGTGGTTTTCAACCTTCCTAATGCCGTGACCCTTTAATACTCGTATGTGGGCGTATCTGCATGTGGGCAGACCCACCTGGAGACGGATAGAGAAGCGGTGTCTCGGTTCCTAAGACCATCGGAAATATGTGTTTTCTGATGGTCTTAGGCGACCCCTGTGACTCCTGTGAAAGGGTTGACCCACAGGTTGAGAACCACTGCTCTAGAGCTTTCATAAGGCGGAAATACTGCAAGCATCCCAAAAGGGTTTCACCTGCCAAAGAATGACATTCAAGTTCACACGGTGCCTGGAAACTTCCACTAAAAATGAGGAGATAGTGGAATAATTTTATGTTACGATGTCCTTTTTGTGTCCTTATATGCATACAAAAATGTTCAATTTTCTTCATGTTTAAGAACTGAAAAATAAGTCTTGTTTTTAAAAAAAGCAAAAATAGATCATGTGACACTCCTTAATACAGCCACTGAGATCACGATGTCCAACAATTATGAAGCCAAGTAAGGCATGAGGACAGGAAAAAACAGACACTGAACCAAGACGTCTGCCACCACGGGGCATGTCCAGATGGCATGCCAAAGGCTTCCTTGGAGCCAATGCTGTGCTCCAAAGGACTGCCTCAACCTTATTCATGGTAACCCCAAAGGAGACAAGCCCAAAATCACAAATGAAGAATTCAGTGCAAAGCAATGCATATGTCGCAATATCCTAGCGTGCAGCTGGGTCACTCATCTCCTGACTTACCAGGAAACCCATAAAGACATGAACACAAGCCCAGAAAGGAAAAAGGGAAAGAGAACTGGCCGGACTGAACCTGTGGCAACCAGCTTAAAGAGTCCACAATATTGGGGCTTCACCAACTGTCAGAAACTGACAAAAAAAAAACATCCTCCCAGACTCCTTTTAAGAGGGAAATGGGACTCTAATAACTAAACTGGAGGGGGTGGGAGAGGTGGGGGGGGGGGGAAGGAAGGAAAGAAGCATTAACATTAATGCCAACATTTGAAATTAAATTTTAGTTAAAAAACTTGGACAGTATATCCAAAAAATTATGGTCAATCTAAAACCCCTTAAAGTACAAAATTATAACAATAGATTCAGAAAATGCCTGTAAGAAAGCACCTTCATTTATACCTAAAATCATAGAGAAGGGGGGGCGGAGCCAAGATGGTGGTGTGGCAGCAGCAACATACCACAGCTCTCACATAGCCACCCCAAAATACCCATAAAATAGGACTCTAAACCAATCCTAGAACTCCAAAACACACACAAAGATACTTCCCACTAAAGTCAGCTCAGCTACGAGGAACCATATCAGCACCACAAACGGAAACCAGCCTGGCCTGAAGCCGCGGCTGTGCCCCAGGGGCGGCTGGACGGGAGAAGCGGAGGAGCTTAAGGTGAGCGGATTAGTGGCAGCTGCAAGCAGCGTTCAGAACTAGCTCAGTAGGAATTGTGAATCTAGGAGAGTGAAACAGTCCGGCCGGAAGGCCTCCAGAGCGGAAAAGCAAAAGGCAGAGGTTTTGCACCCGTCTCTGCGTTGCAGCTTCCCGCCCACGGCCTGCAGACAGCAGGGGGACTAAGCGATTTTTCTGAGGCCAGTGCTCTCGCGTTGAGCGGCCTGGATCCAGATCGCCATCTTGGGCCTCGGTCCTGGAGTCTTCATTATCCACTCTGCCGGAAGTAAATAGGAACAGTCCCAGAATCTTCCTGAGAGCTAGTGCAGCCGGGAGGACGCCAGCGATTTGGGACAGAGCTTTCCCTTCTGGAAGCAGAGCCCCACAGACATTTAAAAAAAAAATCACGGACTGAACAACCATGAGTAAGAATAAGCATAAGAAGCAAAGTAAGAACAGCTCCCAAACCCTAGATTCCTTCTTTGGGGAAAAGAAAGATCATGGGAGAGAGAGGGAGGAGGAGAGCACAGCCAGAGCACCCCCACCAGGGGCCTCCAATAAACATGAAGAATGCCTTAAAGCTAGAGAT
>CM053583.1:204072440-204103282 GCA_028627135.1 Pseudochirops cupreus
GGGGGGGGGGGGGGGGATTTCCACTACAAGCATCTCTGATAAAGGCCTTATTTCCCAAACAGACAAAGAATTCAAAGTTATTT
Organism: Pseudochirops cupreus; assembly: GCA_028627135.1. Lineage (NCBI taxonomy): Eukaryota > Metazoa > Chordata > Mammalia > Diprotodontia > Pseudocheiridae > Pseudochirops > Pseudochirops cupreus. The sequence continues at coordinate 204,072,524 of CM053583.1, forward strand.
ACAGTCGTGTGAAAAAGTGCTCTAAATCATTCCTGATTAGAGAAATGTAAACTGAAACAACTCTGAGGCACCTCCCACCAGATGGATTCACATGACAGAAAAGGGAAATGACAAATGTTGGAGGGGACATGGGAAAACCGGGACACTAATACATTGCTGGTGAAGTTGTGAACTGGTCCACAGTTCTGAGAACAAAGGGCTATAAAAATGGGCATACCCTCTGATCCAGCACTACCACTGCTAGGTCTGCATCCCAAAGAGAGCAAAGAAAAAAAGGAAAAGAACTTATCTGTACAAAAATATTTATAGCAGCTCTTTTCGTGGTAGCAAAGAACTGGAAATTGAGTGGATGTCCATCCATTGGGAAATGGCTGAACAAATTGTGGTGTATGATCGTGATGGGGTTTTATTGTGTTATAACAAGACAAACAGGATGATTTCAGAAAAACCTGGAAAGACTTATGTGAACTGATGCAAAGTGAAGTGAGCAGAACCAGGAGATCATTGCCCGGGAACAGCCACATTGTATGAAGAACTGTGAATGACCTGGCTATTCTCAGCAATAAAATGATCCTAGACAATCCCAAAGAACTCATAACGAAACGTGCTATCTGCCTCCAGGTACTGGAGAACTGCCATTGTCCGAATGCCGACTGAAGCATACTATTTTTCACTTTCTTTCTTTCTTTCATTCTTGTGAGGTTTTTTGGTTTTTGGTTTTTTTTTGGTTCAAGTCTTGTACAAAATGATTAAGATGGAAATGTTTTACAAAGGTATTGCATCGCTTACCATCTCAGGGAGGGTGCAGGGGAGGTAGGGAGGGAAGAATAGAATTTCAAACTGAAAACTTTTTTCAAAAAAGTGTTAGGTTTAAACATGTAACTGGAGAAAAAAGAAATTGCTACATGATGTAAGATTTTTTCATTCTGTTCTAATACCAAGCCTACAGCATCTGAGTTAACCTAAATCAACCTACAAAACAGACAATCTGGACCATGAGCACCCCATTTCTTTCCAAATGCAATCCTGACCTCTCCCCGATGGCCAAATTCACATCTCCAGCTGCCTATAATGCACCTATACCTTGAACCAGTGGTCCTACAGACATCCTGAACGCAACATGTCCAAAACAGAGCTCACTATCCCATCTCTATCTGGTATTCAAAGGCCTCCTCTGTGCTCACCTTTCCAATATTCTCATTTCTTACTCCTCCTTCCTCATCCACAAACTCAGTGGCAATCCAGTGACACAATTTCTCCTTGCTGGCTGACAAGTAAGCCAACGGATTCCAGGGCAGTCCATTGGCCCTGGAGCCCTAACCCTCCTCATCTTCCTATCTCCAGGCTTCCCTGACTTCTCAAGAAAATCTCAGCAGAAATCCCATCTTCTATGGTCTTGCCTGATCTCCTTTAATGTTAGGGCCTTCGCATTGTAGATCTTCTCCTACTTAACCTCCACATGGTGTCTCTGGGGGGGGGGGGTGACCTTTCTTTGTATCTCAAGGGTGGTCCCCTTCTGGGGTCATCCCTCCTATGCGGGCTCCCTGTCCAAATGCATATAAATTCGCATGGTTTTGTACTTCACAAGGTACCTTGGGTTTGGGGGTTACATATTTTTCCTTCCCTACTTATTTATTCTATCATTCCTCCCTCCCCGCACCACCCCCCTGCCAAAAATGGAAAAATTAACTCTTTTGTCTAGTGTAGTTTCCATTTATGGAAATAAATAAAATTAATTAATTTATTAATAATAAAGCTCCGAAAAACCAGGCAAAGCCCAAGGGGATTCAAACGGAGCTACATGACCATTTTTAACCCCAAATCGCCAGCTCTTACTGATTGGCCAATGATATCCCAGCCTAAGTCTCACTGGCTCATTGTACGGAGTTTGACGGTTCAAGGTGTGAATAGCAATAGTTTCCTTTCCAGACAGGGACCCTGAAGGTCTTGCCCTCCCAGATCAATTCTTTTGTGAAGATAAACCAGGCCAATTTTATTTCAGTTCTTAGCTAGCCTTTAAATACTGAATGGGTGTGGCCATCTCCAGTGGCCCAGATGGCTCTGGAGGAGGTTGAGGCCGGTGACTGCACAGCTCTGTCTCCCTTAAATCCAACTGCCTCGAAAGTCAAGACACCCTCTTCCTGAGGTGTCCGGGGCTCTTCCAGAAGGACGGTCCAGCACAGAGCCGGACACAGCTCAGGAGCTGGGACAACCTCTTGTGCAAAAGGCCAGGAGACATAAAGGCTACATAGTATCAAAGGAAAGCCACAGAGCCAGGACAATGAAGAAATACAAAGTAGCTGCGAGCGGCCGCCCAGGTAGGAGCCCACTCCATCCCTGCCCTTAGACAGACTCCGGTCACTGGGCCGGGGCTCGGGGCGCTCGGCCCACCAGGCGGGAAGCCTCCGCTCCCCGGGCCCAAATGCGGCCTCAGACACCTCCTGGCTGGGAGACCCTGGGCAACTGCTTATCTCTGCTGGCCTCAGTTTCCCCATCTGTCAAACGAGCCGGGAAGACAAACCGCTCCACGTCTCCCCAACACAACGTCCGACAGGGGCCCGCGCCGAGCGAACCCCAGAACCCCAGTCCTGCCTCTGGGGGCCCGGGACGGAGCGCGCCTCCTCGGTCGGGGGTCGGGTCCCTCCCACGGCCCGGCAGCCCCCCAAACTAGTGGCTTGGGATCCCTCTGGACGCTTCCTGCGCCTCGGGGTCCAGCCCCAGACTCGGCCCTCGCAGGGCTCCCACTCCCCCGGGAGAACGCGACCTGTCCACCAGACCGTGGGTGAGGGATAGAGAACCGCCTCAAGGGACGCAGCGCTTCCCGTCCGGGCCCCCCCGAGGGCACGTGGGTAGCCCCGTGGGGCAGGAAAGCACAGCAGCCACACACCTCGACCGGCCTTTCCCACACACTCCAACCCTGGCGAGCCTCAGGAGCGCGGCTATCCGGGGGCGGGGTGGGGAAAAGGCCCACGCCAGAGGAGGGAGGAGGAGGAGCCCGACGAGGCTCCGCCCCCACCGCCGGGCTCCCGGCCTCAGCCCCTGCCCGGCCCCGCCCTCTGGCGCCCGCGTCGCGCACTGACGACGTCACCCGCACGCGCCCCCAGGAGCCAGGCCAGGCCGGGCTGCCCCACGCACTGACGGGAGCCCGGCCTCTGGCCGCGGGGTGCCCCGCCCTCACCGGCCTCCGACAGCTGCCCGATCCCGTGACTCGTCCTCCTCCAGCGAGCCCGAGCACAGAACTAACCACGTCACCCCGGGATTCCCTCTAGCACCGCCCCCTGACCTCCTCCCTGACCTTATACGCACTCGCCCGCTCGCCCGCGCGCGCCTCCCCCTCGCCGCTTTCCCCCCGGCGCAGCGGCCGACTGACGTCACGAGTCTGCGCGAGCCGCACTGGCTCCGTCGAAACGCCACGTGCACACGTGTGCGCGCATAACGTTGAACGCCCGGCGCCGTGTGCAGGCCCCCGCCTCCCAAACGTCACACGTCCTCCGCCTACGCCCTGGGCCGTGCTCTTGCGGAACCGCCCACTGCCCGCCCCCGTACGCAGGCGTGCGCGCTCTGGCACCAGGCTTCGTGCGCGCTCCCGCCCGCCCGTTCTCCCTCCCTCCGGGGTTGAGGCGGTTCCGGGGCCCGCCCGACATCCTTCCATCTCAGACGGAGGAGGCAGAACGGCAGCCAGGGATGCTCGCGCCCGGAGGAGGGGCGGCGGCGGCCAAGGGCATCCGCACAGAGGCGGGCATGGCGGCAACGCGGACGTGAGTGACCCGCGCGGAAGGGGGAGGGGAAGTGGAGAGGGGCCGAGTAGGGGCGGGGCCTGGCCTGGGTGTGGCCGCATGGGGGCGGGGCTCTGGTGGGAGGACCAATGGGGGAGGGAGGGGCTAGGTTAGGGCGTGGCCAGTGAGGGGAGGGGAGGCCTGAAAAAGGGAAGAGCAGACCAGGCTGGGTGGGTGTGGCCAGTGGGGGAAGGGCCAGTGAGGGAAAGGAGTGGGAACAGCTCCTATGGGTTGAGCCAATAAGAATGAGGGGCGGGGCTGTTTTGGGGGAGATGACCAATAGGGGGAAGGGTGGGGCATGTGGGGGCAGGGCCAGCGATTAGCCTTGTGGAGTTAGCATGGATGGATGTAGCCAATGAGAGGAGGGGGTGGGGCTTTGATGGGAGGGGCGGGCCGATGAGGGAAAGCGTCCCTGTGGGTGGGGTTCTTCCTCAGTGGTTTCTTAGAGCCAGTGGGGGCCCTTGTTACTCTCACTTTGCAGATGGGGAAACTGAGGCACGGGGCACCACGGGGTGATCTCCTGGGGTCCCACAGTCACTTCACGCAAAGGCTGAATTCCTGACCCCGCCCCCCAGGGGGAGGAGGCCCCTGTGGGAGGTAGACTCCGAGGGGGCGGGGCGATGCAGCCTGCCGGCCCCCTAGCCCTTGTGGGGTTGGGGAAGCCGCTGCAGCCTCAGGGAGGAGGGCAGCCGGCAGCCGGTATGGCCTCCACCCCAGCCGCTGTGGCCCTGAGCGAAGGGCCCGGGGTGGCCGCGGGGTCCGCGGTAGGCGCGGGGTCCGCGGTGGCCGCAGGGTTCGCGGTGGCCGCAGGGTTCGCGGTGGCTGCGGGGTCCGGAGCTGCCAGGCCCGCGGTCCCCGGAAGGCCTGGGGAGCGCTCCTCACCCCGGGTCTCCGCGCCCTCCCCTCTGTCTCTTGCAGCTGAAGATGGAAAGAGCCGGCAGCAGAGGAGCTGGAGCCGGAGCCAGGAATGCAGGAGGGGGCTCCGGGGTCAGCAGGAGTGGCCTCTACACGCAGGCGCAGCCGTCCCCGTGCCCGCACTACCCCCCAGCCGCCGGCGCTGCGGGCTGCCCTGCTGGGGCCGCGGTGGAGATCCAGGAGCTGGCCTCCAAGCGCGTGGACATCCAGAAGAAGAGGTTCTACCTGGACGTGAAGCAGAGCCCCCGTGGCCGGTTCCTCAAGATCGCCGAGGTCTGGATCGGGAGGGGCCGGCAGGACAACGTCCGCAAGAGCAAGCTGACCCTCTCGCTGTCTGTGGCCGCGGAGCTGAAGGAGTGCCTGGGGGACTTCATTGAGCACTACGCGCACCTGGGCCTGAAAGCCCGCCGGCTGGAGCACGGCCACGACCGAGACCTTGAGGCCCGCCGGCGGCCGCAGCCCTCCGGCCCATCACCACCGGCCTCCGTAGCCTCGGAGGAGCCCCCGCACAGCGTGCTCAAGACGGACTACATCGAAAGAGACAATCGCAAGTACTACCTGGACCTGAAGGAGAACCAACGGGGCCGCTTCCTGCGGATTCGGCAGACCCTGAGCCGGGGCCCCGGAGGCATGGGCTACTTTGGGCACACTTTGGGCCAGGAGCAAACCATCGTCCTTCCGGCCCAGGGTATGATCGAGTTCAGGGATGCCTTGGTCCAGCTCATCGAAGACTACGGGGACGGGGACCTGGAGGAAGTGCAGAGGGGAGGGGAAGAGGGGCCCCTCGAGCTCCCAGAGGGCACGTCCTTCAGGGTGGACAACAAGAGGTTCTACTTTGACGTGGGCTCCAACCGCTATGGCGTCTTCCTGAAGGTAAGTGAGGTGAGACCCCCTTACCGTAACACCGTTACCGTTCCGTACAAAGCATGGACACGGTTTGGGGAGAATTTTATCAAGTATGAAGAGGAGATGAGGAGAATTTGCAGCAGCCATAAAGAACAGAGAATGGATGTCAGAAGGGACAGTGGCGAAGAGCAAGAAGGTCTTGACTAGAAGATGGGTGAACTGTCTGTCTGTCCTCCGTGATTGGAGAAGTGTCCCTCCTTGCCCATCCCACCTCCCATCCCTCCACTTTCAGGAATCTGGTTGTCCTAGTTATACTATGTAGAACCCGGTAGAAGCCTCTCGGGGAGGTCATGGGAGAATTCCAGCCTTCCCAAAGCTGCGTCCTTGGCATTTGGACTTTTAGAGTAGCGGCAAGGCTGATGATGTTGGTTGCACTATTACCCAGTCCCAAGAAGACACCTGAGCCTGCTGTGGAAGGCTGGGCTTTCTGCCTGACAGGTTTGCCAAAAGAATTTAGGAAAAAGCTGCTAGGATAAATTGTAGGGAGTTTGTCCCCAGAACAAAACTGGACTCTCCATAGTCTGCATTGATGCTTACAAGCAAACGTAGAAGTCTCGAAATGTTTCATTGGCTATTGAGTCTGAAATGTTCCTACTACACAAGGGTAGAGATCTTGGGAACCACCCAACTCTTTAGGAAGCTTGTTGGCATACCATAATTGGATGAGTTTGAATGCCAGAGTATTCTGTGATCGCGGCATTCCTGGCTCACCTTGCCCTTGACACACACCACCACAAAGCCACAGGGGAGAGGGAAAGTGTGAGCCCAAGCTACTGGAGATCGAGGTCGTAGAAGGATGCCCTTCTGTGGGGACCATAGAAGACGAGAAGGGTATTTTTAATGGTTTTCCAAATCCAAAAACTATTTTTATAGTTGTAGGGAGAGTTCCCCTTGTGGTTTTGTGGTGGGGATGTAGGCGTGGAGCATTTTTTGCTGACCTCTCAGGGGGGATTATGGCTTTTCTTCTCACGTGTCAACTAGTTGATGGTTTCAGGGGGCCAGTGGAAGTATCATTTTTAGGCTTCTCCTTGGAAAGAGTAGTTAAGGCTTGGGCCAACCACGTAGCAGATAGATGCAGAGATCCATCCATGATTACAGACTTCAGTCGCACCTTGTGATTCAGCTGATGAGGCTGTCTCAGCACTTCCAATAGAAACGTGTCACGTACAGGCTGGCTACGTCCAGAAAAAGGATTTCCCCAGACTGTGTGCCACGGTGGGAGAAGGCTCTTTAAAGCTTGGCTGTAGGCACGTTTCAAAGCAAAAATAAGGTGCTTTTCGTAACCCTTTAAGAGATTTTCTTGACTGAAGATCTCCCCTTTTACCTATTTTTAATATTAATTTCAAGAAAGCCCCAGCACTTTTTCATCACGTAATTGTTTTTTTCCAGCAAGTAGGCACATGGTTCACATGGGCTTCAGCCAGCTTTCTTTTAATTGAATGAAATTTCATCTCTCCAGCTGCATTTTCTTGTGAATGAAATGATTGCCCTTCATCTTGGCTTTACTCTGCTCCCGCGTCATCTGCCTAAAAGCCAAACACTGATTTCAATCCCCAGAATCAGCTCTCCCTAATCTCTGTAAGAGCTGGTTGTTGGGATTGAAAACAGGATGTGGCCTTTAGCATACGTGGTTTTAAAAACTCTAAAATATTTTAACAAAAAAAAAGTTTTGCACTAAAATTGCCCCAGAATGCACTTCAGTAAGTGTGATCAGAAAATATCACCGCCTGAGGAAAGCAGGAGAATCAAGAGGGCGACGGCCCCTTTCCGTGACTCGGCCGCGCTTTAGGGCTCTGGGACAAATATGTTCTGTTGCAAAGGGACCTTCGCGAGTTCAGTGCATGTCACTGGACCGGTGGGATCTCTTTGAAGCTGCTGACAATGAGAAGGTAACAGTAGCACCTTGAGCTCCTAATGCACATGGTGGCGGTCAAGGCGCCACAAGGAGCGAAGCGCTGTTTTCAAGAAGCCGCAAATGTGAGTAGAAAGAGTCCGTGGCTTTGCTGAAAGTCCAGTGCCGTACACTTGGAGCCCCGGCGACGCAAGGCCTCGTCAGATTCCAGCCCCGCCAGTCGCAGGCCCGGGCTGGCCCAGCGGCCCAGCCTGACGGGCAGTCCCGACCTCCCGTTGTCTGAAGCGTGTGGCGTTGGTCGATAGTCAGTGCTTCCTCTCTTGGTTTTCATTAGTCTGAGGCAGAGGAAGTATCTGTGTGCTCGTGCTGGCATCATTTTGCACCAGGTTTTTCTTTAAGATAATCCCATAACGGATTAGTTCAGCAGATAACATTCCAGCATGGACATGTCCTGTACAAGGAAAGAAGTTGTCCAAGAGCTTTCAGTCACTGATGAGCTTCAGCTGTTGTGATCTAGTCATAGCTGACCTATTGAACAGTCTAACTGAATAACCTGCGTGACTCTTTCATCCCTTTGTTTCTTTTTCCTGTTATTTATATTTCTGTGGAAAATGAAGGGAAATGGTGTTTTTATAAGAAAGATGCCCGGGAAGTCACTAGCCATAGGCTGATAAAATCCGGCTCAGAATTCCAATGCCAAGGTACCTCGCTATTGCCAGGTACCTCCCAAAATGAGCTATTCCATTGACGTGTGCAATACACATTTTAATTGTTGTCATTTATCATTTTGACATGGAGTTGTACAAAACGAGGGGAAGCCCTGCCTTGCAGACACCCCATTCTAAAGGTGCCTGGCTTTGCGAGGGCACAAAAGCGCATTTCTGTTTGGAACCTGCTGCATTTTCTCTTTTTCAAAACCAAAACCACTTGTTCTTTGTGCAGTCTGAAAGCACTTGGTGTTTGCACATTGGCATCCAAGGAGAACAAGTGCACATGGAAGAGCATGAGCTCAAAGGGTTAGACTCTCCCCACCTGGGGCCTGGTGGTGGCAGCAGCAGCATCGCCACATTGGGACCTCCCTTCAGCTGTGTTTGCAAATCGTTCTCACTGTTTAAGCCCCAGTAACGTCCACGTCCCTTAAACTTGAGTAAAACACAAGCGTATTTGCACTAAAGAACATGGCCAAAAACGAAGTCCGAGCTAGGACAGGGTGGACATGAGTAGGTGGAGCCTCTGGAATGACTGGTTCTGTGGGAGGATTTCCCTCAAGCCCCAGTTCTGTCACAGACCCGTGCAGTCCGGGCAGAGATGTCTGTCCTCACTGATTTAGCGATTTCATGATGATGATGCACTTTACCTTTTGCACATGATGTGTACGTTGCTGCTGCCCGATGGACCATGGACGGAGTCGGTATCTGTGATCTGTGTTGAGTGTTCTTTTGCATGTAGATGTTTTCTTAGCACTATTGTAATCACTTGAGCCAAGTGAATTGGTGTCCTAGAGAAGGGCAGGAAAAAAAAGAGAATCACAAACACATCTCAAAACTATTTATAATAAACTTTGAAGTAGGCGTAATGGCTGTATCCATAAAGGCTCAGAACCAATAAAAACAGATTCTTGCTTGGTTTAGTATCATACATAACCTTGCTCATTCGGTATTCCCTCAAAGTAGTGTTGGTGGATTTCTCTAAGCTGTCCTAGTGTTGATGGTCATTCCAGGTCAGGTTGTCCTTCTTTCCCCTTGTGGCGAAGAGGCAAAGTCTCTGCCGGTGTCCTTGTGGACTGTTACTGGAGGGGACTGGTACACTGTGCTGTATTAGACTCTTAAGGTTTGTTAGTGAAGTCAGAAAATAGAGACCCAGTCCACCAGAGAACCGAGCGGTCCTGTCGAGGAAGTGCAGAGGCATAGGCGAAATTCCCCGAAGTCATTGCAGTCCGTTTCCAAGTTGGCCCACACTGGACCTTGCTTCAAATCCCCGTGTGGGAGGTAGCCCGAGGGGAATAGCCCGAGGCCCCTCCCATTCTGATTTCTGTGTGAGGCGTGTGGCAGAAAAATGGGACGCCTGTTACCTAGGAGCTGTGTATGCCTCTGCGAAGGAGACAGCCACTCTTCCCGGCTGCCGATCAAAGGTGCACCACATGCCTCCATTTGTGATATGTGTGTGTATGTAAGTACATATTTAGGAATAGGCATACTATTTTAAACTATATTTCTATGTGTTTATATTGTCGTTTTGCAAAATTTTTGGTGAAACGATCAACTTAGCTGAGCTGCACAATTTAAAGATGAGGGAAGAAAACCTCAGAGATACTTAGTTTTCAAAAACAGCTTTCTATCACTAAAGGTCGTGCATATATTATTTGCCATCTCTTTAAAATCCTTTGGTAGTTCATTTGTAATTTGGGGGGGATAGGACTCCTTTTGGAATTTGGAAAAGGAACTTGATGGTTTTCTAGAAACAGTTTTTAGTGAGTTTTTTAAACTTAATCTCTACATATCTTTCATAGGAAATACAGTTTTAAAACCCTTTTCCTAGCTTTATAAATGCGAGTTTGCTGTAAGCTCTCCATACGAGCCCACGTCTGTCTTTATATGCCAAAAAAACTGTGAGTATTTGGCAGGATAAAATCATTTCAAGATCCAAAATAAACCAGAGTTTCCAACTGGGCATCATCTCTATAATTCAAAAAAACTCAGAAAATTCTGCTACCTTTTTGTCACTGCCAGAACAAAATGATTGCACCCTTTTTTGAAGTGTATTTATTCTTTACTTGAATATGCAAGGGAGAAAACAAGGCCTCAAGGGGCCCAGAATGCCACCCAGCGTCTGGGGGCCCAGTGTCTGGAGCGTAGGCAGAAGTCCAGGAGAGGACGCAGGGCTCGGAAGGGAGGGTGGACCGGCATGCTGGCTGGGTGAGGAGCCCTCCTCTCAGCCCCACCGTTAGTATATGGGGGGGTAAGCTCGAATCCATGGCCCATCCCCAGCCTCTGCCCTCTGACCTGACTCCTGCTGTGACCCAGACTACAGGACACAGAATTCTTCTTTCTCCATTGACCCGTCCGACTCGTTTTACTCATATTCATTCTAGATGCACTGTCTTCTGCAACATTGCCAGGGTTTTTTAATCAATAGTATAGTTGAAATGTAGCTAAGATGCCAACCCTCTTTACACTGCACTTTTGCACATGAGTGACATTGTCTCTACAGATTTCCTAAGAAGTTTTCAAAAGAAACACATGTATAAAAGTACGCAGAAAAAGGACCTCTGTAAATAGATCCCCGGCACCTGTGTGTTCCTCCATTTAAAAGAGCTCCGTGGGATTACCTGTTGGCCGTGTTTGATTGTCGCTCCTGAGCAGCATCCCTCAGAAAGCTGCCAAACCATAGAGCACTCGGCCCAGACCTGCTTCGGGCCTCTTTGTCCTGAAGGCTTCACATCACAGAAGGGGATCGGCCCTTTTATCACTGAAACTCCTCGCTCATCACTGTCTTTTGTCTTTGGCAGAAGCCCCCCCACGCTGAGCGGCAGACAGCAACTGTTACTTTCTGTAAAAGCAAATCGAGATTTATCGATGTGATGCCCCTGCGTTGTCCAGGCATGGCCAGCTCTCCGTGACCCCATTCGGGGTTTTCTTGGAAAAGATGCCGTAGTGGTTGGCCATTTCCTTCTCCAGCTGATTTTACAGATGAGGAAACCGAGGCAGACAGGGTGAAGTGACTTGCCCAGGGCCACACAGTCTTCCTGACTCTAGTCCCAGCGTTCTGATGAAGCCTCTGGACATTGCTGTCTGTTTAAGGATTTCTTTCCTGACTCATTTGCACAGCACTTTTAGGAGTACAAAGCACTTTGCTCACAAAAACCCTATGATACGCGTTGTGCTGGGAGTATCACTGTCTCCATTTCACTGATGAGGAAGCAGACTCTGGAGAGGTGAGGGACCAAATGACAGGTCCCCCAGGAATTGAGAATCAGAGATAGAGCCCCTCTTAACTCCATACTTAACCCGCACCCTGCTGGACCATGCTCGTTTCCAGTGTTGGGCAGATACAGGGTTAACAGTCTCCTCTCGGGCCTAGTAGGCAGATAGCTCAGCAGCTCATTCAGAACAACCACATGTCAACAGAGGGCTTCAGATTTATTCTCTTGTTTTTAAACGGCTGTCTAGTGTGCAGCTTGGGGCCCCTCACAGATGCTAGGTGCCAGAAGGCATTGCTCCAAGTTGGAGGGCAATGATGTGGCTGAGGGCATCTGACTCTCAACAGCGTGGCTTCGGCTTCCGGAGAGCCCAGCTGCCTATGACTGCAGACAGAGAAGGTAGAGCAGAGGCTTGAGGAAAGCCTGGAACTCTTAGAGATCTTGGCCACAGTGCCCGTGGGAGAGGGTAGTGCCTGATTCGGAGAGAATGAGATGGCATCCTGGTTTCACAAAAAGCAACCCAGTTCTTTGTAATTTACAGGGAGGAAATAAATGGCTTATTTTAGATGTTAAAATAGCATGCTTCTGTAGTTAGGAGCAAGATTTCCTCTTTTGTAAAATGCGCGCCTGTCAGAAGACAAGCTACTTTAAGAAAGACGGCCACAGGATAGTCATTAGGAGGCTGGTTTTGAGATTTAAGCCATGAATCAGATGCTAGCTCTCCCAGCTTATTATCCTTGCAACCTTATAGTCACAGAGCCTCAGAAAATGGCCTTGTGAAGGCTCTTTCCTGTAAAACTTGAGGGATGGGCTAGGCGATAGGAAGGTGTCTCCTAGCTTTCGAGGCTGTAGGCACAGAACAAAGTCTACTCTGAGGGCCCCATGGTCATTGTTCTTGTTGGAAGCCTAGGAAGTAGGACAGTCCCAAGTGACTTAAGCCATGTGTTTAAGGATAAGGTAGATGAGTCAGGATCCAAAAGGATCCCAACAGAAAAGGCCATTGGACTAAATCTAGTAAAATACAGTTCATCAAGGAGGAACATCAGGTGTTCTGCCCAGGGCACACAGATCAATTCCATATATGATACTGGGAGCGTTCTGAAAAGGCTCTGGGGGTCTGGAGGACCTGTTGGCAGTGGGATGTGAGACTTTGGCCTACCTGAGGAGGAGTAGAGATTCTAGGCAGAGGGGAGTGACGGGCCCTGTATCCTGTGCCCTCGTCAGGCCTCACCTGAACCATTCACTTCTGGGCACTGCAGTTTAAGAAAACCATTGGAGAGCTGGGGAGTGTCCAGAGGAGGGTAACTGCGATGATAAGCAAGGGCCTGAGTCCATATCACATAAAGACAAGCTGAAGACACTGAATGTGTTTAGAAGACGCAGGGAGGGTGTAAGCACTGTATTCAAGTGAGCTGTCGTGTGTGTGTGTGTGTGTGTGTGTGTGTGGACAGAGCAGTGAGGGGAAGTTGAGGCTGAGTATCAGAACAGACCCAACCCTGAGAGCTGTCCAAAAGGGGAAGAGGTTGTCTTGGGAGGTAGTGAGCTCCTCATCCTCAGACATCTGCAAGCAGAGGCTGGACAGCTGCTCGTCACTACACTACCGTGGCCATTCCTTTTGTGTCCAGGTTAGTCTAGGTGGCCACTGATGTCCTTCTCACTCTCTGATTCTGTACATGTGCTTCTCCATTATTGAAGGAGGTGTTTTAAAGAAGAAAAATTCACTTTTGTGGGAAAAAATATTGCTTCAGTCTAGGCCATCAACTTTGTGGGAGTGCTTTCTTTCTCCATGTGGAGGGGTCTCTAATAGTGACATGTCTGGGAGACACTTATCTTCTCTTCCTTCTTGTAGTAGCTGTTTCCTCAGATAGTCGTTGGTTCTGACTGAGGATGAGCATCAGTGTTTTTTCTGCTCAGTAGCCAAGGCTTAGATCTGCCAGGCTGAAGGGCTGCCAGAGGCAAGGACAGGCTGCTTAGGGGTCCTCTCAGTCAGCCCTTTAGTTCTTACTTGAGCGCTAATCAAGCTTCGCTCCAGTTTTTCATCGTTCTCTGCAACGACAGCTGTGGAGATCATGCTACAAAATGAGTTTGTGGTATTTGGGACCAAAACTTACCAAAGGGGTAGGACTGGAAGAAAGTGACCTCTGTTGGTGTTTTATTGGGATAATGGCCTAAATCGGAACACTTTGAGCTTGGTGCTTCTTGGTTGTGGCTTGCAGAAGTGATGGAGATGTTGGGCAACATTAAGCAGGGCTTCCAGGTTTCAGGAGGTGACCGTCTGACTGCCCTCTGACCTGGTCACACCACACCTGATGGCAGTAATCTGCACAGAGTATTCCTCTGGAGAGGGTCCAGAGGAGGGCAGGCAAGCAGGATGGTGGAGAGCTTTTGTGTTTCGTTGTATTTCTCCCCATTCTCTTCCTGTATCCCCCAGTTATTTGGGGATCAGTCCCCTCCCTTCTCAGTTTCATTGTCCCTCTGACTCCCTGCCCTTCCCCTTATTCTTAGAGGCCAGGCTGACCATCTTGAGCAGACAAAGCAGGCTTGGTTTGTAACATTTGCAGAAATGTCCCTTGGGTTTTGGGATCTCTTCTTCATTCAGCTCAGTCTGGGGCAGCAACAACCACACCAAAGACCTTGCACACCTTGGTGAAAGAAAAGTCCCCTCCTACAGAGGACTGTCCACAACCAAGCAAGCTCCTGACAGCCGTAGACCTCTCAGCCACGTTTCCAGAGCGCTTCCTTCCTTCTCCCCATAAAACTGCTCTCCTCTGTTTGATCCTTCACTCACAGTGCTGAATGTTCCCTGTGAAACCACTCCAGATGAATGGTTTTAAAGCTAACAGGCAAGACTTCCCTTTCGCTCTCTTGGGAATTGCTTCAGATTTGTAATGCTCAAGCAAAATCTTTTGAATTTGGTACCCACATTTCTGCTCTGCCTCTCGTAAGCTCCTCTAGCCACCCGCCGCTTTCTTGGGGAAGGATTCTCCCCCTCCTACAAGGTGGCCTGTCTCTTCTCCTTCGCTATGCAACCTTTTATATTCAGGTGTGAGTCTCGGCATTTTAGTGACTTCTCTGTTCAGAAAGTAGGAAGGGTTAGAGTGAGTGAAACGTCAGTGAGATGACGGCGCTTTGCCCACTTCAGAGGAAGCCGTGGGGGCCTCAATCACTGCCACAGCGGAGTCGTGGAGGCCTCAGGACGCGGGTCTTCACGCAGCGCGCTGACCCGACATCTCCGGAAAGGGCCAGTCGGGGTCTCGGAAGCCGAGTCTGTCTCTCTCCTAGGAGCCGCGCGCGAGAGGGCGAGACACGTACTTTGTTCTGCAGAGGCGCCGCGCACGTTCCGTGGGGGTTTTGCTGTCTCCTGAAAATCTGTGTTTCTTTTCTTGGCGTCTGTATTTCAGAAACATGGCGGCAGCATGCTCTTTGGGCCTGGCTGCTAGAAATTATATCCCAGCGTTGTGGCGCTCCCCTCCGGTGCCGCCCAAGTGCTGGTGAGTCAGAGCTAACCAAGTTGATAAATCCATCCGTCGGCGAAATGTGATATTGGAGCATGTGTAGGGACGCTCCCACTCGCTGCTCACGTCGCCCTCCCCGTTCCAAGGCATCTTGGGGCTGCTCGGGAACACATGCATCCATTTTGTGGTGGGTATTTGTTTGTTTAAAGGTTAGACTTTGTTATGGTGAAATGAAAAACCACCTGACTAATTTATCAATTGGTTGGCATCAAAAAAGAAAGAAGCAAGATGGAAACATTTTGCCTTTGAAAGATTCCGAAGAGACGCGACTCAGATGTCTTGTGGGGAATAGGGAGTAAGGGAAGGGCCTCCCAGAGCCGAGCCTGTCTTCACACCGTTGGGGGGCATTGTTCGATGCCCCTCATCAGAGGCTTCCGGCTGGGTGGAGCCCTAGGAGGGCGTGTCCATGTCCCTTTTGACTCTGCCCCTCTGTCACTCATAGAAGAGCTTGTCTCCTTGGCAGGAAGCACGGCCTACAGAGCCAGCTCCCGAGTCAGCCCAAGAGGACCTGGCTTCCGCTGTGCAGCTCTCTCACGGCCTATGTGACCTTGGCTAAGTCACTCAGCCCTTCTGAGGCTCCATTTCCTCAGTGATACAATGAGGGGACAGGCTTCAGGGGGCCTTCAGGCCCCTTCCAGCTCTCAGTGGGTGGCTTTGTTTCTGCTCTCCCTCTTTTTTTTTCCCCAGTGTTAGTAATATACCTAGAAAGTAGAAATGTCTGATGTCAGCACAGCTGTTCAGATGGAAACCTGGCAAGGCCCTAAGGGTTGGACCTTGTTGGATTGGGGAACCAAGCTGTCAATCGAAGGGTAGAAGCAGCGTGTGCAGAAGGAGGCCTGGGGCGTCTCTGCTCGGCACTGGCGTGGCTCGCCCGTCTTCACGTCTCTCCCATGACTTGATTTCCAAAAAAAGAAGGAAGCCATTTGTTTCCTTAAGCCCGTCTTCAGTACTTGGTCCTTAGCAGGCCTACTGCTGTGGTGACTGGGTGTCCTCTGAGAATGCCCTGGAGGCTGGTAGAGCCTGATGCCCTCCTGCCAGAGGGGCAGTGCCAGGGCATGCACCAGGGGTGAAACAGAGGGCCTGCTGCTATAAGCCTGTGGTTGGCTCGGCCGACTTTCCGGTTGCCCCATTGGAGCTCCGGACCTGAGTTTGAGGCTTCCTCTCCTTGTTTTTTTCCCCAATAGCCTCCTCTCACGTCATACAGAACTCCCATTAGCAGATGGTACCTTCTGCTCAGAGCCCTGTGAGGTGCCTAAGCATGTTACACCAGTTGAGTGAGGTCTTCTTAACTCTGGGACCCTGCCGTGCCTCCCAGAGGAGCCCAGAGGATGGGCAGGACTAGGCTGGGGCCTCCCTCACACAGAAGTCTTTGCTGAGGGCCTAAGGAGGCTTCCCTTTTGAAACTGAAGCACTTAAGAATAGGATTGGGCCTCTCTGTTTTCTACCCTTCTTCCATGGCGAGTTAGGCAGACACACTCTGTAGCCCTGGCTGACTGTTTAGAATACAGAGATCTGCCCCCACCCGATCGGTTCTTAAGAAATGCTTTTTCATTTCTTCATTCATCTACGTTGTGTACACGTTAGTACGTGCACATAGCAATTTGGCTAGGTGAAGGACACTGCTGACCCAGGGTTAACACACTATTCCAGTTCTTTGTTCCAGCTTTTGTCACTTGTTCTAGGCACCTTGCACTTCACATGCTGCCTGGCACATAGATCCTTAGACACACACCAGCTGTGTCCTGGACACTGGCTGCTCCCAAGCAACCTCTCCAGAATTCCATTCTCCTGGTGTCCCAGAATCTCGCATAAAGTCTGGGAATGTCTTGTCTTTCAGCGGCCTCATGCCCACACCCAGTTGTTTTGATTGATTTTTCTCAATCCCCTTTTTCTTAGAATTTTGTCTTTCCCAGCCCCATCGGTCATAGCTTCCCTCTCAGTTTACATTTCCTGCCATCCGATCTAAAAGACTCCAATCCATTCATGTTCTATAGATATATTCTTCCACCTAAATGTGAATTTATGACTACAAAGCTATTAAATTTCCACAGTAAAATTTGTCTCCAGTGGGAGGAGATGTGATTCTCACACAGAGTTCTTCAGGACAAAGGCTCAGGGCTGCTAGAGATCCCAGATTCCCTTGGGGTCCTATCTCCCCCCCTTCTCTGCCTTGTACTTGGGTACTTAAGGGAATCTGGGATCTCATCAGGAGAGACACTCTCTCCACCTGGGCATTATACACACAACAACCCAAAATGGGCCCAGGGAGAGATGTGATGGCTCTTTGTCTTACGACTGTTTGTGGTCTGGAGAGACTTGGCCGTTTCTCTAGGCTTTAATAGTCCTGTCTTAGCTAAACTCCTCCACAGTTCTTTCTTGAGTCAGACGGGACTTTAGACGGCTCTGTGGAAAGTGTACTGCTCAAGCTTTGTGTAGAAAAGGCTTAGCCCATGGCAAAAGAAAAACGGGTTTTCCACCCAGCAAAGTGTCCACTAATCTCAGGCAAGATCTGCAGGACTTTCCCCCTCGTGTTTCATGCTGGAAAAGCGCCGGCCGCATTGTGGAAGCCGGGTCCTGAGCACACTCACCTTGCTCGACCTTGACACAAAGCGGAGCCCCCACTATTTAGTACGGTCCCTGTGGCCTTGACCGGCGGCTAAGCGCCTTTGCCAGCCCGAGGGCTGCCCGGGGCCTCTGGCGTGAGGGGGTGCTAACCATCCTCCTCCGTTTCAGAGCATTGCTGATGACTCCTCTTTAGACATCGTGAAGGCATTTACTCAGAGCTTGGGCCGTGTTCCGTGAATCCTTTCAGGAAAATACTGAACTTCTGTGAAACAGCCTCGACAGTGAGAGGCAGCAGGGTGGGGTGCCAGGCAGGTCGCCGGCCTCAGGCAGCGTGACCTTGGGCAAGTCCCTAGCCACTCCTGGGGTCTGAGGCAGTGCTCTCAGAGTGCCTGCGCTGCTGTTCTCGGGGGCAGCCCCCGAAGTGTGGGAGGAGGCCACAGACTCTGGGAGACTCCTCCTGCTTTTCAGAGACATCGCACAATGTTCCTGTCCGGCCGGAAGAGCTCGGTGTTCGTCCTTTTCGTGGTCTGTCTTGATTGATCTGCTTTTCAGATTCATTTTCCTTTGGTTGCAAAAGAAAACTAAATTTGGAGCCCTGAGCTGGGAGAGACCTTTAGAAGCTATCAAGCCCCTTCACTTCACACACGGGGAAACTGAGGCTCGGGACAATGACTTAGCGAAGGCATGTGGACAGGAAGGCTGGAGGCAGGGTCAAGGTCAGGGCCCCTCCCTCCCCAAGCACCACCTCCCCATCCTGGACCACCTAGCCATCCCCATTCCTGTCCCCGTCACCAGGCCGCCCAGCTATCCCCGCCCCCATCCCCATTCCTGTCCCTGTCACCCGGCCATCCCCAGGCCTCCTGGCCATCCCCATCCCCAGGCCACCCGGCCATCCCCATTCCTGTCCCCATCACCAGGCCACGCATCCATCCCCATCCCCATCCCACCTGGCCATCCTCATTCCTGTCCCTGTCACCAGGCCGCCCAGCCATCCCCGCCCCCATCCCCATTCCTGTCCCTGTCACCCAGCCATCCCCAGGCCTCCCGGCCATCCCCATCCTCAGGCCACCTGGCCATCCCCATTCCTGTCCCCATCACCAGGCCACTCATTCATCCCCATCCCCATCCCACCTGGCCATCCCCATTCCTGTCCCTGTCACCAGGCCACCCAGCCATCCCTGTCCCCATCCCCATTCCCATCCCACCTGGCCGTCCCCATTCCTGTCCCTGTCACCAGGCTGCCCGGCCATCCCCAGGCCACCCGGCCATCCAGATTATTCCATGGCATCAACAGTCCTACAGAAGTTTGGGGTTTTCTCATATCAGCAGTTACTTACCTTTCTGCAGTACTTCCCGCACAGGTGCCCTTACTCAGTAAGGAATTTCACAGAGCTACTCTGACAAAATTCTCACAAAGGGAATCCTCCCTCTGCATTAACTTTCATTATAAAAATTAGAACTGTTCCTCTCAGAAGAAATTGTCCCATTGAGGTTAGTGGCCCATGCCAGAGCCTGTGGGATGCTGAGCTTCATTCGGGGTGTGGCACTTGCTCTGACAGGGGGGGCCTCCCTCCCTGAAATGGAATGGCTTCTGCAGGCGCCATGCCTCC
Organism: Pseudochirops cupreus; assembly: GCA_028627135.1. Lineage (NCBI taxonomy): Eukaryota > Metazoa > Chordata > Mammalia > Diprotodontia > Pseudocheiridae > Pseudochirops > Pseudochirops cupreus. The sequence continues at coordinate 204,091,582 of CM053583.1, forward strand.
TTCGCCCCACCACTGTCCCCAGCCCAGGGCCTGGAGAACTTCTTCCATGCTCTGGGCTTCCTCTATCCTCATCATAGTGGAAGTAACTCTGGATTCCCACCTGAAATGTCTCCCCCAGCACCCTTACCCCCCAAGTAGAGGCAGATGCAGATATGGCCCCCCTCAGAACCCCACTCCATTCTCTGTCTCTGCAGGGGGCCTTTTGTGACTAAAAGAGACACATGGCAGGGGGGAATAGCTCCTGTTCATGTGATGTTTGGGAAGCGTGCCACCAACCCTGTGAGAGGTCAGAACAAGGCAGTCCTTTATACCCATCTTACAGGTGAGGCAGCAAGCTCAGCAAGGGCATGTTTCTTGTGGAACAGAACGTCCCATAGCACAAGGAAGCCCATGGAAGCATGACAAACATCTGTCCTGTCCTTGAGTGCTGGCTCACTGCTTAGGAAGGAGTTGCAGAGTATGAGACAGTCTTTGGCTCCTGTTAACCATAACTCCCCAAAGAAGTTTTCCCTCCCACACGTGGACTGTTCCTTCGCGAGATCCCTTCCCCTTGCTCGCATGGCCTCCCGAATTCTCTCCAGGAGGCCGTGTTTGACCCTGCCATTGCTCAAGACCCCTCAGAAGAGCCCTTCTCTTAATCAGCTCTTGTCCGGTCACGTCTGTCAGCAGAATAGAACAAAACCCTTTCTTTTCTCTGGCTTCTTACGGGATATGGAATTAAGAGATCAGTGACCAGGGGTGGGCCAGATTTAAAACCACAATCACATATATAGCATGCTTTGTAAGTCCCAGGTAAAAGTAGTTGGCCCAGAAATATTAGTCTTCCTGTGGTGTTTCATTTTGGAAGTAATCCTTTTTTTAAAAAAATCCAGTAAGTGAGATGGGAACATATGGAAAACTCTTCTAGCTCTATGTCAGAGCTAGCTCTTCTTAACACTTCTGAATTAGTGCTCTCTGTACTGTCAGGTAGGCACTTGATCTGTGTGTGTTGGGAGATGAAACCTCTGGGGGGTGGGAGTGCTACCCCTGACTCCATTAGAATTATTTTGGAACTTTTTGATTTGAAAAAACATCCAGCCGTTAAAGATGAGAATGGAGGGCATGGCTGGACAGCAGTTTGAGGAAAGAGACCTGGTATAAAGGTTAGCTGGAGTCTACATGGAGTGTCATAGCCAGACAGACCAAGGTGAGGCCACCTTCAGAGAAGCCAGAGGGTGGGAGGTGGCAGTCTCCGTGTACTCCAGGCCCCACTGTGGAATTGGGTGTAGTCCTCAGCCCCAGGTTTTAGGAAGGATGTTGGTGTATGGGAATGTGTCCAGAAGCAGGTGACCAGGATGCTGAGGGACCTGGAGACCGAGCCACATGAAGGTCACTAGCAGGAAATGGGAACATTGGACACAGAAGAGGCCTGAAGGGGTCGTGTTGGCTGGCTGGTGTGTGAGAGATGAAGCCTCTTCTTGGCCCTTGGGAGGAGCGGGGGCTTCCCCACTGCCCTCCAGAGTGGCCTGAGCCCAGGCTGGAAAGCTGCTCATTGATACTTCTATCCCTGAGACTCCTGGCCTGCCCAGCATGCTCTCTGTATGCTCCTCTGGGATCATGCACAAGTTTTATAAACATGGTTACATTTTTCATAGTCCAAAAAAATGTGCAAATGCTGGTGGTCTCTTTTGCTATAAATGCCATATTCAGTATGTGGTCTTTGCATCTTGTCTTCACTGCCAAGCACAGTGCCTGCAGCATCGCACCAGCTACCAGCCCATTCAGAGCCGAGCTTGCGAAGCCCCTTGTCCTGTAGACACCCTCATCTGTTGTACCCAGGCCCTGAAAGGAGACCTTTTCCTAAAGAACAGGCTGCATAGTGGACCTCTCTTAATACAAGGACTATGTTGCTTGTGATGGATTGTCCATAGCTAATTATGAATTCAGTACTATAGCTTCTGATCCTTTGGAGCAGATCCCACTGTGGCGTGATAGAGAGACTGCAGCCTGATAGGCAAGGTGACCTGGGTGACACATAGCAGTGCCGTGACCCAGGACAAGTCTTTTCGCTTGCTTCTGTTCCAGGTGGCTCCTCTATGTTTTGTTTTTTCTCAATTACATGTAGACAACAGATTTTTTTTTTAATTTTGAGTTCCAGATTCTTTCTCTCCCTCCCTCCCTTCCGCTGCCCATCCTCAAGAAGGGAAGTGATTTGCTATAGATGATACAGGTGCAGTCACGTTAGCTGTGTGGACAGCTGCCTTAAAGCGGGACTTCTTAACCATCTGGGGCTTGTGTCCCCTCTAGCAGGGCCTACTGAGGCAACAAGAAGCATTTATTAAGTAATTCCTGTGTACCTCTACTAAGCACTGTACTTAGGACTCTGTGGAACCTCCGAACCCCCCTCTCAAAGCAATATTTTTAAATGCAGAAAATCCATAGGCTGACAAAGGAAACCAATGATGTTGAGATGCATTATTATCAAAAGATTTATTAACCCAGTTCTCAGACACCAGGTTAAGTGGCAGAAAAGGTAGCAGCCTGCACTGGTGGAAGGAGAGTCCTCACGGGGAGTTCCCTATGCCAAGGAAGTCATCAGTGCAGTCCACAGCTCTCAAACAATGACACGTAAACCTGAACATGGAATTAAAAATGACACTTTACATACATTTTCATTGTTTTTCAGAGCTTTTACACTTATTTTATTTCTGTGGTAAAGCAAGTGGCTTTGGAAGCCGAGGACTTGAGTTCAGATCCTGGCTCCAAAACCTTTCTGGTAAGCGAAGCCGAGGGCAGACCTCAGGAGTGTTGAGAAAGGTAAAGAAACGTCCCTTTGTAAGCTAACAGAAACCGTTGCCTTCCCCACAAAGCACTAGCAGTGTCTGAGTGAACAGCAGGAGGGCATGTTAGCTCTTCCTCCTCTTCTGCTGTGGTTTGGTCCTGGAAGCTACCCAGAGCTAACCGGAGCTTCTCAAACCCAGGGAAAGTGGCTCCCCTGCTGCCTGCCTAGGACACCATGCTAATGAGGAGCACTTAGGGTCAGGACTGCCCGCTGTGAACTCAGGCTGGCCCAGGCTGTTTGGGCCTGCACAGGAGGCTACATTAGCTCACTGCCCACCCGTAGCTTCGCACCCATGTTGGGGATCAGCCCCTGCATGACCCATTATGGCTCCAGAGTCTCCTGGCCTCATTTCCAAGCCCTCCCCAGACAGATCTCGGGTTCAGTCCCTTGACTTCCTTGGTCGTTACTATAACTGCACATCTTGGGCTGGACCACCAGCTTCTCCTGTTGTCCCTGCCAGGCTCCCAGGCCTCTGAATCTCCATCCCTTGTCCTTCCTTCCCTGTCATCGCCCTCACTAATTCTGGCCTCCCACTCCATCCCTCCCCAGGCCTCATCTAGGAGCATCATGGAGCTGGCCTCCAGGTTGTGCAGGCCACATTCACCTCAAGGCCACAAACATTTTGTAAAGCATATCCTTTTTACATTAACGTTGTGCTAAAAATACTGGGGAGCACAGAGGTGTCTGTGATGGACTGTCCTCGCTCCAGGGAAATTTAGACTTGGGCACGTTCTGACTTCTTCCCATCCCTGACTCGTTAGGGTGAGACTGGGTCAAATGAGTGTTATATAAAAAGAACAGAGAATGATAAAGATGGCATTTTAAATAGGCTGATAATGTATGTGTTAATATAGGAAATAATGTGATCGTTAAAATGTCATTTAAAAATTAATAGATTAGTGGGTGGCTGGGTGTCGCAGTGAATAGAGCACCAGCCCTGAATGAAGTCAGAAGGCCTCAGACACTTGGCACGCTTACTAGCCATGTGACTTTGGGCAAGTCACTTAACCCCAGTTGCCCTCCAAAAAAGCAAAAAAATAATAATAATACTAGATTAGGTCTTATTTCCTAGGAAGGACAAGAAGGAACCCAAGGCTTTTTCCGCCTCTCAGCCCATGACATCATATCCCTCCCCATTTTGCAGATTAGGAAACAGAGGCCTGGAGAAGTTAGGTGCCTGGTTGTTTGGAACTGCCCTCATTCAAGGCAGGACCGTTCTTCAGATATATATGAGGCTTTAGGCTCTTCATGGCCATAGCCACCAAGCCTGAGACATGCCTGAGACATGTACCACCTACCCTGTCCAAGGGTAGGTGGTACAAGGTCAGCGATGCACAGTTCTCGGACCTGGCACCATCTAAGGATGCAGAATCAACCTCCATAGGTAGGATGTGACATGCTGAGTACTGAGAAAACAGGGACAGCCACAGAACAGCTCTTGGCCTTGGGAGCTCCCGCCCTGTGGGACGGTAGGTACAACGAGCTTGTAGAGGAAGCATGAAGGCCCTGAAGACCCTTGCAGACTTAGGGCCTGTTTAGACCTGTCTGCAATGTTGTTCTGGCCACACTCCACACCAGCTTCACTTGATATTGCCTTTTTTCTACCATTAAGAAAATGCATCAGGGACTCCGGCAAATTGGTGAGTATATTTTTGAATGTCTGATAAAGTGATGGCTGCCTCTCCAAGCCTGTTCATTAGTATCAGATGAGGGGTGCATGCGGGTGCATGATCTCTAACGGTGTCAGCAGTGTCCTCAAGGACTTCCAACATAGTGAAGATGGCAGAATCGCTTCCAGTGTATTGTGACATCTCATCCATAGACCAGAAACCCGATGGAGCCTCCCAAGTGAGACATGTACTCCCTCAGGAGAGTGAGCGAATGTATATTGAGAAAACCAAGTGACTGAAAAATGCTCCCCAAGTATGAAAAGCTATAGAATGGAGAGCCCATAGAGGTACTGCAAATGGACAGTGAAAAGACCCAGGACCAGAGCAGAAGAGGAGAGCAGGCAGGATCGCCTTGGCTGTACTGCTGTATTCTGGCCACACTCCACAGGGGCTTGGGGGGCACACAAGAATCATGGGAAACACTTGGTAAGTCACTGTTGTTCACATGTTGATGTTAATCCATGTTCTTTCTTCTGCATAGGCCAAGGTTACTGTTCACCAGCTAGGGATTTTCTTCTCACAATCAGTAATGTCCTCTGAAACATCCCCAGGATTCAGTAGTGAGACTGTCCTTTTCTTAACTGACACCAGTCTTTGTGTCTTGTTTCCCTAAGTTTCTATAACGCGGTTGCCCAGGCCTGCTCTGAGCTGGCCTGATCTCCTTTGCCAAGGTTGCTCCCCAGGGACAAGGCTGTGAAGCACTCTTTAACTGTCCTGAATTAGATCCTGCTATGGCGCTCACAAAGTAAAGCAGAGAGGGCACCTTCCCAAGAGCACTGGGCACCGTGTTTTTGCTTCTGCCTTCTATGTAGTCTTCCCTCACGACATCTCGCCTTGACGGTAAGAATAGCCTTCAAAATGGTCTGTTCTGGTGTCTCTCCTCTCCAGTCCACCCTTCGTAGAGCCACCAAAGCAATCTTTCTAATGCACATCTCTAGTCACATCCGTCCCCCGTGGACAAGACTGTATAATAGAGATTTCTCTGTCAAGCCTTTAAGGTCCTCCATGCCATAGCTGTAACTGACTTTTCCAGCTTTATTTCTCTCTAAAAAACCCTGTCATTCATCTTGAGCTGTAGCCAACCAGACTCCCAGCTGGTCTCTGATCATCTCCTGACTCAGTGCAAAGCATCCTCCATCCCTGGAGGGCACTCTCCCCTTCTCCATCTGTTAATATGGGCAATCTTCCAATCCCTCAAGGACTGTGAAGCCTGCTCTTCTTCCTTCCTTCCTTCCTTCCCCCTACTCACACCCTGAAAATAAGCTCTGCCCCTTTGACCCTATCACCTTGTCTCATCCTTTGTGGTGTTGGCCTTGCCACCCGGTCAAACTGAGTCCAGGAACGAAACAGTTGTTCATCTTTGTGTCCACAGCGCCTAATGCCTAGCAGGCATCTGTAGTGTGTTTGCCACCAAATCCAAATTCTCTTCATAGAAAGAGAGAGTCCCTTGGTATGTTCTAGGGAAGGGTCCTGCTGGACACTGGGCACATCACAGTCCTGTTCTCTCGGGCCTTGTAAGAATCATTAGGCCAGTGCTATGAAACCTACAGACTCCACCTTCCCCTCTTCCCCCCCAGAAACCCATGGCTAAGCATCATGCTTAGGAGTGCCAATAACACTGTGAGAAAGGGACCTTTCCTCGTTGGCCTCTTCCCCAGCGTCTGAGATTCGTTCATAGGGAGAGTTCCCACGCAGTGACATCGGTCACTTCTTTTTCTCATTCTTAAGGCTCAGTTCACTCGTGGCCTTCACTGCCATACTATGCCCTTCCACGGACGGTGTGAAGGCTTCATTCATAAAGACTAATAACCCATGTTGACTTGACTTCCCTTTTTAGGAGTGAATGAAGGGGCTGACGTCTGACCCTGTATTTTACAGCCTTATTTTGTTTGTTGTATTTAATCTGCTGAAGAAAAAGGGGGGGGGTGCAAACACAAGCTTAATATATAATTGGAATGCTAAAAACTGGCTAGCTGGGAGCCATTTTGGAAAAGGGGGTCTTTCGTGGGCCCAGGACCTCTATGTCAAAATATTCAAGAAGCTTGCCAAAACAGCTCTTAATGATGCTTTTTGGGCCTTACAAGGGATGCAGAAGCTAAATTAGGAACTGAATAATCATGGTAGCAAAGATCTTTAATGTTATGAAAAGCTGTGTTATTTTTTGAAAGTTGTAATTATTTTCTGGAAATTATGCTAGACTTGTGAAATTGTAATTCAGTGACGTTAAAAAAAACCGTGTAGACCACCTGCTTGTAGACAGATTTGTCATTGCACAACTAAGAAATGTAACATGAGCACTGTGGTACCTTGGTGAGGGAATGTGGAACTGTCGTGCCTGGAATTGTCCGGATCGGTATTGTCTCGTCTCGTCTGTCCTCCCCTCGAGCTGAGCTGCCCAAATAGCCGTTCGGGGATAGCCCTTGTGTGGGGGGCTGTGTGGGGGTCAGGCCAGGAGTCTCCCTTCTTCACTCCCTGAGACACTGCACATCCCTTTGCTGTTAGCATCCGGATGTCCTTGCCTCTTTATGGCTCTGCCCCTCCCATGCTCTCATCCCAGTTCTTCAGCATTTGACTTGGGAAATATTTAAAATCCATTCACTGAACATGAGGAAAGCTCTTGAAGCAAATGGTCTCTTGCTGGTGTCTGACTTGAAGCACTTACTGGGAAGAAGACCCCCAAACATGCATTTCCTTAGCTTCTGTCTGTTGGTAACCAGTCAGCCTCAGTTTATTCTAAGCTCTGGGGCCACCAAGACAGCCAAGCCCACAGGCATGGTCCGAAAGGAAGGTCCAGTCAGCCCAAAGAAACATAGGGCCTCCGGTAGGAATTGGAGCCGTCTGTGATTATGGAGAATAAGCCCTGCTTTCTACAGAGTGGGAAAGGACCAGGCGAGATGGTTAAAATGGGGAGATGGACGCACCCTCCCTGGGGGGCGGGGCTCAGCTTTATTGTCCTATCGTGGCTGATGGTGCTGAGAACTGGCATCCGTACTGAGTAAGGGGGGTCGCCACTGAGAATACGCACAAACTTGAAATAAAAAGCATTCCTCGTGCCTGCAGTTAGATACTTGTCGTTTTACCCGGGGCTTTCTCAGTGAAGACGACACATTGATTTCAAATGACAAAACATTCCTACAGGTTGTTGGAATGAATGGAATCATGGGCCAGGTGGCAGCGTCAGTCAACATTTTGTACTTTGTAGCAAGCAAGAGGTTGTTCAGCAAGTGTGTGTGTGTGTGTCTGTGTGTCTGTGTCTGTGTCTGTGTGTGTAACGAGTGCACATTTAGAAAACCATTCCTCCTTTCCCTCATCCCTCCGGAAATTACTTGGAGAATTTCAGTCCTGTCAGGTTTGAAACTACCCAGTGTTGTCCATGACTTTAATGTGGACCAAAAGACCCTCCAAAACTAGGCTAGTTAGTGTATTCCCTGGGGACTTCTGACCCTGCTTGTTTAGTTTCTTATCAAGCCTTAAAATGCTCTTTGGGTAAAAGATAAAAGGGACTGACCGGGAGGAAAGGGCACTTTCTTTTGGCCCAGACCCCGTCTGGATTCGGTTGAGATGTTCTTTATAGCTTCACCACAGTCTTTCAGTTTTTCTGAAATCACCTAGAGAAGTGTATAGCCAGCCCAGACGTGTAGACATGAATCCAGAATGATTGTGCTGTGAGCTCCATGGGCAGCTAACAGGAGCACATGTGTCAGATGGGAAGAGGAGAGTTAAAGGGAGCAAACACATCGACTGTCAGAGAGAAATGGTGAAAAGTTAATGGCATTTCATTCCCTTAACCCTTTTTAGAATTGTTTGCTAAGAAAAAAACAAATCTAGTAATTGAAAAATGATGTTCTCCTGTCTTGAACTGCTGGCCAAATCCTGGGGCTGTCAGACAAGCCCAGCCTCACGACGTTTTGGTTTCCATCGGTGCTGTCAGTGTGAGCTGAAAGCATTTAACCGTTCAGCTGTGTTTTCTACCCATCCCAAATCAGCCAACCACTCTGAGTTGTCAGCTCCCACCACCAGTGCAGCGCTGCAGCAGGAATGAGGGGGCAGCAGACCTACCGAGGTCACGCTAAGGAAATGAGGCAGGTGCCCACAAGATGAATTTGTCTGAGCTTGGCTTCTTTCAAGCAGAAGATGAAGGCATTTATTTGTGTCCCCCTTCAATTAAACCTCCTCTTCTTTCCAGAAGGAACAGTTAACTTTTAAACAAGGATTTTCTTGCCAGAAGAATGTTTCAAAAGGCACAAAACTTGGTTGTTCTCTTCTGGGAGTGTTCATTTAAAAAAATCATCCTATTTAGTGGCCCAGAATTGTGCTGTAGCTTTAGGACCGCCATTGTCTGTGGCACGCTGTCCCTGGTTAGTGGGCACTGTTCTCCACTCCTCTTCACTCCTCTGTTAAAGGTGAAATTAGTGTCATAGTCACCTGAAATGGGTCCAGTTTATCACACAGGAGTCTGCCAGCGATCCATTAGGCAAATTCATTGAGTTTAGCTCCATTTGGTTTGGTAGCAGCAATCTCGGGGAATGCTTTCAGTTGCTTTTTGCGGGGGGGCAGGCTATATATGTTAAGCCAAAAGTGGTAAACCATAGTATGAACGATCTTTATTATAAACCCCATGAAATAGTCTGTGATGCTGACAAAGAGACTCCTCAAACATCTGTAATGGCTCCCATTTTCCTTAGGAACTTCTGCTTATTGCTTGTTGTTGTGAAGGTCTGGGTCTAAGTAGAACTTGAGTAATGGTGAGAACCAAACCATGTTAACAATCGAAAAATGATAAAGAAACTGTTGTTAACTTGGGTATAAAATCAATTTGGTTTTCACACAGTGTTGTTTCACTGTGTAATTAGGATGTAAGTATGAAGCTGTCCTGTGACTTAGCATTTTTTCCCAATAAGTCCTGGTCTTTTCCAAAATTATGGTATAAATGCAAAATTCATAGACACGTACCTGCCCAAGGAATGGTCTCTTGTTTGTTATACGAGTGTGTTCCCCTTGGCGGTTTTCTGTGAGATTGGAGTATACTCATGTGTATCCAGAGAAGCAGCATGCCACAGTGGGGAGAAAAGCCCAGGCTTTGGAGTCGGAGGACCTGAGTTTGAATCCTGGTGCTGCCACCTACTGCCTGTAACCTCAGGCAAGGCACTGAACCTCCCGACCTGCAGCTTCCTTATCTGCAAAGTAAGGGGGTGGTCTGCATGCTCTTGGAGTTCCCTTCCAGCTCTAAATCTCTTTTCCTCTGTTAGTCCCTCCCAATTACATATTTCTTATGCCGTATCTTACAGTATGTTGAAACTGGACAGAAGTACTGAAATCAAGCCTTCATACATCATTTCTTGATAGAAATTTTATCTGTAAAATTAGTATAGGTTCTTAGCATCCACTGTGGCTGTGGTTCGTATTACCCTCCTTTATTTAGATCACTGATTTGTCCACTAAGCCGAGTAAAATGACCACTGCCTTTTTGGAAGGGTGAGGGAGGTCTTGTGCCCTGGCTTTGGTCTCTTACATTTCAGTCATAATGACCATCGATGAGAAGATGGGACATAGTTGATCATACCCCCATCCCATCTTTGCTTATCACTTTCCCCAAGTTGGTCAAGCCTGTTGACATTGGGTTTGGCCATGGCCACTGATCACAGACCTTGGCTGTCTGCCATGTTGAAGTAGTGTGGGACAAAGGGAATAGCTTTAGTCCACTTTTGTTTTCCCATTCAATATTTTGATTTTGAAGTGTACATTTAGCGGTGCAGAGATGGAGGGGAGTAGAGATTTGAAAACACTTTCTGAAGAGAGCCTGTAAATATATAATCCTGCATTTCAAAGAGGAAGGAGATACTCCCCTCCAAAGGAGGAGCATTTCAACTTTGGGGTTCTTCTAGAGTGACCAGGTTGCCAGGTCTCAGCTGTCACGTACCACACCCTCCAGGTTTTTAGTGGTCCGTGACTGTTGCAGCGAATAGAGAAGGCATCAGTCGCCTTGTCCTGTTTTTATGAGGCTCTGCACCCATTTTCCTCGTCCACATGTTTCAGTGATACCTGTGAACAGTTAGGTCCTCAAACTCTGTGGTGCTATTTACTCCTTCTGTAACCAATGGTGCTTTTGTGGATGCTAACTGTGTACTTGTGGAACAGAGCTTGACATTTAAAACCCTCTCGTTATCCGTTTGTGTGACGTAAAACAAAATGTCAAACTTGAATTGTTTTGGCGTGTTGTTGACAATCGAATACAGTGGTGTGTGTGTGGATGTGTACGTGTGTGTGATCTGTAGGGTTCAGACTGCTTTTCAGAAAGCAGCTCAGCTCCAATACAAGGCTGGGGCCTCTATCTCAGCTAGAGGATGGTCTGGGTTTGTGTCCATTCTTCCTCCGGAGCACCCTCTGGGATGTGCCCTTTGCAAAGCCTTTGAATCTGGTTGACCTTTGGGCAGTTCACTGGAAGAACAAACACTTCTCCTTTGGGAAGAGATGGCAGGACTGGGGCATGGCAGATGGTGGCCACCTTTTGGCATGGGAGACATCTGCAGTTGTTCTTAAGTTTAAGATATGGCAAAGAAAATAGCCAAGAGAAACCCATGAAGGCCTTGGGTCAGTGTAGACAAGCCCGACAGGGTCGGTGCACTTACACACACACTCCAGGCTTGGAGCCGCCCCAGCAGGGTAGGGCCCCCAGCAGAGTGGTCTGTGTGCCCATGTGTAGTGATTCACCAGTCTTCAGAGTGGCCTTCAGAACAAATGAGGTCTGACACTCAAGCAATGCATCTGGAAAAGCCACTATGTGCCCAGATGCAGAGAATGGTCAGGGAGAGCCATGGAAAGTGTGGTCCCAGAGTGTTAGGGTTCATTCCTTGCATTGGTTTAAAAGGACCACAGCAACTTCAAGGAGCCAGTCTTCAAAAGGCTGTTAACGGCTCTGCCCTCTGGCATCCAGAAAAAAAAAGTCAAGAGGAAAAATGGGTCTGTTTTTTTTTACTCGTTCCTTTAAAAATGGAAAATTCAGAATATCCAATCTCCACCCATTACAAGCATTTTATTTCCACCATTTTGCGTGCACCATGCACATGTGTGTACACACACACATACACACACACACACACACACACACACACACACTAGAAAGTCAGAGGGCTGCTAAAGAATCACGTCTTTCCCATAGAAGACCCTCCACTAGCAAGATGGTGAGCAGAGATTGGCGGGAGCCTCAGGC
>CM053583.1:204103382-204137355 GCA_028627135.1 Pseudochirops cupreus
CAAACTGTGGGTTGTTTATTTCTTTATAATATTTTTATAAAAGTGTCTTTTAAGGAAATTATTTGGAAGGCCACATCCCAGTCCTAACTATAATTAATGGAATTTCTGACCTCAGATACTAAGTCTTAAATATGTCAGCCATTCCCCTTCCTTCCCTCACCCCCCATCCTGCTGCATTCAGCCACACCCATTTATCAAGGAATGACTCAGTGTCTTGTGCCCCAGTCCAGTTTTTCCTTTGGGGAACAGAATTTCCTCCTGTATAGATCTTACCAAAAAAACAAGGAGCTCCCATGAAAACCCTCAAACAGAACATCAGATAATCGGAATGGAGCTCAAGGGTATTCGGAAGCCTTGTCAAGAAAGCACCTGTTATCTGGTCAGGGCCTGTACCCCTTTCTTCAGGCCTCAGCTTCTCTCTTGGGAGGAGCAGGGGTGGGGAGAAGGAATGGAGACACTGAACTTGCCAGGAAATTCAGAGGCCTCGTGGTGACTCGGTGGTGGCACCGTTATCTAGAAGAGGGGGGTGGCCGGGACCATCTCAAGAGCCTGCACGAGGGTATGAATGCCATCATTCCACAGTGCCGACTCTGGCCTGGGAGCTGCTGCAGTAGCTCAGCTGTCTGCTTGTCAGAGGGCCCCACTTTGAGGCCACTCCCTGCCCGGGCTGACCTGGTATGAAGGCTTAGATGGCTCATTCTGGAGGATGCAGGGGGGCTGGGGACTTCCCCAGCTCCTCAGCCACACTTGCCATTCTGTGGTGAGACTCAGACCTTGCTGGGACTTTGTTTCCCCATCTCCCGTAGAGCTGAAACCTGAGGTAAGTGGGAGGAGCCTCTTTTCAGGTCAGCATGTGCACGCTGCTGTAGAAATTAAATTCTGTCCAGGGGGTTGGGCTTGGCGATGACCGACCAAACAGATGGAGCTTAGCGGCCACCCTGCCATCGGTTGGCTGTGGCCAGGGGTGTCCTGGGCATTTGTGAAGCTGTTGTCTGTCCTGTTTCTCCTGCCTGGTCCTTCAGAGTCTCCTTTGCAAGGTCTGCCCTGTGCACAGACTCCAAAGCACTGCTGAGTCCTTGGATGCCAAAACTGTTCTCTCTCTTCCCTCCCCCACATTCCATCTGTGGCCAGGTTTTGTCCAGCTGACCTAACCACTTCTCACCTTTGACTGCTTCTTTCTGCTCCCACAGTTCCCCTTCATCACCAGCCACAAGAGCTCTTACAGTGGCCTCCAAACACCTCATCTCCCTCCCTCCACCACCAAAGGCATGAATGAATGGACATTTATTTTATGTTTACTCTGGGCTAAGCACTGAGGGTACACATACTAAAGTGAAGCCTTCCCTGCCCTCCAGGACCTTCCATTCTCACAGGGAAGTGAGCCCACATGCAGAGGGAGAGATGACCAGAGAGTCCTTCACCAGAACCAAGGGGGTATTGACTTGATGCCTGTTCCTAGCAAGGTGAGGGAAGCACCAAGTGGGGAGATAGCAGAGAGGTGAGCTCCCTGTAAGAAACAAGTGCCTTACCAAGAATCCACAGGGCCACTGGTGAATGCAGGAGGAACTGGGTGACCCACAAGTAGACACCCCCCTGCAGTGCAGAAACACAGTCTTTTGTTTTCCCCTCCTGGAGGCACATTCCTCCCCTGGTTCCCCACTGGCAGGGTATTGCAGGGTTTGCAGCCTATCTGAAAATGCCTAAAACCTGGCCCCTCAATGTGAGTCTCTGCCCCTGTTTCCATTTCCCATTCCCCACATTTCAGTGCTCCCTCAGCCTTGTTTTCTTGTAAGCCTTAAATACATTTAGAACAATCCCAATTCAGGGTATCTGGTTACTCAGACTTAAGATCTTCCTTCATCTGTGTTTAACCGTAGCATGGGAAAGGAATTTTCTCAATTGATAAGAGTTGACAAAGCGCCCATTGAAAACACAACCCAGGATAACTGTGTTTCCTTTACCATGAGCATAACCTAATATAGATAAGAAAAGTCCCATTATTCAAGATAGTGTCCTAGAGCTTCACCTGGCTTTGTAGTTGTTGACATAGGAAAAGGCATTCTTCGGGTTTACTCAGAGAACAAAGGAGGGGACGCCTGCCCTCAGCTGTGCGGATTGGTAGGCGCAGATGCAGAAGCAGCATCCCCCACAACGATGTTTCCTACACCCTGCTTATTTCCCCACACTAGCCGTAAGTAACCAGTGAGAGACTTTCTGACACATATGACTCCTTAGGTTTTGCAAATCATGTATCGCATGATTTCTGTGGAAACAAAAGTTTAATCATTTCTTACATTCCCCCCATCCTCATGGCCCAGCGCCGGGGAGGACGCCGGGCCACCCAGCCATGGCAGCTGGACGCTGAGGCCACCTGGAGGCATTTGTTACTGTTTCTTCATGTGCTTTGGGTTTTATCATTTCCCGACAAGCTTTCCCCTTCAGTAGCACTGGTGACTGTAACAACAGCCCCGTAAACCTTCATGAGGCCATGGCCCTAACTGCAGAGTGTGCAGTATCCTTCACCCTGGAGTTGCTCATTAGGGAGGGGACCTGTCAGAAAGTACCAGGCTAGGGGAGGCTCAGTGAACCGCCTTAAAGGGCCATCATACTGTGGAGGGGAGGAAATGAGCATTGAGTGCCCACTGTGTGCCAGGCCCTGGGCCTGGTAAATGCTTTCCAGATACCTCCTTTGATCTTCACAACACCCCTGGAAGGTAGGTGCTATTCTTGTCCCCACTTTACAGATGGGGAAACCGAGGCAGGCAGCCATGAAGTGACATCCAAGGTCACACAGCTTGTAAGTGTCTGCAGCTGGATTTGAATTTGAGTCTTGTTGGGTTCAGGTGCGGTGGTCTTTGGTGCCCCATGGGGCGTGGGGGTGGGGGGTAACAAACAGTAAGGCTCTGATCAGAGATGGGGTTCCGTATTTGAGATGTGAGATGAGGGGAGCCCACCACCTGAGGCAAGGAGCATCTTCGTCCTCTGTCCTTTACCTGCTCATTCTGGCTTTCCCTCTGCCCTGTGAAAGTCCCCCAATCCCTCTGCCCCTCAGTTGTTCCCCAGATCCTCACCCCTGCACTGGCTCCCCTCCACCTTGACCCTTCAGTGAACTCATTCACCATGACTGTCCTCCACTCTCAAACCTCTTGGCCCCTCAGCCTTTCACTGACTTGAGGAAGGACGGGGTAGTGAAGGTGTAAAAACAAATCCTCACACACCATTTTCAAAAAGAAAAAAATCTTGCAATGGAAGAGAAGGTTTGCAATTTCACCTCTCAAAACTTTGATTATAATAATTTATCTCCTTGACAAGTTGACCATGAGAGAGGTAGAAATTCTCATTTATAGACTGGACAGTCATGCCTGGGTCTCAGCACAGGGAATGGGCCACCCCAGGGGGACCGGAGGCAGCACAAAAGGACTTGACATCAGACCACTTAGGGCTGTGTCCCATCAGTCCACTGACAATGAACAATTTCTCCCCAAATCCTGCTTCCTCACCAGTTTGGAGGAGCACTTCCATCCAGTAACTCACCTCAGTGAATCTGCAGGGGACTCTTCGCCTCTCCCTTGTCCAAGCTGTGCAGGTTTCAGAATGCCAGCCTTCTTCTCTGGGGATTGGGCACTGCCAGGCACGCTTTCCTCTCCAGGAGCTTGTACTCCTGAGTGGGGCTCCAAGCCGGAAGAGGGCAAGTAGGAGCTAGAGCACCTTGCATGCTGGCCGTGGATTCCAGAGACCTGGGCTCAAGTTCCAGTCCCACTCGCTGCCAGCCTGGGCAAGCCAATGATAAGAGGTCTGCCATGGTTCTATTAGACTGTGCCCCTGGAGTCATTTTAGAGTTGGGCCCCATGAGCTCCATCCATCCTGCTGGTCCCTGCCACTGCCCTGCCAGGATCGGAACAATCACACAGTAATGACCGTCCTGCCATCCTCCCTAGTTCCTTGCCAAGAGAAGGACCGCAGGGAGACAGCCCCTCTGTCCTGGCCTTGTGCCCCATTGGCAAGGCCCTGGGCTCACGCCAGCATTTCCCCAGCAAAACCTGTTGGAGAATGGCACAGAGGAAGACACCCAGCCTGCTGGCCACACAGAGGGTGGTTCGTTCTCTGCTGCTTTGGGGACATCACAGTGAGAGCCATGTCAAGCGAACCGTTCTTGTCTCATTATGATCCTAGGTCATGTGACAAATGTGGGTTGGGGACTAGAAGGGGAATTGTGAACTGATCTACTTCAGTGGGCTTCTTGAGCAGTTGTGAGCAGCTGGCTCCAAAGCCAAGGAGATCCTCTGAAGAAAGGGAAGACTCAGAGCCCTTCACTGCTCCCAGACTGTTTCCTCATCTCTAAAATGGACCTGCTGATGCCTGAGGCTGTGTGAGGAAAGCATCCACAAGCCATAAAACTGTAGGAACCCGAGTTTATGTCACCTTCACTAAGGGTCATCATCCCATTAAGTTGAGGGGCATTGCCACCAAGGGTCCCAATCACCGGTCCTAGGCAGAGAGTCCCTACCATACCTAGTCAACAGTCCCAAGGCTGAAAGACCACAAACCTAGAGCTGGAAGAAACCTCGGAGACCCCCACCCAGCAATCTCACCTTCCAGCAGAGACAGGAAGGCAGCTCCGAGAACATCATCGGCCCAAGGCTGCAAGGGAAATGCTGAGCTGCTGATTCTCCTTCACCAGGGCTCATTTTTGGTCTCAAGTCCCCTCAACTGATAGGACTCTAGTGAAGACCCCTCCCAAAGAGCTTTGTTTTATGTGAGTTATACATGCCAGCTTTCAGAGCCCCCATGACCCGCCCCCTTACCTTTCCTGGCTTCTTACGCTTTATGTCTCCCTCCCAGCACACACCAGCCTCATGGCTGCTCCTCCCCCCAGTCCCTCCGTCTCTGAACACCGGACGTTCTTCCTGAGCGGGAGGCTCTGCCTCCTCCTCTCCACCTGCTGAGCTATCTGGCTTCCTCCAAGTCGGCGCTAACTTCCCGCCTTGTGGCAGAGCCCTCCCTGGTCCCCCTTCATGCCAGTGGCTTCCCTCCGAGTTCATCCTCGAGCCCCAGCTGCTGCATGTTATCTTTATTCCTCAGGCAGTGAGCTCCTCCAGGGCTGGAGAGACTGAGGGGCACGAGGCCTAGGTCAGCACGGGGTCTGGTACATGGTAGGTACTATCGGCATTTGTTCTTTTTGAAATTAAAACATCTTAGTATTGTTGCGAAAAATAGCTGTGAGCTCTAGGACTCTCTGAGAGGGGATCCTGCACCTCACTTCAAGACGCCTGCCCCGCATGATGACTTGGGGCCTCTGGCTGCCCTGTCGGTAAAATGGGAACGTACCAGCTGCTTTCCTTAGGCTGATCTGCGGGTGAGATGTGGAAGGTGAGGAGGGTGCCCTAGGATGCCAGCCATGGCATCCCCCACCCTTCCAAAGTGAAGGAATGATTTGTGGGCCCGCCCTGTCAAGCCGCACTAAGGGAGGAGGATGGGCCAAGATGGAAGAGATGGCAGCACAGGAAGCCAGCAAGGGGCTTCTACCTAGACACCTCTCCTCTGTGGGGGGGGGGAGGGGAGAGAGACCTGGTGGTTCAATATTTGTAGCTCTCCAGGCCTCGAGGCTCCCTCGCCCTCCTTTGTGCCTCCTCTGGGGCTGGGGTGGGAGATGGTCTCAGAAATGCAGCAGCTTCCTTCTTCCCTCTCCTCAAGTCGTCAGCCAGTATTCATTAAACACACCTAGTGTGTGCTTGGCACTGCGCTAAGAGCCGGGAATCAGTCCTTGTGCTCAGAGAGCTCCTAGGGGAGGCATCATGCAGACAGCTCCATCTAAACATGATATAAATATGGCCTCAGTGGGTCATCTCTCAGAGAAGGCGCCAACAGCCAAGGGAAGAGGAGGGAGACCAGGGAAGTGAGACTTAAGGCAAGCTGGAGGAGGGAAGGAGAGCATTCCAGGAAGGCAAGGAAGACAAAGGCATGGAGTCGGGAGATGACACACAGAGGCAGAAGCTCCTTGTTGGTGGCCAGAGATTTCCAGCTTCTCTGTCCCTGATGGTGACCCAGGCCCGAGGGAGGAGGCAGCATCCTGTCCTCAGCAGGGCAGTCTTCCTAGACCCCCCCTTCCTTCCAGCCAAGAGGACAGAGCAGCCGGCTAGCTGTCCCAGAGTGACCCGACATTGTTTTAATAGGGGGCTGCCCCCTCTTTCCACATGGGTCCCGCCTGATGGTCAGAAGAGCATAGCACACACTGACTAGCAGAGACAGAGCAGCACGCTCAGCCTCAGGGAGACCCAGGTTCAAATCCTGCATCAGGCACTCTGTAGCTCTGTGACTCCGTAACTCTGTAACCCCCATCTGTAAAATGGGTGAATAGCTCCCACTTCTCACAGTATTGCTGTGGGAATCAAATGAGATCATGGGGTCAAGTATTTTGCAAACCTAGATCACCAGACCAGGATCTTCACCTGGAATCCCTGATGTGTGTGTATATGTGTGTGTGTATATATATATGTATGGATGTGTGTATATATATATATATATATATATATATATATATATATATATATATATATGTATATGTACGTTACCCACATATCCATACACATACACATATATGTATACATAATATGTAAAAATATTGCTGATAACTATTTCAGTGTAATTCCTTTCCTTTGGAATCTCACGTATTTCATTTTATGCATTTAAAAACCTTCTTCTGAGAAGGAGCTCCACCCAAAGGGTCAGTGACAGAGAAGATGCAAAGCCCCAGTTCTAGGTAGACAGCAGCTGTTCTGATTATTAATTAGGACTGTGTACAAGCCCAAGTGAATGGTTATGAACAAAGCACACT
Organism: Pseudochirops cupreus; assembly: GCA_028627135.1. Lineage (NCBI taxonomy): Eukaryota > Metazoa > Chordata > Mammalia > Diprotodontia > Pseudocheiridae > Pseudochirops > Pseudochirops cupreus. The sequence continues at coordinate 204,110,218 of CM053583.1, forward strand.
GACTGAAAAGTTAGGATCTTGTGGGTGCTGAAATTCACAGGCATTTTTAGAGGAACATAGACATGAAGCTAGTGTAATCTGTCCTTGTTTTAATTACTGCTAAATTCATAATAAATCTTTTTAAGCGCCTTCTCAGAGTGACTTGTATAGGGCAAAGTGCAGGCAAATCGCTGAGCTTTTGTCTGCCTCAGTTTCCCCAGCTATGAAATGGGAACCATAGTAACACCTTCCTCACACGTTCTTGTGAGGATCAGATAAGATCAGGTTTGTGAAGCATTTGGCACAAAGGGCCAGAAGAATGCCCATTCCCTTCTCTTCCCTCCTTTGCCTTTCCCCTATGTTTAAGTATATTTAACTTACCTTATTTCCAGGGGAGGATGTAGTTGGGGAGGAGTTTTTCCAGAGATGCCGGCTATAAAAATAAAAAGCCACACTAGAGCATATCCCTGCCCCTTCTGACACTGAAATGTCACAGGAAACAAAGATTAATAGCATCTGGCAGCAACTGCTCCTGGGGGCTCATTCACAGGGAAGGAAACTAAGACACAGGCATTAATTAAGCACCTAGCAAACCAGGTGCTAAGGTAGAGGGCTGGGAATGCAAAGAAAGGCAAAGACAGGCCTTGTTCTCAAGGAACTCACAGCGTGATGGGACCTTCCTGGTGGAAGACACCAGGGAAAGAAGAGAAAACCTGAGATGACACCGTCGTCCCTAAGCAAAGCACCTTGTCACAGCCTGAAGGTAGAGTCCACCCCCTCTCCAGTTTAGAGAGAGCAAATCTTGAGCACAGGACATATCCATCAGTCACATAGCACCTCCCCACAAAAAACAATCCTGTCTAGCCCCATTTCCATGTGGTAACCAGAAAGAAAGAGTGACTAAGTATGCTCGGAGGGGTACCCACGTAATGAAAAACAAAACGATTAAGTGAAAATAACTGATACGGTGGCTGTGTCTGACACAGTATTCAGTGCCCAGGGATCAGTGGAATAGATTAGATACGCCAAACATAGTAATACATGACTGTGGTAATCCAGTGTTCAGATAATTTTAATTACATTAAATTAAAAAGGTTTTGCACAAACAAAACCAATGCAGCCAAGATTAGAAGGGAAGCAGGAAACTAGGGAGAAATCATTTACAGTAAGTTTCTCTGATTAAGGACTCATTTTGCAAATATATAGAGAATTGAATCAAATGGTCAAAGGGTATGAACAGGTGGTTTTCAGAAGAAGAAATCAAAGCCATCTATAGTCCTATGAAAAATGCTCTAAATCACCATCGATTAGAGAAATGCAATTAAAACAACTCTGAGGTACTACCTTATGTCAGATTGACTACATGACAAAAGGGAAATGACAGATGTTGGAGATGTGGAAAAATTGGAACAGTAATGCCTCGTTGGTGGAGTTGTGAACTGATCCAACCATTCTGGGTGGCAATTTGGAACTATGCTCAAAGAGCTACAAAACTGCATACCCTTGGACCCAGCAATACCACTACTAGGTCTGTATCCCAAAGAAATAGAAGGAAAAGGACCCACATGTACAAAAATACTTATAACAGCTCTTTTTGTGGTGACAAAGAACTAGAAATTGAGGGGACGCCCATCAGTTGGGGAATGGCTGAACAACATGATGGAATACTACGGTGCTATACGAAACGACAAGCAGGATGCCTTCAGAAAAACTTGGGAAGACATATATGAGCTGATGCAAAGTGAAATGAGCAGAACCAGGAGGATGTTGTACATAGTAACAGCAGTATTGTGCGATGAGCAGCTGTGAATGAGTCACCTCTTCTGATAATACAGTGAATCAAGACAGTTCTGAAGGACTTAGGATGAAAAATGCCATCCCCCGAAGAAAGACTAATGGAGTCTAAGGGCAGATTGAAGCATGATATTCTCACCTTCTTCACTTTGCTTCCCCTTTTTTTGTAACACAGTTAATATGGAAATATGTTTTCCCTCATTTCAAAGGTATAGTTGATATCACATTTCTTGCCTTTTCAGTGGGTGGGGAAGGGATGAGAGGGAGGGAGAGAATTCAGAATTCATTCTTTTAAAAAAATGTTAAAAATAATAAATGTAAGGAAAAATTCTCAAATTCTCAATGTGTGTCCCAGTTTCCTCTTTGGATTGTAAGCTCCTTGAGGGCAGAGTCTGCCCAGAGCCGGCCACAGGACCCTGTACTTTGTAAGCAGACCAGAAAGAGGATCAGTCAAGGAACCTTCCCCACAGAAAGTGAGTGATGAGCTCCGGTGCTTGGTCCACTTCTCAGGTGAGAACTCATCTGTTATTCTAGGTGTGAACCAGGCCTGGATAACTGAGCATACTTAAGTAATACAACAGAAAAGATGGAGAACTTCTACTTGTCTAAAGTAAAAGCCCCTTGGGACTCCCCTCACACCCCCACCCCCAGAAAGGTGGGTCAGGTCAGGAACAAAAGGGCCTTCCCAAGGACAGAGGTTAAAGGTGGGAATTGAGACTTCACAGGAGTGCCTCTTGTCTCACTAAGATGCCCCCCTTCCCATCCTCCAGAGCAGTTAGCAGCCCCTCATCTGAGGGAAACGCCTGCTTCTCTTCTTCAGAAAAAATCCCTAGGAGAAGGCCCTTTCACTCCTGGAGGGGATCGGCAAGTAAGGAATTAAGTCATCGCTATTGAGGGCTGTGGGTGGCCCAGTGAATACCGCACCTAGGTCTGGAGTCAGGTAGAAGAGTTCAAGTCTTACCTCAGACACTTCCTAGCTGGGTGACCCTGGGCAAGTCACTTCACTCTGCCTCTTCATCTATGGCAAACCACGGCCACATCTTTGCCCAGAAAACCCCAAATGGGGTCATTTTTTTATAAGATTTGGAGTTCCAAATTCTCCTCCCCATCTCCCTCCCCTGCCCCTTCCCCAAGACAGCGAGGAGCCTGATATGGGGTATACGAGTGCAGTGACGCTAAACGTCTTTCCACACCAGTCATGTTGTCTAAGAAGAAACAGAACAAAAGGGAGAAACATGAAGACATAATGCTTCCGTCTGCGTATCGAACGATGCATCTCAAAATCACCATGACGGCAGCCTGCACGGAGCCACAGGCAGGCTCCGCTGACGAGAGCCAGCGCCGGCATTCTGAAGTTTCTCCTAGAAGCTCGCGTCCCATCCGACTCTTCATGACCAACCCCGTGTGGGGTTTTCCTGGAGAAGATACTGGAAGGCTTTGCCATTTTCTTCAGCTCACTTTACCGACAAGGAAACTGCGGTGAACAAGGTTAGGTGACTTGGCCAGGGTCACACAGCTAGTAGGGGTGAGGCTGAACTCTGGTCTTCCAGACTCCAGGACCAATCCGCCACATCGCCTAGCTGCCCCAATCCCTAGCATTTGCATAGTGTTGAAGATTTGATCCTCCTAACGCCCTCAGAGGACAGCGCTGTTACCACCTCCACTTTACAGGGGAAGAAACTGAGGCAAAGAGCGTAGCAACCAGGCCGGGCTGACAAAGCTGGCGTCACACAGGTCTTCTTGATTCCAGGCCCAGGGGTGTAACTGCTGCCCCACCAGCTGCCACGGCGACCAGAGACATCGGTAACTGAGTCACAATTAAAACGTGATGAAATTACAGTTACACGGTTGATTTGAGGCAGGGTGGGCCTGGCTTAAAGCCGCAGGGGGAGCAGCCTCGCCAGCCAGGAGCCCAGCAGCCCAAGTGCACCTCAGAGCCCAGGAGCGGCATCTGAGGAAGATGAGAGAGGTTTGCCTATTCCTTCTCCAGCTCATTTTACAGATGTGGAAACAGGCAAATGGGGTCAGTGACTTCCCCAGGGTTGCTCTGCTAGTAAGTATCCGGGGCAGTCACACGGGCAAGGAAGCTCTGCTGGAACCCAGGCTGGTTCAAGGGGAGGTTTTTTTTGAGGATGGGGGAAGCCTGAGCAGTTTTGTAAAGGGAAGTAGCCTGGGAGGGCCTAAAGATGGGAGAGAGGAAAGCCCCCAGGGCCTGGCTGGGTAAGGAGAGGGCCCAGCTTAAGAGTACTGAGGCAGGAGCAAAGGAGAGGGCCTGCGGGCTTGGAGGGGAGAGAGGTCAGGGCTGCCCACCGAAGGCCTCGCTAGAGGAGCCCCGGAGGTCAGCTGCTGAGGGTGGGTGGGGAGGTGCCACAAGGCAGCCTTGTGCCCCCAGGCTTGATCTCTGTGAACTGCCGGCGACTCCAGGACTGACCCCGCGAATTCTCTGCCCCCCAGGGCTCTCCAGGCTCAAAAGTCCCCTATGTACATACTCTGAGTGGGGAGGGTGGGGGGAGTAGTTCCCAGAAATATGAGGGGAGGGGCTTCCTGAGAATCAGCTATGGGGGCAAGTGAGGGCGAGGCGGGGGTGGGGGGGGAGGGCTAGACCGCGGGCATCTTAAGGAAACTATGTATCTTGTAGGCGCAGCCCGGCGCGGGCAGAAGGCTGTGCGCGCAAGCCGCGGAGCAGCCTGTCCGGTGCGCCCCGTCCGGTGCTGCGTCTACCCTGGACCGTGCCTCCGTGCCTGGGGCCCAGAGCGTCTGCTCCACCGGTACAACGTGCCGGCCCGCCTTCTCTCACGGAAGGGGCAGGGGCACCAAGAAGCCAACGGGGTCTTTGGGGTGAGGGTCCCCGAGCTGGGCGCCTGCGCCGGGAAGTCACCCGTGGACTCCCGGGAAGCCTGGCCGGCGGCCTCCCGGAGCCGCAGCTGGTCCCAGCAGCAGCCGCTTCCAGAGGGCGGGCCGACGGTCCCCGAGGCACACCTGTGGCCCTGCCTCTGGAGAGGCGGTAATCTGCTACCTGCAGAGGGCCGGCCCCGGGGCCTCCCCGGCTTTTTAGAGGCCCGCCCGCGCCGCTGCTCCTCCACAGGGCTGAGCCGCCTCCCGGCCGCCCGCCGCGGCCCTTCCCGGCGATGCCAGCAGGGTTGCTCCCGGGTACCAGGGGGCTGCCCAGAGATGTACTTCGCCCCGCTCCCGGGGCAGCTGCCTAGGAAGGCCCGCGCAGGCAGGGGGCAGGGGGGCGGGAGGAGGAAGTCTCGGGCCCGCCCGGGGGCGGCCTCGGCGCACGTCGGGGTGCAGCCTTCTCCGAAGCAGCGCGCGCGGGCGCCTTCGCTCTGCGGAGGGCATTGAACGCCGAGGGCAGTCCTCCCCTGGGAGCGGCGGAGGCTCCTCCCCGCTCCCGGGCGCCCAAGCTGCAGTCTGCCGTCTGCTGGCAGGGGAGCGAGAGCGGCTGCCCCGACGGGAGCACGGAGCCGGAGCCGAGCCAGGTAGGGCGGCGCGGCCCGAGGGTGGGGACGCGGGGGCAGCCAGGAGAGGGGCGCGGCCCGAGGGCTGGGGCTCCCCCCGACGGGCACCCCGCAATGCATTCGGGGAGACCGAGAGGGCGCGGCAGGCTGTCGGGACTTCTCGCGTGTCCGGGGATCCCCGTGGGGGGGGCCCCTGAAGTGAGGCCTCAGTTTCCCTCTCTGTAGGAGGCCAGTTCCCCGGGCCCTGGGGGTGGGGGCGGCCCGTGGGCACGCGGGGGGAAGGGCAAAAGCGTCCTCCCCCACCCCCGCGTGACCGGCCCGCTCTGGGGAGGGCCTCAGCTTCGGGTGCTGGGTGGAAAGGGGAGGCTGGGTGGGGGTGGGGCAGGGGCCCAGGTCGGGGTGGAGAGTGTTCCAGGTCCCAGACGCTCCGCGCCTGGACTGGATACATTGTATTCTGTGGCCTTGGTGCGCCTTGGGTGGGGGCGGGGCAGACTGGGGGGGGCTCAGCCTGGGCACCGCGGGGGAGGACGCCTGTGCACGTGGCTCCCCTGGCAGCGCCCTAGCTGGGGACAGCAAGGAGGGGGGCGGGGTGGAGGGGCGCAGCTCCGAGCCTTGGGAAGGAGGAGGGCGTCTTTTAGAGAAGGCCTCGTGTCCTGGGCGCCCCTCCGCGGGTGCGCAATGCCAGTGCAGCCTGGCGGCTGGCCCGGAGAGGCAGCCCAAGGGGTGGCTGGACTCTACGTCACCTCCATCTCTCCAGCCTGGCCCTGCCCCGAATTACCACTGGTCCATGGGGGAGGCAGGGCGCGGCCTTTGCGTCTCCCAGGATCCTGGGTCTTAGCATCAGTCTGGGCCTACTAAGGCTCCTTGCACAAGAGTTGGGGGAGGGGAAGAGCTCCGAAGCCACGGTTTCTCGGGTGGGTGTGGGGGGAGGGCCCGCTGGGGGCCGGGTCTGTGACGGGGCATCAGTTGTCCCAGCCCTATAGTGGCCTTGAAGGTGGGTTTCGGAGGGAGTCCAGCCGACCTCTTAGGGCGGGCAAGCCCCCTGGCCATCTAGAAGCAGAAGGGCTCTCCCTCTCATCCACGGATGGGGAAACCGAAGCCCACGGTCAGGCAGGATATGAACCCAGGGCTAGGACCTGCACCTCTTGGAGCGAGCATGGCCACTGTCAGGCTTCCCTGTGGGGTGTGTCTGGGGGGGGGGCTCAGTTTGCCTGTTGGACATGCTGGGCTCACGGCCAAGCTGGGGTTATCCCCCTTCACAGTGGGGGACACCGAGGCAGACAGCACTGGCCTCACTCCAGATCTAGCCTCTGTCCCATATTCTGTCTCGCTGCCAGCCTGTGCGCGGGCACCTCCTCCCGGAGGACCAACCTTTTCTCTGTGTTTTCAGTGTCTGATTTGGGCAGCTCTCATTGTCAGGGAGCTTCCAGTCTGATGGGGGACAGGGCGCAGGCAGTCACAGAGCGGGGGCCTGCAGAGGCTCCTTGTAGAGGGCAGGAGGAAGCAAGGATGGCATTCCAGGTGTGAGGGACAGCCAGTGAAAAGGCGTGGAGATGGAAGATGGAGGAGTGCCTTCTGCCAGGCACAGCCGGGAGGCCAGTGTCAAGGGATCCCAGAGCGTGCAGAAGGGAGGCTGCTGTCAGGAGGCTTGGGACCAACCTGTTCTGGCCCTGTATGGCGACAACAGCTCCTCTTTGGGGCTGAGAGCCTGCGGGGGGCGGTGCCTGGGGCCCCGTCCACATCCAGAGTGAGAACTCAGGGGCCTGGGGGCAGACCCCAGCTCCCCCTTTGTCCATTTTGTTTTGGATCTGTGCGGTTCTTCTTCTTTTCTCACTACAAGGCCAGTGGAAGCCAGTTCCACCCGGTGGCCTTTGGGGAGGGGGTGCAGGTAGGGAGGGAGAATGTCCAACTCAGAACCTCAGAACGTGAACTTACTTAGTCACAGAACACCCCCACAAACCTTTCCCCCAAAGTCAGATCTGAGAGGAAAGAAAGAAAGAACGCGTTCTGAGGCCGGGCCAGGGTCTGGGGCGGGGGAGGCTGCCCCTTCTGTCACTGCAGCCACAGCTTCCCCAGGCACTTTTATCTGCTCTGTGCATCCAGTGTTCCAAGTTTCAAATTCTCCCCCCACCCCAAGAAGGCAGGCCGTTAAATAAGGGGCGCTTCTAGAGGGGAATGGGCTTGGCTTAGTTTTTGCCCTGCAGCTGTGCACCCCCAATGCCACTGTGCCCCCACCCCTGATGTTGGAGCAGCAGGTCCGGGTGGACCAGAACCTGAGCATTAAGCACCTCCTCACAGACAGGCACCTTGGGCAGCGCTGCCCTCACAGGAGTTACAGGCCGTTGTGGGTTTGTCCGAGTTGTATGTGAGGGCTCCTCCTCCCCCACCCCCTTTGGCAGCCAATAAAGCCCCCATCAGACCGACCCCCTTTGTTTGGCGTGTTGTTTTCAGTGTCCGACCTCGTTAAGGGACGGCTTTGCCCTGCCAGCACTGGCCGGCCCCCCGGGACCCCAGAAGACCGCGGCTTTCTTGGGGGAAGGGCACTGGGTGCAAGACCTTCAGGGGGACTGAGTCCCTTCCCCCGGAGGACTGACAGCCAGTGCGTCCATAAGATGCCCTTCCCAACATGGTCTTATTCATCCTCCCAGCACTGGTGGGGGGACGGGTCCTCTGGGGATCACCCCCATTCTACAAATGAGAAGACTGAGTGAGGAGGGGTCTCAGCTCCTCCATCTGGGGGTCTTAACCTAGTGTCTGTGGACTTGCTTGGACAGGGTGACCCTGCTTCAGTCACAGTACTTTCCTTTGTCATGGTACAGATTTCACACACTAAAAGCAGCGTTCTGGGAAGGGGCCTTGGGCTCTCCGAGACTGGCTGCCGGGGGCCCTTGGAGCTAAGGACACGAGTGTGACCCCATCCCCTTTCCCAGCTAGAAAACTCCTTTCAAGGTGCTTTACTAATTCTTCTTTAAGTCTGTGACTTCTCCATGTGTCCCGTCCTCTGAGGCCCAGAGAGGGAAGGGACCTTCCCAAGGTCACACAGCCAGTTTGTAAGGGACAGGCTCTCGCCTTGGGCCTCCCAATGTGGTAAGCTACATGCCCGGCTGCAGTGGGGGTCCTTGAGAAGCCCCTGCCCCCCGCCCCTGGCCGTGTAGCTCATCACACAGGAGTGTGTCCTGGTGTTTTGTGGCTGGCTGGCTTTCCTCAGTTTCCCAGAATGGTACTTTGAATGATTTTGGGCCTAAGGAAGCTGCCCGAGGAGATGCAGGAAGGGGCCTCCTCTGACCCGAGCCCTCCTTGGTTCACTCTCCTTGGCTCCAAGGCTTTGAGGCCCCGCAATGGGGAGCACTGACCCTTGGGGCTCCCCAGGAACTCTGCCATGCCTGCCTGTCTGTGGGGATGGGGGCTGCCCTGTGTGATTCTGGGCACTGGATTCTCTCTCAGGCCCAAGGACTGGCCAGGGCACTGGGGAGACTGCAGAGGCCCCCAAGAAGCCCCTGGCCAGCAGAGGGAGGGCCCGGAGGTGGAAGGAGGAATGAGCCCTGGAACAAGAATGTCTACTGCTTGGGGAGCTCCCCCAGGAACCAGAGGGCAATTAGGGGGAGTAATGAGGGTAAAAGTTTCTGTGCAGTGAGAGCCCGATTCCCCATGCCCCTGTTGGGCTTGGCGCCCCTGACGCACCCAGCGAGGGCCCTGGTGGTTGCTAATCAGCCATGGCTCCTGTGGTTTTCCCTGGCGTCTTGTGAGGGTCCCGGAGCCCTAATAGATTCTCTTGGTGTCTTGTCCAACCTTCAGACTCCTCTGCTGGGTCTGTGACGTAGCCAGGATGTGGGCGGGGCCTCTCCTTATCTCACCAACAGTGGTGGTGTCTTGGGGCTGGGGGCCTCATGGGCCCCCCTGAACAGAGACCCCTTCGTCTGGGGAGGGAAGGGGTGCTGTGTCTGCAGAGGCCGCCTGCTCCCTTTGGGGATGGGCTCAGGTGTGGGAAGCTCCTGACATCTTCTGTCCACCAACTCTACCCTCGCCACGCCCCTGCGCAGTGAAATGCTGGGCTCCCTAATACCCCCAGAACCACATAGAAAGCCCTCTCTGGTACCCAATGCTCTTCATAGCCTGGCCCTGGTCAAGTGTCCAGCCTTTGTGCCTTCCCCCATGAGGCCTCTGCAGTGACCTGCTCCCATCTCCACCCTCCACACCTTTGCACCTGCTGTCCCTCACACCTGGAATGCCCTACCCCCTCACATTGCTTTCCATCCACTGCTCCGGATGTATCTGGATAGATGTAGGTGTTTGCCTGTTCCGTTCCCCCTCCCCTCCCCATTACACTGTAACTACTGGTTGTTTTGTTTTTGTGCCTTTGCATCCTCGGGGCTTTGCAGAGTGTGTGGCATGTGTGGGTGCTTAATTCTGGTGCCTGCGTAGTCCCTCTCAACGTCGGCCCATCAGGTACCGAGAGGTGCCCCTCATGCCCCACTGCTGGCCACCCTGCACGCGATGCTGCCCAGCTTTCAGGGCAGGGGAGGGCATGCTGCCATCCTCCCACAGAGAGCCAGCGGTGGCCAGTCTTGGCCCTCACAATCAGCCGCGCCCTTGGTCCCTGAGTTTTTCATTCGCTGTGGCCCCAGCCCTTTCTCGGGTAGACTGCTACCTCCCCATCTCAGGCTTCTGAAGGTGGCTTTTGTTTATTGTTTCTTCTAGCTCTGTATTGACACGGAGCTAATTTAGGTAGTGTTATCCTGTCCAGGGAGGTTGGCACAGCCTATCCATGAGCAGCTAACACTCTGCCAGCCAGTCACGTCCATCTCATTTCTGTGAAGCGCGTCACACTTCCCCCGGCATGGTTTTCGTGTGTGTCTCGGCAGGCAGGCTTCTAGCTGCTTCATACGGTCTCCAGTTATTTTAAATAGGATTTCTCTTTCTGTCTTGGACAGTTTCTCTAACTTCACGCCAGAGACTGTGTTTATCCCTCTTTTGTCCTTGCCAGCCCACCGTTCTAGACCCTCGTGGCCTTGCGAGGGCCTGGGTCACACTCTCCCTAATTGAAGCCAAATGTGGTCTGGTCAGTAGAGGAATAGACTTGGAGTCAGTCAGGAAACGTGCATTCATTAAGTGCCTGCTGTATGCCAGGAGCTGTGCTATGACTGCTGGGGCTTTGAAGAAGCCAAAAATATCCCCTGCCCTCATGGAGTCCATAAGATCTGGGTTTGAGTCTTTGCTCAGATGTTTCCTAGTTGTATGACCCCATAAAAGTCACTCAGCTCTTCTCGGCATCAGTTTCCTTATCTGTGAAATGGGGATAATCAGAGCACCTCCCTTATAGGATTGTTGTAAGGCTCAGATCACGTGTATGTGCATGTGCGTGTCTCTCTGTGTGTGTGATGCATGCGTGTCTATATACACGTGTATACAGAGACCTCCTGTACCTTGGAGCATCATGGAACCTTAGCCACATTCCCATGTCTGTCTTTCCAGAGGGTCCCAGCCCAGGGCCCCTTTTAGAAGATCTCTGGTGAGGTGGGCAAGGCCGTCAGCACTCAGCCTCAGTCTCCTCATCTGTAGAATGGGAGTCATACCAGCACTGCCTTCCCAGGATGGGCAGGAGCCCCGGGGGCACTCATTGGTCCAGTGGGCTTTTTTCCTCTTCTGTAAAAGCCAGTTGTCCCATGGGAGGCATGAGGGGAAGGATGGGAGAGGGATGCTGGGAGGGATGTGGATGCGGGGAGGGATGCTAGGAGGGGTGCTGGGGGAGGGATGCTGGGGGAGATGCTGGGAGGGATGGGGAGAGGGATTCGGGGAGGGATGTGGATGCAGGGAGGGATGCTGGGGGAGCCAGGAAGGATGTAAGAATGAGCAAAATCAAGGGAAACTTGGCCTTAAAAAGATGAATTTGCACTACTCCAGCCCCCCCCCCCCCGCAGCCTCAGAGGGGACCCCTGGCTTCAGGGGGGGCAGCGCCAGCCAGAGCCGCCGCCGTGCCTGGGGCCTGGTGGCTCTGCCTTCAGCCCACCCCAGGCATGGCAGGCCTGGCGGGGTCACTGATCCAGGTGCCAGGATTCTCCAGAATGGCAGGGGGGGGGGCTCCCCTGCCTGCAGGTGTGCCCGCTCATCCTCAGGGAGCTTCAGAGCTTTCCCTGAGGTCTGGGCTCCTCCCGCCTTCCTAGAGTAGTGATGAGGAGGAGAAGGATGGTGGTGAGGAGTCAGCAGGCAGCCATTAAAGGTTCCTCATCCCAGGCACAACGCTAAGGGCTGGGGGCAGCGGGGGGTGCCTTTGAGGAGTCCCCAGACCAGGGGCTGACAGCACACAAACCCCCAGGCCCATGAGAGACAGGTGTGGGGTGATGGGAGCTCATTTCAGGGAACGTCTGCTGGAGGGGAAGAGTGCTCTGGGCGTGAGGGAAAGCCTGTGCAAAGGCCCAGAGGTGGGAGATGGGGTGTACTCAAGGAGCCTCAGCTTCCAGGCCATGGTGGGAAGTGTAGAGGACTTGGAGGGCAGCGCCTACAGGGGAGGGGGCGGGGGGAGCTACTGTGTCAGCCCGTCCAGATGTGCGCCGGCTCTTCCACAGGGCTGCCTCCAGATTCCATCAAGGGCAGGTCACATTGGCAGCAGGAGAAAGCACAGTCCTGCCCCCAGCACAGCCTGGCAGTGCCCATATCAGCAGGCAGGGCCAGGGGAGGGGTTGGGAAGGCTCAGCCTCCCTCCCAGGGGGTTCAAGGCTGACCTGGCTGCACCCGGGGCTCCAGTCTTGGCTTTGAAGAAGGTGGGAAGACAAGGCAGGGCCTGGGACCCACGGAGGAGGGAAGAGCGGGGCAGGGGTGGAGAAGTGGGGAGCAGAGGGGGAAAAGGGGAGGCAGGGGCAGAAAAGTGGGGAGCAGAGGGGGAAAATGGGGGACAGGGGTGGAAAAGAGGGGAGCAGAAGGGGAGAAATGGAGGCAGGGGCAGAAAAGTGGGGAGCAGAGGGGGAGAAAGGGGGCAGGGACAGAGAAGAGGGAGCAGGGGAGAAGCAGGGGGCAGAGACATAGAAATAGGGGGCAGGAAGGAGAAAAGGGGGCAGGGGCAGAGAAGTGGGGAACAGAGGGGCAGAAGCAAGAAGCAGGCCACTGGTGGGGCAGGGGAGGGCACAGATCAAGTGCCGTTCTTGGTGGGCTTCCTGCCCATGAGTAAGTCCCAGCACTGCCTGGGGGGTGATGGGCTGTGCCCACCAGGCATTTTGAGCCCTCCAGGGCCCCCCAGCAGGGGGTCATAGACCTGTCCTCTGGGGATCAGCTTGGAGCACTGGGCCAGCCCCAAGTTCAGATCCCACCTCAGACACTGAGCAGGTCATCTCATCTCTGCCTTGGTTTCCTCAGCTGTACAAGGGCCGGCTCCCCTTCCCAGCCCCCACCCCAGCTGCTAATGAGGCCGCCACCCAGCCTGGCCCTCCTGGGAACGCAGGGCTCCCGCATCCTCTCTAAAGGAGGCTTAAATGAGCCTCATTTCCAGGGACTCCCCTGTAACATGAGCCACCTCACACCTGGGGCCCAGCCCGTGCTGGGGGACGAGGGGAGGAGGGAGGGAGAGGCCTCTGGTGCTTCGCAGGCTCGAGCCAAGACTCAGGCAGGACCCCCAGGGCAGTCACCGTCTGGCTCTGCCTCAGTTTCTCCTTCTGTCGGACAGGGACCCCCTGGTCCTTGGCTCGCAGGCTCTGTGGGAGGCAGCTGTCCTCAGTGGACCTTGGAGGTCAGTCTGTCCACAAGAGCACCGGGCCTGGAGACGCTTTCTAGCTGTGGAACCCTGGACAAGCCACTTTACCGCTGTCTGCCTCAGTTTCCCCATTTATCCCTTGGTGACAGTCGCAGCCTCTCCCTCCCAGGGTGGAGAAGCCCCCAGGGCTTCTGGGAGCTGACAGCCTCTGATCCCGCCCCTCTTTTCAGAGAAGGAAACTGAGGCACAGAGATTTGTACCAGAGCCCCCCCCTCTGTCCTCTTTCTGACACCAGAATTGCGTGGACCCCCAAGCCCACCCCACAGCCCCAGCTGCCTGTGTTAGAGCACAGCCAGCACCAGGCCCGGGGGGGCTGGGGCCACGCTCAGGCAGATCTGCCAGGCTGCTGCCCGCCTCCGGACCACCCTGCATCCATAGGGCCGCCCTGGTGGGTCCCCAGCCCTGGCTTCTGGCACATCCTTAGCAAGGCTCTGAGAGTGCCGGTGGTGCCCCTTCCATCTCCCACCTCCTCATCTTTGCCCATCTCCTCCTCCTCCTCTGGCACAATGGGTGCTCCTGGCAGGGAGCACATTTGTGTCTCACTCAGGCACAGCCCCATCAGTGGCCCTGGATTCCCGTGAGTCATGGGGCTGGCTCCAGATCCCTGAGTTCAGCCTCCTGTTTTACAAAGGAGGAAACTGAGGCCTGGGAGATGGGAGCTTGCCCAGGGTGCCCTCGTGAGGGGGAGGCTGCATTCTGGGCTGGGCCAGCGCTTCCCCTTCCCCTGTCTCCAAGGAGCAGGTGCTGAGCATTCAGGGACCAAACACTGCGCCAAGTGCCCTGCCCTCGAGGGGCTTCCAGTCCATCAGCGTTAGACAAAGGACCGAGAGAAGGGGCCGTGCAGTGAGCATTCATTAAGCGCCTGCTGTGTGCCAGACACTGCAGCCCTGGCCCCTCCGGGAGGGATGGGCAGAGAAAGCTGCACATGCTGGACAGTTGTCACAGGGAGGGACAGGGTGGGGACGCTGCTGAGGATGGAGGAGCAGCCGCTGGGGCTCTGGGGGCGCGTCCAGGTTGGGGGAGTTGACCCAGCCCGTGACCTTGGCCAGGATCACGCTTTCCTTGGGGCAAGGGAGCTGGTCTCCAGCTGCCACGTGAGTTCTTTCCCTGGGTGGGGGGCTGCAGACTTGGGACGTGGAGGTCCCCAAAAAGAAAGGCTGCCTGGTGTGGGCCCCCCAAATGCCACCTCGCCCTGGAAGACTGGCCAGTGGCCCCAGAGGGCCCAGGGCCCCCACAAGAGGGGACAGGAGTCAGCTGTTCCAGTGGAACCCTCTGGGCTGGCTAGGGTTGGGGGGCAGGTTCCTCCATTATGGCGGCCCGACCGGGGGGGACGGGGGAGCATTTGCTCTTCTCTCCCAGGGGTCCCCTGGCCTGGGAGCTGGGAGCTGGAGAGGCCCAAGAAGGTCTTAGCCCGGCCCTCTGCATTTTGTGAGTGGTAGCCCAGGGAGTCAAGATTCACACTCAGCTCTCTGCAGACTAGGGGGTGGGGGGAGGAAGCCGAGAGCTTCCAAGATTATAGAGGCCACCAGAGGTGCGGCACAGAGGCCTAGACCTGGAGCTAGGAGGACCTGAATTCAAATCCTGCCTCAGACATTTGCTAGCCGGTGAGTCGCCTACCCGCCACCATGCTTAGTTTCCCCAGGTGCAACATGGGGGTCATTCTGGCGCTGCCCCCCAAGATTGTGATGAGGATCAGGTGAGACATTTGAAAGGTGCTAAGGATGGTGCTCGGTATGTAGCACGTGCTTAATAAATGGCATGTCTGTCCTTCCATTGACAGATCTCTCTTGCCTGTCCTGTGGGCTGGGCTCCACTGTTAAGGCTGAGAACTGTGAAGGGGAGCGGGAAACCTGGGGGGGCTTCCTTCAGCCGCCCCCCACTGATCTAGGTGGACACCAGGGGGCCGTTAAACACTCCTTTCTATAATGTCAGGATCTCCTGTGGGTTCTCAGCCCTGGCTCCCCAGAATTGGGCCCTCAAAGGAGCCTCCCACCCCAAGGCTCAGCCACGAGGTCTCTCCAGTTTTCATGTTGGGGTGGCCATTGTGAGCCCCAAGCCAAGCTCAGTGGGGCTAGGAGGAAATATGGGTGGGGAGACTCACTAAGTACGGCTTGAGAGGCAGGACCTGGAGAGCCGTGGGGGGTAGCCTGTGTGCCCCAAAGGTTGGGGGATCTCCTGGGTGCTCCATTCCCTCCAGGGACGCAGGTAGCCCCACCTCCTGTGCAGTGACCGGGCCCACCCAGGTCTTCACTCCCATGATGTCACAGTGGGGCTCTATGACAGGCATCACCAGCTCTCTGTGACTTACCCGGCTCATTTGGGGTTTTTAGCATATGTTTATTGTGCCAAATGTTTCTAATTACATGTAAACAGATTTTTAACATTCATCTTTAGGAATTTTGAGTTTCAGATCCTCTCCCGCCTCGGGAAGGCGGGCCATTTGATTTCAGTTCTGCATGGGAAGTCACGCAAGACACCCTTCTCCATTAGCCCCCTTGCAGAGGAAGACCCAGACCAAAAAAAAGACAAACTGAGGTTAAAAAGCCACTCCCAGGAGGAGGAGGGCAGTGGTTTCCACCGTGGTCCTCAGGAGTGGCCTCGGATGGGTGATGGACGCAGGTCAGCACATCTGGCGCTTAAGGGACCGCCCTCCGCATCTACACCGTCTCCTCGCCCACAGGTCCCGTCGTCCTTCACTTTTTTGGGGTGCTCTCGGCCCAGGGGCCACGCCTGTCCTGGGAGTCCACTCTCCTCCCGGCTCTTCCTTCTCATTACTTCCTTGGTCCCCAAGTAGGCGGTCACATCCTTCCTGGTGTCCCCAGCGCCTCACGTAGGGCCTGCCTCCTAACAGTGGTGCTCAATAAATGCTCGTTATCCAGTGAATTGGGCAGCTAGGGGGTACAGCGAGTAGAGCGCCAGCCCTGGAGCTAAGGAACACTCTTCCTGGGTTCAAATCTGGTCTCAGACACTTCCTGGCGGTGTGACCCGGGACTTTACCCTGCTCGTGTGTAACACGGACTGGGCAAGGAAATGGCAAACCCCTGCCAAGAAAACCCCAGACAGGTCACAGAGAGTCGTGCACCCCCAACAGCTGCATGGATTGAGTCTGAAGGGAGGAGCCGTACCTGGAGGGGCTGCTTTTGAGCTGAATCGTGACCTCTTTAAGACTGTGAACTTAAAAACCAGCAAGCGTGGGCACTTACGGGGTGAAGGAATGACAGCCACAGTCTGGTCCGTGAAGCTGCCCATCTCCCCAGGATGTAGGGTGTGGGGTGGGGCTTCCTGCCGTGCTCTGCCCCCAGTCCCTCTGAACTCTGAGCCTGGCCTTGTGTGGCTGCAGGGGTGGGGGTCTCTGGCCACGCCCCCTCTCCCCCTTACCCTTTATTGAGTCAGGTCCCTGGCAGAGCGTGGGGGTCTCAGACAAGCAGAATCTCCTTGGCTGTTCGTCTCTCTGGGGTGGGGGATGACACAGAGCCCCAGCAGAATCTCCAGTGCTGGGTCAGGGGTCGCCAGGCAGAGATGGCACACGATTCCTGTTGGCTGGTCCTTCCTCGGCTCGTTTTCTGTTCTCTTATTTCGCTCGATGTTTATTTTCTGGAGAGTGAAAGGGGACGTCTGATGTCAGAGGGGCTCTGCCTCCTACCCAAAGCGACCCCGGGGTGCCGTCCCTCCTCGCCTAAACGGTTGTTTTAAATAAAGAGAATTTTAAATGTTCTGACCTTAATGCCCCATAAAGTGCGTGTTTCTGCAGCCGTGGCAGAGGGGGAAAGGACGGCCACGTGGGAACCTCTGAGTCTCGCGTCTGTCTGCTCACTTGAGAAGGCAGTCGCCGTGTGGCCCTCAGAGCTTTCTGGAGCTGGTCAGTCGGTCACTCTGTCTGGCCTTCCTTCCGGTCTCATCCGCACATTTAAAAGCCCTTCGGTGACCTTTCTTTTCTGACCGCCTCCTCCTTAGCGCCCCCGCCACCCCTCTCCCCCATGGAAGAATCCCCAAAACTCCTGTGACAAATAGGCCTCCTCACGCACAGCACATCCCCCGTGACTGCATCTAACGGCAGCAGCCGGGGAGCATACTCCATCCTCGGTCCTCTGGAATCAGGGGGGTCACCAGGTTTCTCAGAGGTCTCGAGCCTTGCGCAAGATGTGTCTTTACAAAACTGGTTCTTGTTATTGTTGCCACTGAGGCAGTCGGGTGCCCAGGGTCACACAGCTCGCCAGTGTCTGGGGCTGGATTTGAACTCGGGTCCTCCGCACTCCAGGGCCGGTGCCACCTCTTCTCCGGGTTCTGCTCACTTCCCCCTGTGTCAGCTCATATGAATCTTCCTGGGTTCCTCTGAAGCTGCTGGGTTTGTCATTTCCTACAGAATAATAGTCTCCTTTATCTCATCTTGGTATGCGGTGCAAGGTGCTGCTCTAAACCTGATTGTCGCAGAGCCAGCCTTCCTCCAGCACCCCTGATTAGCCAGAGGCTGCTCAGCGTCTGAGCGTTTTGGGCCAGACCTCAGCAGGCGTCCACTCCAACCCCCTCCCCAAGTGGAAGGGCTGCCAGGGGAGGTGGTCTTCAGTCAGCGGCTCAGCGGCAGGCACACTACACTGTTGGGCACACACCGATGGGGGCTCCTTTGGGGAGGAGAGCCTCGAACGCTGACTATGGCCAGGGCACACTGTTGGCACAGATTTCCTCCCTGCCCCAGACCTCATTTCTGCACAATCCAGAGCCTTCCCACCAGGGGATCCCCTGATGAGGATGAAGGCGCATGGGTGAGGGGTCTCTGTGATGCCCGGGGGTCGCACATTTCTCTAGGCCAAGCGCGTGGCTTGGACGCGGGTCCTCATTTGCCCACATCTCATGCCGTCACCTCAGAGTCTCTCTGGGGAGATGGGCTTTTTGTCCATTCCCATCTTCTCCAAAAATGATGGCGCTGGGAGGGAGAGGGTGGGCGGGATGAGAGGGAGGTAGGCTAAGGGAGGGACCGGTCCTTAGCAGAACAGATTCCAGGGACGTGTCGGCTGTTTAGAGCGGCTTTTGTGTGAAGGGGCCAAGGGTAGTGTCTGTGGGGGTGCCCATCAGTCGGGGGGCAGGTGGACAGGCTGTGTCTGAGGGTGATGTACTGCTTTGGGGTAATGAGGGATGACGGAGAGGGTGGAAGAGGAATGCGGGGGTCGTGTGAGCAGCGAGCAGAGCCAGAACAGTCATATTCGGACCCCAGAGTGGTAGAGGCCAGAGGGACGGCGATCCCCATGGTGACCATCCCTGTGATGACCACCGTGGCCCCTGAGCATGAAGTCCCCAGCGGGGAGGAGACCGAACAAGGCAGAGAAGGCTGGACGTGGCACGAGGGGACGCTCGTTCTGAATGACCAGACGTGGGTGCCGGGTTTTGTTGGGGCGGGAGGAGAGAAGCCTCTTCTTTGCTGAGCACATGGGTGAATGATAACTCAGAGTGATGGTGAGATGGTTTTCTTGGTTTTCTTTGCCCACAGAAGTTTCCGCGGGAATAGCCGAGGACTGTCCTCAGACACTGGGCTCCCCAGAGGGAATTTCAGTTGCTGGGTTCTGGTTCTGCCTTCTGTTTCCATGGGAACAGCCCCTGGACCAGCACAGGTGAGCACCTCCAGATCCTTCTGCTTGTTAAAAGTCCCCTCACCATGGAGGGGAGGACTTTGGACAGGGTTGAGAGGAGGGAGCCAAGGGGGTGTGGTGCTCGGCGCAGGTGGCCGGTCACAGAGGGTTGTTGGGAGTTGGGTGTGGAAGCTGCGTGGGACGCCTTTAAGGGGCACTGCCCAGCAGTGGCTTGGGTCTGGGTTGTGGTGACCAGGAGGACAGTGATGACAGGAGCCGTGTACATGAGACAGCATCTGGTCACCGTGCGACTCCCTTTTCCCATACGGGCAGGCATGGAGACGATGTGGGCACACAGGCGCCCTGTTGTCTGCTAGCCTCCAGGGGCTGCTTCTGTGCAGCTCAGGTGAGAGGAGTCACCTTGCTAAGCGTCTGGCCAGAAGTCCAGTGCTTTGGCTCTGCCTGGGTGGGCAGCCCAAGGTCCCTTCTTGGCCCACTGACAGCCACAGGTTCGGAGGGCCCCACCTCAGGAGGCCTTGGAAGTCGCCGGGCTCTCCGTGGGCTCTGCTAGGGGCTCCTCCTGCCCGTGGCACCTCCGCCCCCAAACCCTCACTGGGCTGTCAGCCTCCACTCCTCACTGCCCCCAAGGGGCCTTCACTGCAGGCAGCTGGCCTGCTGGACCCTGGTCATTCACACACGGCCTTTATTAATCGCTGATTAAACAGTATCGTCTTCAATCAAGGAAAATCTGCCTTCTCCCTCCGACGTCTCTCCCCCGCCCCGCCCACTGAGAAAAAAAAATAACGCCCCCCCACCCCCCCCCCAGTACCAGGTACAAGCATTGAGTCCGGCCAGAGGGGGTCTCACGTGGGCGGTGTCCGTGGCTGCCTGTCTGTCTGTCTGTCCATCCATCTCTCTCTCTCTCTCTCACACACACACATACACACACTCACACACACAGACGCTCACACACACATATTCACATTCACGCTCATAACCCTCACACTCTCATACATACACATTCACACTTACACAGACACACACACACATTCATTCTCGCACATAGATACATACCCACTCACATAGACACAAACACACACACACCCTCACATACACATACTCACACATTCACACGCTCACACGTGTATACACACATATACACTCTCACAAGACACACCCCCTCACACACATTCATAACTCTCACACAGACGCACACATTCACACTCACACAGACTCACATTCACACTCACACATTCATACTCTCACACACACTCACATACAGACTCACACATTCATTCTCACACACACAAATACATGCACACTCACACAAATTCACACACAGACACTCACAGGCAGACTCAGACACACATTCACACCCTCACACACATATATACACACTCTCATACAGACATACACACGTACACATTCACACCCTCTCACACAGACACACATTCACCCTCTCACACAGACACACACCCTCACACACACATTCATACTCTTGTACTCACACAGATTCACTCACAGACACCCTCACACTCACAAACACACACACTCACATACAGTCTCACACACAGACACATTCATTCTCACATATACAAATACATACACACACACACTCACGTACACAGAGACACACATTCACACTCACACACCCTCACATACACATACTCACACATTCACACACATACACACACATATACAGTCACACTTACACAAACATACACCCTCACACACACGTTCATACTCTCACACACATGTACTCTCACACAGACACACATTCACCCTCTCACACAGATACACACCCTCATACACACACGCATACACATTCACACTTTCACATACACCTTCACATACAGACACATGTGCACGTACTCACACACACTCTTCTCTCAAAGGAGACAGGCAGCGTGGTCCATCATGCATCTGCCATCAGACTCACAGGTTGGCCTCCCTGCCCCGCGTCCATCTGCCCCACAGATGGGCTCCCCAAGGTGCCGATGCAGCATGCCCCCCTCAGTTAACCCCCCTGGCTCCTTGTCGCCCCTTGGGGTGAAGTCAGAAGCCCCATGGTTCACAGCCCTCACCAGGCCGCCTGCGCCCACCCTTGCCCGTCTTCCTGCCCCTTGTGCTTCGCCTCCTTCCTCCGGTACACCTTCCTCCTGGCCTCTTCTGCACACGAGACCATCTCCAGCTTCCCGGCGTTTTCTCTGGCTGTGTTCCCTGCCTGAGGCGCTGTTCCTGCTCCTCTTCCTGGCTTCCTTCACAGCCCCTTCCTCCAGGAAGCCTGCCCCCAGCTCCCCTGCCCCTCTCCCCGCCCCCCCCACTCCTGGGGTCCTTCCTGAGAGCCCTCCCATCTCTACAGTGCCAGGTTTCAGCCACAGCGACCCTCTGGACCCCACCCTCTGAGCACTGTGAGATCATAGAATGATGGGCCTGCCGACCACTCCAGAGGGGCCTTTCAAAGCCGGGTGTGGTGGTCCATCGGGCCAGGTCTGCAACCCAACAGCCGATCAAAGGACAGCATTACTGACACCCGAGTCATGTTGTGGGGAGTGGAGGAGCGTTGTCCTCCCCTCCGGCGCCCTCTACCTTGGGGGAGGGTCTCAGCCATAGGTCCCCAATGCAGAAAAGGGGCCACTCCTCTCCCGGCCCCATAGTCAGGCCTCATTAGCCTCCCCAGAGGCAGAGGCCTCCACTGGTTTTACAGAGTCTGGGAAGGGGTTCAGAGACCCAGAACAAGGCCTGCCCCCCAGCCCAACGTGGGGCCAAGCCCCCTCCCACCCAGCTGTCTTTTTCCAGTAAACCACCACTCGGTGCAGTTGTAGACTGTCTCTCCTGGCTGCCCAGCCCTTTTCCCCATTCTCAGCCACCATTTTCATTCCCTCACATGCCCGGACACCAGCTCCCTCCCTCAGGATCTGTGATCTCACTGGACATGGCCGGGCCGTGTCAGTGGGCACACCTGACTCGGCGCCCTTGGATCTGCTGACTGTAAGCTCCCTGAAAGGAGGACCCACTTCTCATTTCTCTCTATTTCTAGCCCTGAACTCTGGGCCTCGTGCAGGTGCTTAATGAATGGGTTTTTTCACCTTTTGGTGCATTTGTCCTGTTTCTCCAGATAACCTCTGTTACCGCTTTGTTTGGGGGTCGGTGTCCAGAGGGGTGCTGACTGCCCTCTTCAGACCCCACTCACTGGATGGGGCAGTAAGGGATGGGTCCTTTCTGGGCTGGAGTTAATGTGTCTGACTTCCCCAGAGTCAGGGGCAGTCTTGGGTGGGCGGGTCCTGCTGGTTTCTGATATTCAGTAGCCTTGGGGCTGTAGGGATCCCCCCCCACCCTAGTGATGGGTTCAAGCTTCCCTCCCTTTTAGCAGCAGCGGCATTGTTCAGGGAAGGGGCCCAAAGTCTCAGAGCCTTCCCTGGCCCTGGTTCTGAAGCCATGGCCAGCTGGGGCAGCACCCGGGAGAGGGTGCCCTGGCAGGGAGAGCTGCCGTTGGCCCAGCCTCACTCTTCCTAGCATCAGCCCCTCTCATGGCCAGCTGCCTGATGCTGGTTGTCAGTCCCACCCTCCTGGGCTCCTGGCTGGGGGGCCCTCCCTTATCAGGGTGCAGTGGTAAGAGGGCGCATCTCTTCCAAGCTCCATTGGGGTGAGTTCTTTGGTCCCATTTCCCCCAGTCTGCACTGGAAAGGGAGTGCTAGCCCAGAGATGGCACACGACAGGCGGGTATCACCCAGCTAGGTCTAGAAGCACTTACTATGTGCCAAACACGAGCAGAGTGCCCATCGTACAAAGAAAGACACAAGATGGTCTTTGCTCTCAGCATCCCACACGGTCTGATGGGGGAGCAATGGATAGAGAGCCCATTGTGTGAGCAGGGTGTGTTCAAGGAAATTGTAACCCATTGGCAGAGGGGAGGAGCTGCGGTGGGGGGTCCTGGTGAGGGAGGGTCTGGCCTGTAGCTGAGACCCAAAGGGAGTGCGAGGAGCCAGGAGGGGGAGTGGAATGGGAGCATTCTAGGCAGGGGGCACAGCCCAGGGAAATGCCCAGAGTTTGGAGATGACACGTTCAGAAGGTGGCAAGGGTCACTGAGTAAATGGGAGGGAGAGTGTGTGTGTGAGTACTTGAGTGTGTGTGGGTGAACGTGTGTACGTGTGTGAGTATAGATCTGTGTGTATGTCTATATGTGTGTCTGTGTGTATCTGTGAGTGTGAGTGTATGTGAGCATGTGTGTGTTTGAGTGTATGTGTGTATAAGTGTAGTTCTGTGTGTATGTCTGTATCTACATTGTGTCTGTGTGTATGTCTTTGTGTGTAGCTCTCTGTGTCATTCTGTGTTAGTAGTTCTATGTCTGTCTCTGTGTGTCTGTGTTTGTATAAATGTCTGTATGTGTGTGAGCATGTCTGTGTATATATGTGTGTGTGTCTCTGTGAGTCTCTCTCTGTGTCTGTAGTTCTGTGTGTCTGTGAATGTCTGTGTGTGTCCATCTGTGTGTAGTTCTGTGTCTGTGTTTGTGTGTCTGTCTGTGTATGTGTATGTCTGTGTCTGTGTGAATGTCTCTGTGTGAATGTGTATGTCTGTGTGTAGTTCTGTGTCTGTAGTTCTCTGTGTGTAGTTCTGTGTCTGTGTGTGTAGTTCTGTCTCTGTGTGTGTGGTTCTGTTTCTGTGTAGTTCTGTGTGTGTGTGTGTGTGTGTAGTGGTTCTGTGTGTAGTTCTGTGTCTGTGTGTGTAATTCAGTGTGTGTGTAGTTCTTTGTGTGTATGTCTAGTTCTGTCTGTGTGTATGGTTCTATGTCTGTCTAGTTCTGTGTGTGTAGTTCTGTGGTGGGGTGTTGTTCTGTGTGTGTGTGCGCGCGCAGTTCTCTGTGTGTAGTTCTGTCTGTAGTTCTGTGTGTGTAGTTCTGTGGGGGGGTGTAGTTCTGCGTGTGTAGTTCTGTGGGGGTTGTAGTTCTCTGTGTGTATATGTGTAGTTCTAGGGGGATTTTGTGTCTGTGTAGTTCTGTCTGTGTCTGTAGTTCTGCATGTGTCTGTAGTTCAGTGTGTATAGTTCTGTGGGGGGGTGTAGTGGTTCTGTGTGTAGTTCTGTGTCTGTGTGTATAATTCAATGTGTGTGTAGTTCTGTGTGTGTATAACTAGTTCTGTCTGTGCGTGTGTAGTTCTGTCTGTATGGTTCTGTGTCTGTAGTTCCGTGGTGGGGGTGTTGTTCTGTGTGTGTGTGTGCAGTTCTCTGTGTAGTTCTGTCTGTGTCTGTAGTTCTCTGTGTGTAGTTCTGTAAGGGGGTGTATTTCTGCGTGTGTAGTTCTGTGGGGTGTGTAGTTCTCTGTGTATATGTGTAGTTCGGGGGGGGTTCTGTGTCTGTGCCTGTAGTTCTGTGTGTGTCTGTAGTTCTGTGTGTGTAGTTCTCTGGGGGGGGTAGTTCTCTGTGTGTGGGAGGGTTGTGTGTGTAGTTTTCTGTGTGTCTGTAGTTCTGTGGGGGGGATAGTTCTGTCTATGAGTGTAGTTCTGTGGGAGGTGTAGTTCTGTGTGCATATGTGTAGTTCTGTGGGGGGGGTGGTCTGTGTCTGTGTAGTTCTGTGTCTGTGTGTGTAGTTCTGTGTATGGCTCTGTGTGTGTGTGTGTGTGTAGTTCTCTGTGTGTAGTTCTGTCTGTGTGTAGTTCTGTGGGGGGTGTAGTTCTGTGTATGTCTGTGTAGTTCTGTGTGTGTGTGGTTCTGTTTGTGTGTGTAGTTTGGTCTGTGTGTGTATATGTAGTTCTCTGTGTGTCTGTAGTTCTGTGTGTGTGTAGTTTTGTGTGTGTGTGTGTAGTTCTCTGTGTGTAGTTCTGTCTGTGTGTGTAGTTCTGTGGGAAGTGTAGTTCTGTGTGTGTCCGTGTAGTTCTGTGAGTGTGTGTGGTTCTGTGTGTGTGTAGTTCTGTCTGTGTGTGTATAGTTCTGTGTGGGGGGTGTAGTTCTGTGGAGGGTGTAGTTCTGCGTGTGGTTCTCTGTGTGTAGTTCTGGGGGGGTGTAGTTCTGTGTCTGTGTGTAGTTCTCTGTGTGTCTATAGTTCTGTGGGGGGTGTAGCTCTGTGTGTGTATGTGTGTAGGTCTCTGTGTGTAGTTCTGTCTGTGTGTGTGTAGTTCTGTGGGAGGTATAGTTCTCTGTGTGTGTATATGTGGTTCTGTGTGTGTGTGTGTGGTTTTCTCTGTGTGTTGTTCTGTCTGTGTATGTAGTTCTGTCTGTATAATTCTGTGGGAGGTGTAGTTCTGTGTGTGGTTCTCTGCGTATATGTGTAGTTCTGTGTGTGTGTGTGGTTCTGTGTCTGTGCAGTCTTGTGTCTGTGTGTGTAGTTCTGTGTGTGGTTCTCTGTGTGTAGTTCTGTTGGTATGTAGTTCTGTGGGGGGTGTAGTTCTCTGTGTGTCTGTAGTTCTCTGTGTGTCTGTAGTTCTCTGTGTGTCTGTAGTTCTGTGGGGGGGTGTAGTTCTGTATGTCTGTAGTTCTGTCTGTATGTGTAGTTCTGTCTGTGTGTCTGTAGTTCTGTGGGGGGTGTAGTTCTCTGTGTGTGGTTCTCTGTGTGTGTAGTTCTGGGGGGGTGTAGTTCTGTGTCTGTGTGTAGTTCTCTGTGTGTATATGTAGTTCTGTGTGTGTAGTTCTGGGGGGGTGTAGTTCTGTGTGTGTAGTTCTGGGGGGTGTAGTTCTATGTCTGTGTTTAGCTCTCTGTGTGTGGTTCTGTGTTTGTGTGTGTAGTTCTGGGGGGTGTAGTTCTGTGTCTGTGTAGTTAACTATGTGTGTAGTTCTCTGGGGGGTGTAGTTCTATGTCTGTGTAGTTCTCTGTGTGTGTGTATGTAGTTCCATGTGTGTAGTTCTGGGGGGTGTAAGTTCTGTGTCAGTGTAGTTTTGTGTCTGTGTGTAGTCCTCTGTGTGTGGTTCTGTGTTTGCGTGTAGTATCTATCTGTGTGTAGTTCTGGGGAGTGTAGTTCTGTGTGTGTAGTTCTGGGGGGGTGTAGTTCTGTGTGTGTAGTTCTGTGTCTGTGTGTAGTTAACTACTCCGTGTGTGTGTAGTTCTGTGGGGGGGGAGTATAGTTCTGTGTACGTAGTTCTGTGTCTGTGTGTAGTTCTCTGTGTGTGTATATGTAGCTCTGTGTGTAGTTCTATGTGTGTAGTTCTGGGGGGTGTAGTTCTGTGTCTGTGTGTGTGTGTGTAGTTCTCTGTGTGTGCGTACATGTGTGGTGTGGTGTAGGCAGACAGCACATGCGGGGAGGGCTCCGAATGCCACCGCAGGATGGATTGCAGTGGGGGCAGGCTGGGGCAGGCTGATGGCTGGCTCCGCCGGGTGCTCTGGGTACACGTGCTGAGGACTCGCTCCAGGGTGGAGGCGCTACAAAGGGAAAGGGAGGGGCCTTGGCCGGAGAGCCAGAGGAGGTCTGGTGCTCCTGGCGGGGAGTTTGGACCCGTCTGGTGCCATTGGAGGTGGGAGATGGGGAGAGATTCAGGGTCGTCTCCATAGAGATGACAGTTGAAACCATGGGGACAGATGGGTGGAGGAGAGGAGGGGGCCGGGCCCAGAAGGAGGCCAGAAAGCCTGGGGGCAGATGGTAGGAGAGTCTGAGCCATCTGAACCTTCCGGCCCTGGATGAGGCTGATGTGGTCTCCTACCCGGGGTGTGTGTGTGAGAGAGAGAGAGAGGGAAGCATTTATTAGCCACCGACTGTGTACAGCCACCCAGCTGAGCTCCTCACACTCTTCAGCTCATTGGAGCCTCACAAGAGCCCTGGGAGGTCGGGGCACTTGATAACCCCACGTTACAGAGAAAGAAGCCAGGGCAGGTGGAGGCAGAGTCCTTCGAAGGCCGTGTATACAGCCCAGCGGTCTGTCTGGGCCACCTGGCCACTCAGGAAACAGGGGATGCTTAGCAGTCAGGGGATCAGAAAAGGCTTCCTCTTCTTACAGATGGGGAAACTGAGGCAGGCAGCAACTGAGGGTCTTGCCCCACAAGTGCCTGAGGCTGGATTTTCACTCGGGCCTCCCTGACCCACTGTCTGTGGTCTCACCCTTGCTGTGACCTCCACAGTAGTCCTGACATTGAAGGCCCCTTCCCCCAGACCAGTACCGCCCTCCGTTTCCCAGTCTTTGGGCCAGGCTCCTCATTTTGCCGCTGCCACTGTCTCTGTAGTCATGCTCTGTGCCCTCTTCCTTCCAGGCCCCACGCAGGAGGCCCCCTCCTCCAGGGAGTCTCCACCAATCATTAGGCTCAAACAGTGCCTTCTTGGGGTCAGCTCTCAGAGAGGGGCCAGAGCCCTCAGGGCCCCTCAGTGGGGCCTTGGCCAGCTCCACCAGAGATCTACTGGGTGCCCCGGGCAGAGGCCCAGGGGGGTTGGGTCTTGGCTCTAGGGCAGGTGTTGTAGAAAAGCCAGAGTTCACATTGTAGCTTCACGTCCAGGTACCCCCTTTGCTGTACATAGAGATGCAGGGGCACTGGCTTTGGGAAGAGATAGATGAGCCCCATTCCAGTGGAGATGGAGGGGGAGAGATGGGGGAAGGGGGGAGGAGAGAAGAGGGAGGGGAGAGAGAAGAAAGGGGGGAGGGAGAGAAGAGGGGGAGGGGAGAGAGAAGAAAGGGGGAGGAAAAAGGA
>CM053583.1:204137855-204169895 GCA_028627135.1 Pseudochirops cupreus
GGAAAAGAAAGAAAAAGGGAGGGAAAAAGAAGAAAGGGAGAGAGGAGAGAGAGAGAGAAAGGGAGGGGGAGAGACAGAGGTTAGCCTTGCCTCCACAGGTCCCTCCTGTGCCCGGACGAGCCCCCGGCCGGCACAGCTCCACAGGAGCAGGCACTCCCTGGGGCTGCTTATGATATCATAGGCATGGAGAATATGTGGCTGGGAGGGTCATCACGGGTCATGCATGACTCGGGCGGAGCTGGGAGGGGGAGGGTCTTGGAGGGGCTCTGGCCAAAGCCTGTCATTTGGTGGGTGAGGGGTGGCGGAGAGGGTGGCGGACCTGCCCACAGGTACCTGGTGGCTCTCAGATAGCGGCTCCTCTCTGAGAGGGGCTGGCACTGCCTGTGCCTGGGAAGGAGTGTCACTCGACTCATTTCCCTTCGGTTGGATCTGTGGCTGTTAGGCACCTGCTGTGTCCACGCACCATGACGGGCCCAGGGCTAGGCGGGAGTGGACCCATGGTGGGTGAAGTGTGGGAGAGAAGGCGGGAGGGGAACAGAGAGATGGCGGGGCCAGAGAATGCTGGCAGCTCACCATTCTTTCCCTCCCCAGGGGTGAGTGGGGGTCTTTGAGCCAGGCCACCGGACTAGACCAGGCAGGTGAGCTGCTTCCTGCGCCACAGCCTCAATTACCAGGTGAATCCCAGTGAAGTTCTCCTCCTCCATTCTCGGGTGACGGCTGTTCTCTCCCCAGGACTGGGGCGGGGGGGGGGAGGCTGAGGGTCCCAGCTGGCCGGGCGGAGGGCCTTCCGGCCCTTTCCCCTCAAGCTGGGCGAGGGCGCAGAATAATGGCGGTAATAGAATTCGTGGTAGAACATTGTTCTAATTGAATTAACAGAGCACTCGTTCCATCATCACAGTAGCGAGCCTTCATACCTAGAGCTTCGAGGTTTGTGAAGCGCTTTACAGAGGTCTCGCCTGCCTGCTCTCCCCTTTTCTGAAGCAGACCCCACCCACCCTCCAGTGGGGGGTGCCATCTGTGAGGGCACAAGGAGTACAGTCCCTGTTTGTTCAGTCTCCATCTGGCCTTCCAGAGGGCTTTTCTAAGAACGTTTCTAGGAGGATTGCAGCTCCACCAACTATGACTGTGTACCCACGTCAGCAGCACATCCCCTCATTTCCCTGCTATCGGGTGGCAGTGGGTGTGCTTCAGCCTCGTGTCTTTGATGAGTGATGATCAGAAATGGATTTGGTCTCCCTGTCCATACACAGCGTGGACGTGTGTCCTAGGACCACTTGTCCCTGGGCCTGGATGTCTGCTTGGTGCTTCTCACAATGTGTTCTCTCTCCCGTTGCTGGGCGTACGGACAGAGACACAGGCACAGACAGAGACAGATGTAGATAGGATTTCCCAGGGCGTTTCTCAGCCTTGAACTGTTGCCTGACTTGAAGGCTGTTTGTAGACACACATTGTGTGAAGGCAGGGAAGAGCATTGGGGTACAGAGGTAAATGCCAGAAGCAGACCCTATGCGTGGGGGTCTTTGGTTCTGCCAGGAGACCGAACCTCTAGACAGATGGGGCGTGGAGGGAGGGTTCAGCCCAGGGGTGCCCCAGGGTCCTCAAAGGGACCAGGGAATCCTCAGAGGTGCAGGGGAGCAGAGGAGAGGTGCTCTGGGCTGGGTGAAAGGGCGGGAAATGGGACGGAATTCTCTGTACGGGACATTCTGGCCAGGAGGGCGCGAGAGGGCGGAACAGAGACAGCATTGGGTGTAGTCTGGTGGCAGAAGCCTGGACAGGTCAGCTCGGGGAGCCAAGCTGAAACGTTGTCTTTGGTCCTTGAGGCAGGGGGGCCCCAAGAGCTGAGAACTGACGTGGTCAGGCCTGGGCCGTCATCACATGCAGGATGGCCGTGACCACCTAGGAACCGCTGTGTGCTGTCTCTGGGGGGTGGCTTGGGACAGCCGGCTTCAGCCTCTGGGGCTGGTTAGGTACAATTGTATTCAGTCTTTCAGGGCAGGGGCTTTGCTAGGGATGACTATGTTTGGTTTCTTGTGGGGCGGTTTTGGATAGGGGCAGCTGTCTTCACTCTTGGGGGATTTTTGGCTAGGGTCATCTGGGTTTGGTCTCTTGGGGAGGTTTGGCTAGGATCAGCTAGGTTCAGCCTCTTGGGGGGGGGTTGGCTAGGATCAACTGGGTTCACTTGTTGGGGGTTTTTAGCCCCTGTTTCCCAGTACCTTCCCCCTACTTTTAAAGCATTTGATGGTTGTGGGTGGGAGGGGGCAATGTCTGGCTGCTTGGGGCCATGCCATAGCCCACCCTGAGCCAGAATGCATGACCCCCTCAGAACCCTTCTGCGTAGGGGTGTTGGTAAGTGCAGAAGTGGCTGGGCCCAGGGCAGCCCCCTCTGCTGGCCTTCAGAGAGCCGGCTGAGATGTGTGGAGGGTGTTTTGTGTCTGATCCCAGCTTTGCATGCATGTTTAGAGATGCAGCCACTGCGGCCAGCTGTGCAGGTGACCCACCCATGTCCCTTGGCTCCGGGCCCAGGGCTCTGCCCTCTGCTTTAGTACCCCCAGCTGCCTCCGGCCAGCCATCCCTCTCTGGCCACTGGTCAGTGAGAGAAGCAACAGCTTCAGTTGAAGGAGCCTAGCGAGGGCATGTTGGGCAGCGAGGGGAGCCGCAGTGGACAAGGCATTGGGCCGGGAGCCGGGAAGCTGTGAGTTTAGGTGCTGCCTCAGATGCCGAATGACCGTGGGCGAGTCATTTCCCTCGATCTGCCTCCGTTGTTTCATCTGCAAAATGGGGCTAATGGTAGTACTTCTTCCCAGGGCTGCCTCCTTCCTTCATCAAGCCCACCTTCCCTTCTCCCCATGCCATCCTGTTGATCCTCACAAACATCCCACAAGGCAGGACCTCTCCTCATCAGTGCCACTTCACAGATGAGGCAGAGAAGCCGTCCATGGCTAGCCCAGGGTCGCCCGGCTCTATCAGCTCTGGCGCAGGATTGGAACTTGGTCTCCCGCCTCCATTGCCAGCGCTCACTCTTGCAACCTCAAGCTAGGGCGTGTTTGCCCGCCTGACATTAGCCATCAGAACCAGCTGCCCCTGCCCCACCTGCCAGCTCAGGATGCGGGGCTTCTCCCAAGGAGGCGGCTACCGTGGGCTCCTCACACTCTCCCATCCCTTAGGTCACCAGGATGGACACCAAGGAAACCAGGCGAGGCAAGTCTGCGGGCCATCACAGTGCCCCCTGCCATGACCCCGTGGCCCCCGCGTCCAGCACTGGTGTCGAAGACGACTCTCTCAAGAGCTTCACCATCCCCAAGCTCAAGACATCTGAGAAAGGTACCGCCAGTGACTCCCAGGGCCAGAATTCTTCCTTGAGAGATGGAAGGCCAGTCCTCACTTCCCACCCCCGCCTGCTCAGCCCTGTTGTAAAGGTCCCAACGTGGCATGAGGTGGCCCTTCGCCCCCAGGCACCCAGCCCATCCAGGAGAGGGAAGGGGAAGCTGGACAGTCACCTTTCTGGGCTCTTGTCCAGCCAGCAGATGCAGGGTGCCAGCTGGTCTTCTTTCCTGGCTGGGACATAGGGCAGCTGGGAGGCTTGTGCCAAGAAGTGTTTGTGGGGAGCCCCCTCCAGCTGGGTGGGATGGCCCAGGTCCTGCTGGGCCTCAGGCGCCCCCAGTCAGGCAGCATGGATACTGTAAGCGGGTGCCTGACATTGCAGGGCAGACACTGGGCCAAGGTTCTGGTTGGAGGTAGATCCCTGAGCCCACCCCCGGGGACTCCTGGGGCTTCGACAAGGCCCCCGGGATGCCCTTCCCTGCTCCGGCTCGTGATCTCCGGCAGCCTCTCCCATGTGAGCCTGTGAAGGTCTGACATGTGGGCTGAGAATCTGGAGCCAGAGCCCCAGGGTCTATTTCCCTGGTCAGAGAGAGCCTGCCCCAAGGTGAGGAGGAGGCCACCAAGTGTCCAACCTCACAGAGCTCACAGCCGAGTCCAGTGGGCAGAGCCCAGGCCGAGTAGCAGTGGTGCCCCTTGGGTAAATGCAGGCCTGCGTGGGGGCGCTGGCTCATGGGCTCTCCTCTCTGGCTCCATCCCCAGTGTACTTGTCATCCTGCCCCACCAACCGGAGGGAATACAGTTCCATCAGCCACACCCTTGCCCAGTGCAGACTGGACCTGAACTGTGAGCTGCAGGCAGCCTGGCAGTTTGGGGAAACGAAGCTGGTCCACAATGAGTATCTGGAGCAGAGGTTTTTGGCCAAGAGGTGAGTCCCCTCGACGTGGAGCAGGCTGGTGCGATGCGGCCGATGCAGGTGACCCGGGGCATCGCCTCCGTGCTGTTCTGTCTGCACCTGGGACTGTGTCGGGCCTTGGGGGCCTCCCCTGCCCATAACCCAACATCCCTGAGTGGAAGGTCACCAGTGAGCCGACAGGCCCATGCCCGGCTTGGCTCTTCTCATGGGGCCACCTGGGTCCTGAGACCTGATTTCTCAGACCTTCCTCTTTGGCCGGGACAAGTCTTTGTGGCTCAGCCATGGCCGTATCAGGGAGCATGGGCCCAGGGGAGTTTGGTTGGCTAGGCTGATTTTCTCATACCAATCGTTTTTTCTGTCTCATCTCTGGATCTTGCCTTAATGGTGCAGGGGGTGGCCAGGTAGACGCACCTGTCATTGGGCTGATCTTTCACACTCCCTGGCCTTGGCAGACATCCGACATCGCCAATGCCACTATCCCCAGGGTGCCATTATCTGCCTGAGCGGCCTGTACGGGGCAGTTTCTTAGAATTCGCCCAAGGAAGGCACGTCTTCAGTGACCTGGGGGACGGCTGTGACCATCAGACGAGGCAGCCTGGTCACCGTCGGCGCCCGTAGCACTGGATGCCCACAGAACAAGCGGTCTTCTTCCCTGCCTTGGTAGCTCAGTGTGCCCATGTCAGTTTATTGGTGGAAGTGTTTATACCACAGTTTAAGGCACGAGCCATCCTCTTACGCATGTTAGAAAGGGCCAGAGGGATGGCTGAACTCTGCCCAGCATTCTGGGCCCGGCATTCTGTCTGGGGGTGGCCTGTGCCATGGCTGGCACCTGAGCAGTGCCCTTCAGCCTGCCTCGATGCAGGCCACTGCTATCCCACATGTCTTCCACAGCTGTCCTGTGCGTGTGGCACAGCTCGGGGGAAGCCTCAGGACCCCTTCTTAGAGCACACACAGGATCCCCAAGGAAACAAGCTCTTATGCAGTAAGGCTGCAGCCGTTTTCCCCTGGAGGTCTCAGGCCTCCCACATCTGTGTTTCTGGGACCCCGGCTTAAGCATCCAGGAGTGGCAGAGAAGGGGCGTCCTCTCCAGGAGGTCCCCATGGAGGGCAAGCCCCTGCCCCATGGGCCCAGCTTGGCTCCTTCTGAGGCCTCGGCAGGCTTTGTCCTCTGGTTGAGGGCCGTGAAGGAGGCCGGTAGCATCTTTCCTACCTCTAGGGCCAAGAAAGGGCCTGGGAGGGAGCCAAGGAGACTGAGGGTGCTAGGGTCTTGGCTCTGAGGCCATCGAGGCTACCCCCAGGAATGAGGACCCGAGCCATGGCAGTGGGGATAGCAGGCATCCTCTGGTCATGGGCTTCCTGGCCTGCTTGGGCACCTGCCACGATGCCTCCAGGTTTGCTGCCTGCCTCTGGGCATGTGGCCCAGCTCCCACTGACCCTCGGTGGTTCCTCATAGGACAGAGATGCGGGAACGTGGCCGGCGAAGCCGTGAGCTGGAAGAAAACTACTGCTTCTTGGCACTGCCCCATAATGCTGTGGCGCAGATGTACCAAAGCGGCCTGTGCACCCAGGACAGCACCATGAAGGCGCTCGGCAATCCCCAGCTCGGCGTCTACCTGTTCAAGCACTCTGATGTCGCCTTGAGTTATGCACGAAGCAGGAAGCACCCTGTGGACAGCCTCATGATTTTTAGGGTAGGTGGGCTCCTTGGGGTTGTCTGCCCATGTGGGATTTGGTAAGCATTTATCAGGTGCCTTCTGAGTACCAGGCTAACAATGGGGGGGGCAGAGGAGGGGAAAAAGGGTCCAAGATTCCGTTCCAAAGATTCACAAAGTAAGCGGGGCTTCTTCTGGGTGGGGAGGGCACTAAGAACAGGGCATCAGGAAAGTGCCCATGTTGGAGAGGAGAAGAGAGGGAGTATGCATCAGGCACAGGGCACAGTCTGTCCAAATGCCTGGAGGCGAGAGATAGCAGGAGCAGCAAGGAAGCCCATTGGCATGGAGAGTATGGTGTGTGCCTTGTGGTCAGTGCTCACCACTGAGGTCACCATCTGCCCTCTTGTCTCTCTGTACCACGCCTGGTCCTGGTGCCATGCAGGAGCCGGCACTGAGCACTCTCCTCCCTCCCTCCCTCCCACAGGTTCTCTATGGGAAGGTGAAGAAGGTCCAGCCCGTGGTAGACAGGAACAAGGCGAGCCTGGACCCATCACCCCACTATGACTGCCACATGTCACGACTCGTCCCGACGCCCAAAGACACCCTCGAGCAGCAGGCCTACAGCTCCGCAGTACGTCTTCCTTCCCCTCGCCTTTCCTCGCCCGTCCAGGTCTGGGGGTTGCCTCCTCAGTCATCCT
Source organism: Pseudochirops cupreus (assembly GCA_028627135.1). NCBI lineage: Eukaryota > Metazoa > Chordata > Mammalia > Diprotodontia > Pseudocheiridae > Pseudochirops > Pseudochirops cupreus. The sequence continues at coordinate 204,144,439 of CM053583.1, forward strand.
ACCAACAGTGCACATGTAGCAGGCCCATGCCTCAGCTTTTGCCATGTGCAGTGCAAGAGTCCTTGCGTATGGGGTTGGGTGGGAAAGCGCACCTGCTGAGGCACAGTTTGAAGTGTGCCTACGGTTACACTGCTGGTAAGCATCTGAGTCTGGCTTTGCATTCGAGGTCTCCTGATGCCAAGACCAGCCCCAGGGGGCCTTGATTTACTTGGAATCTCCCCACCGAAGTCAGAGGTGGAACAGTTGGGAGGCCAGGGCAGCGCAGCATCCTTTTAATTCCAAACAGTGCATGAACTGAGCAAAAGGAAACTGAGTCAGGAAGAGGGCCCCACGGTACACAGACTGCTGGGCCTGGGGTTGGAATTCAAATCCAGCCTCACATACTTGCCAGCTGAGTAGCCTGGCCCTTCCCCTTGGCCTGCCTCATTTCCCTCATCTGTAGAAGGCACCTCTCCTCCAAGGTTGTTGTGAGGCTGCAGTGAGAACATCTCTGCAAAGTGTGTAGCCCAGGGCCTGGCGCACAATTGACACTTGGTGAATGTTCGCTGGTGTACAGTAGGCACTCAGTGACTGTTTGCTGGCACACAGTAGGCACTTGGTGAATGTTTACTGGCGCATAGTAGTCACTCGGTGAATGTTCGCTGTCCTCATTATCTTCACTTGCTTGAGCTCACACAGCTGGCAGAGATCAGAGGGAGATTTAACCCCAGTTCTGGGTGCAAGTCAGTGCTTTAGAGAGGACAGGGCTTTGGCTTCAGACACAGAAGCTCCAAGTTTGCATCTGGCTCCTTCTCCTGACTCCATTCATCAGAAGCCCCCTCCCCATTCCTCCCAGCATGGGGTTTTAATTTAATTTATTTTTTAATTTAATTTAATTAATTCTTTAATTCTGTAGAATACAGACCATGGCCACCTCCTTCCTCCGTTCACATTGTTTGTCCCCCGTGGTCTGTTGCGCAGTCAGTGTTGGTGGCCCTAATCCTGTGGCTTCCCCATGACCTACTCCCATGGAGCCACCTGGGGAAAGCAGGAGCCACCAGGCCTTGTTAGCTCGTGGAGCTTCCCTAGATTTCAGGTGGTTGGCACCTTTAGGATGCTGCGCCTCCCCCCTTCCTGAGCTGCCTGTCCTGGCCATCCTGGGGGTGGGCTGATCAACCCCTGGGGGAGGGGCAGCCAGAACAGAGATGGACCTCCCCCTGCTGGTCTTTGGTTCCTGCCGTCTTGCAGGATGTGTTTCTGAAATGTAGCCTGATGGAGACGCATCCTGTGTGGTGTGGTGGAAGAGTGGCCGGGCTGGAAGACTTTTGTTCAAGTGTGGCTGCTGACACACAGTGGCTGTGCACCCCTGCTCTGGTCCCCAGACTTCTCATTCAGCCGGGACACTGAAACTGATTACAGGTGAACTGCCCATCTGCATCGAGGAGAGACAACGTTCATGCTGGGAGGTCCTCGTGCTAATTAAAGAGTACCCAAAACACCCACATCCAAGTGGGCCAGGACTCCCCACTGTGGTTGGGTTAGTGAGTGCTGATGAACCTAGCACCTTCCCACCCTCTTACAAAGCCTCTAACGTGCAGGCAGCTTCCTGGAGGAGCAGCACACAATGAGGAAGAATGACCCTGTTTGTCAGGCCTCTTGTCAGATCTGGCTACCCGGGACCACCTGAGCAGAGGGGACGTGTTGGGGCCCGGCTTTCCCCGAGGGCCCCTCTCCCTCGTGCGGCTTCAGTGGCTGTTGGCGGTGGCGCGGTGTTTGAGGAAGCTTGCTCGCCTCCTTCTCTGGCTTTCGTCAAGGATACCTTTGATATTTGTGTCGACCACTTTCACCAAAGACTCTGTTTATCTCTGCCTCTGTCCTGTCTTTTTTTATATTTTTTGTCTGTTAATTTGTTAACTTTTAGTTTACAAGATTCAGTTCCACAGTCCCTTGAGTTTCAAATTTTCTCCCCTCCCTCTCCTTCCCCCTTCCCATGGCGGCTTGCAGTCAAGTATAGGATCCGCAAATCCTTTCACATTGGCCATTAGTCTGGTTGTACAGAAGGGTTGTAACCGATGGAATGAACGACGGGAAAGAGGAAACAAAACCAAACATGGAGTAGAACGCTAGCATGTAGATTCCTTCAGTCTCCATTTAAACTCTGGTCTTTCCAGCTCTTTCTCTGATTGTAGGCATCTCCTTCCATCCTGAGACTTGTAGAGTTGTCTTATAGCTGTGCGTTGCTGAGAAGAGTCCAGTTTATCAAGGTTGGTTGTCCACATACGATGTGTCTGTGACTGTGTATAGATTTTTCCTGGTTCTGCTCTTCTCACTTAGCATCAGTCCATATAAGCCTCTCCAGGTGAATATTAAGACCGTCTCCTCCCCATTTCTTATAGCACAATAGTATTCCATTACATTCATATGCCACAACTTGTTCAGCCATTCCCCAATTGATGGGCATCCCCTTAATTTCCAGGTTTTTGCCACCACAAAGAGAGCTGCAATAGATATTTTTTTACATATGGGTCTTCCTCCTACTTCTATGATCTTTTTGGGACACAACCCCAGAAGTGGTATTACTGGGTCAAAGGGTATGCAATTATTTATAGCCCTTTGGGCAAAGTTCCAGATTGCTCTCCAGAATGGTTGAATCAGCTCACAACTCCACCAACAATGCATTAGTGATCCAATTTTTCCACATCCTCTCCAGCATTTGTCATTTTCCTGTTTTGTCATCTTAGCCAATCTGACTGGTGAGATGTGGTACCCCAAAGTTGTTTTGATTTGCGTTTCTGGAATCAAGAGTGATTTAGAGCATTTTTTCATATGCTTATAGATATCTTTAATTTCAACCTCTGAAAATTGCCTGTTCGTATCCTTTGACCATTTATTAATTGGGGAATGACTTGTATACTTATAGATTTGACTTAATTCTCCGTATATTTTAGAAATGAGGCCTTTATCAGAGGTACTGGTTGTAAAAATTCTTTCCCAATTTCCCCCTTCCCTCTTAATCTTGGTTACATTGGCTTTGTTTGTACAGAAACTTTTCAATTTAGTGTAATCAAAATTATCCATTTTGCATTTTATAATGTTCTCTAATTCTTGTTTCATCATAAAGTCTTCTCTTCTCCATAAATCTGACAGGTACACTATTCCTTGCTCTCCCAGATTGCTTACAGTCTCAGCCTTTATACTCAGATCATGCAAACATTTGGACTTGGTATACAGTATTAGATGATGGTCTATGCCCAGTTTCTGCCATATTATACTCCAGTTTTCCCAGCAGTTTTTGTCAAATAGTGAGTTCTTATTCCAAGAACTGGGGTCTCTGAGTTTATCAAACAGTGTATTGCTATAATCGTTGACTACTGAGTCTTTTGATACCAATCTATTCCATTGATCCACTGCTCTATTCCTCAGCCAGTACCAAGTAGTTTTGATGACTGCTGCTTTATAATACAGATTAAAATCTGGTATGGCTGGGCCACCTTCCCTAGCATTTCTTTTCATTAACTCCCTTGATATTCTGGACCTTTTGTTCTTCCAAATGAATTTTGTAACTATTTTTTTCTAGCTTTATAAAGTAATTTTTGGGTAGATTGATTGTTATGGCACTAAATATGTAATTTAATTTAGGTAAAATTGTCATTTTTATTGTATTACCTCGACTTAGCCACAAGCAATTGATGTTTTTCCAGTTAGTTAGATCTGATTTTATTTGTGTGAAAAGTGTTTTGTAGTTGTGTTCATAAAGGTACTTGGTTTGTTTTGGCAGGTAGATTCCCAAATATTTTATAATGTCTACGGTAACTTTAAATGGGATTTCTCTTTCCCTCTCTTGCTGCTGGATTTCGTTAGAAATATATAGGAATGCCGAGGGTTTATGTGGGTTTATTTTATATTTTGCAACTTTGACAAATTTACTTATTATCTCAAATAGTTTTTTACTTGATTCTCTAGGATTCTCTAAGTATATCATCATATCATCTGCAAAGAGTGATAGCTTAGTCTCTTCTTTGCCTAATTTGATTCCCTCGATTTCTTTTTCTTCTCTAATTGCTACTGCTAACATTTCTAGTACCAGGTTGAATAAGAGGGGTGAGAGTGGACATCCTTGTTTTACCCCTGATCTTATTGGAAATGCTTCTAGCTTATCCCCATTACATATAACACTTCCTGATGGTTTTAGATAGATGCTACTTATTATTTCAAGGAAGACCCCATTTATTCCTATACTTTCTACTGTTTTCAGTAAGGAATGGATGTTGTATTTTGTCAAAAGCCTTTTCTGTATCGAGATAATCAAGTGGTTTCTGCTAGTTTTGTTGTTGATATGATCAGTGATATTGATGGTTCTCCTATCCATCCTGAACCATCCTTGCATTTCTGGAATAAATCCTACTGATCAAAGGGTATTATTCTTGTGATAAGTTGCTGTAGTCATTTTGCTGATATTTTGTTTAAAATTTTTATATCTATATTCATGAGGGAAATTGGTCTATAATTTTCTTCCTCCATTTTGTCTCTTCCTTTAGGTATCAGTACCATATTTGTGTCATAAAAAGAATTTGGTAGGACTCCTTCTTCACGAATTTTCCCCAAATAGTTTGTAGAGTATTGAAGTCAGTTGTTCTTTAAATGTTTGGTAGAATTCACTAGTAAATCCATCTGGCCCTGGAGATTTTTTCCTGGGAAGTTCGCTGATGGCTTGTTTGATTTCTTTTTCTGAGATGGGGTTATTTAAGTAATTTACTTCCTCTTCAGTTAATCTGTACAACTTATGTTTTTGTAAACATTCATCCATTTCACTAAGATTGTCAAATTTATGTGCATACGATTGGGCAAAATAATTCCCAATTATGGTTTTAATTTCCACTTCATTGGAGGTAGATTCACCTTTTCATTTTTGATACTCGAAATTTGGTTTTCTTCTTTCGTTTTTTTTTTATTATATTGACTAAAAGTCTACCAATTTTGTTGGTTTTTTTCATATAACCAGCTCTTAGTTTCATTTATTAATTCAGTAGTTTTCTTAATTTCATTTTTATTAATCTCTGCTTTGGTTTTCATTATTTCTAATTTAGTATTTAATTGAGGATTTTCAATTTGTTCTTTTTCTAGCTTTTTTCAATTGCATGCCCAATTTGTACACCTCCATTTTCTCTATTTTATTCATGTATGCATTCAGGGATAGAAACCTTCCCCTAAGACCTGCCTTTGCTGCATCCCACAAGTGTTGATGCGATGTCTCATTATTGTCATTCTCTTGAATGAAGTTATTAATTGTTTCTGTGATTTCTTGTGTGACCCACTCATTCTTTAGGATTAAATTATTTAGTTTCCAATTCATTTTTTGCTTATCTTTCCATGGCCCTTTATTGCATATGATTTTTATTGCATCATGACCTGAGAATGATGCATTTACTATTTCTGCCTTTCTGCACTGAATAGGGAGGTTTTTATGCCCTAGGACATGGTCAGTTTTTGTGTATGTGCCATGTACCACCAAGAAGAAGGTATATTCCTTTTTATCTCCATTCAGTTTTCTCCAGAGATCTATCATGTCTAGCCTCTCTAAAATTCTATTTGCCTCCTTAACTTCTTTCTTGTTTATTTTGAGGTTAGATTTGTCAAGTTCAGAGAGGGGGAGATTGAGGTCACCTACTCGTATAGTTTTGCTGTAGATAGCAAAACTTCTTCCTCTAATTCCCTTGACTTTTCCTCTAGGAATTTGGATGCTATACCGCTTGGTGCATATATGTTAAGTAGTGTTATTGCTTCATTCTCAATGGTGCCTTTCAGCAGGATGTAGTTTCCTTCCTTATCCTTTTTAATTAGATCTATTTTTGCCTTTGCTTTATCTGAGACAGGGATTGCTACCCCCGCTTTTTTTTACTTTAGCTAAAGCATAATATATTCTCCTCCGTCCTTTTACCTTTACCCTGTGTGTATCCTCTTGTTTCAGATGTGTTTCTTGAAGACAGCGTATTGTAAGATTGTGGTTTTTAATCCATTCTGTGACCCACCTTTGTTTTATGAGAGCGTTCATCCCATTCACACTCACAGTTATGATTACTCTTTGTGTCTTTCCCTCCATCCTATTCTCTCCCCTTTTATGTTTTTGTCTCTTCCTTTTCCCTTCCCTTCCTTTAGTGTTCCCTCCCTGTGACCCCCCCTCTTTACCTGCCCTTTCCCCTCACTACTATTTCCCTCCCTTCTAACCACTCCCCCTTCTTATCCTCCCTTGCCCCCTCCTAGTGCCCGTAGGGCATAATGGATTTTTATACTTACTGGAGTATGTTATTCCCTCCTTGAACCCAAACCAAGGAGAGTAAATTTCATACAGTGCTCCTTTCCCTCCATTATAATGAGTTTTTGGGTCTTTTCACATTAGAATCCTAAACATAACTGATTATGTTGATCCCTCTTTGAACCAGAACCAGTGAGAATAAAGTTCATATGATGCTTATCTCTGTCCTTCCTTCCCCTCTACTATAGTGTGTTTTTATGCCTCTTCACGTGGCATACTTTACCTTTTTCTGCCTCATCCTTTCCTTTTCTCCCATTAACATCCGTTCATACCCCTTAATCAGTGTTTTTATCGTCAGATTAGTTCATTTATACCCACACCCTCTATCTGTGTATATCCCTTTTAAATGACACAGTAATTATATAAATTTCAGTATTGACAGGTATCTGCTTCTCATATACGGATGTAAACAGTTTGCTCTAATTGAATCACAAGGTGTGTGTGTGTGTGTGTGTGTGTGTATGTGTGTGCGCACGCACGTGCGTGTATATGTGTTTTCCTTGTTTACCTTTCTATGTCTTTCTTGAGTCTTATAATTGGAGATCACATTTTCGATTGAGCTCTGGCTTTTTCATCAGGAAAGTCTGGAAGTCCCTTAGTTTGTTAAATGACCATCTCCTTGCCTGAAAGATTATGCTCAGTTTTGCCGGGTAGTTGATCCTTGGTTGCAGTCCAGGCCCTTTTGCCTTATGAAACGTCAGATTCCAGTCCCTCCAGTCTTTTAATGTAGAAGCTGCTAGGTCCTGTGTAATCCTGACTGTAGTTCCACAATATTTGAATTGTTTCTTTTTGGCTGCTTGCAGTGTTTTCTCCTTGACCTTGTAATTTTGGAATTTTGGCTACTAAGTTTCTTGGAATTTTCAATTTGGGATCTCTTTCAGGAGTCCAGTGAATTCTTTCGATAACTATTTTATCCTCTGATTCTAGGACCTCAGGACAGTTTTCTTTGACAGTCTCTTGAAGGATATTGTCCAGGTTGCTTTTTTCATCATGGCTTTCTGGTAGACCAATAATTCTTAGGTTATCTCTCCTGGATCTGTTCTCCAGATCAGTTGTTTTTCCAGTGAGATATTTTACATTTTCTTCTTATTTTTCAACCTTCATGTTTCATTTGACTGACCCTTGATGTATCATAGAGTCCTTAGCTTCAATTTGACTGATTCTAATTTTTAGTGAATTACTTTCCTCAGTAGATTTTTGAAGCTCTTTTTCCATATGTTCAATTTTCTTTTTTTTGGCAAGTATGTTCTCCAGGTAGATGTTGAACCTCCTGTCCCAGTTCACAAATTTTACTTTTTAAGAATTTGTTTTTTTCAGCAAGAATTTTTCCAGTTCGGTCACTGTAGATTTAAATTTATTTTCTGACTCTCTAATTTGGCCTTTAAAATCTTCTTTGAGCTCCTTCAAGAATGCTTTTTGGGCTTGAGATCAGTTCGTATTTCCTTCTCTGGTCTCTGGTGTGGTATGGAGTCCATGTTGTCCTCTGTAAACGTTTGGTTGTTCTTGCTCGCGATAATAAGATCGGTCATTTTTCTTGCTTTTCCATTCTCAGCTTCCTTCTTTCCCATTGTGTTTGCCTATTTCCTAATCCTGCTTCTCAGGCGGGGAGCTAAGGGCCTGGTTGTTGACTTTGTGTGCTGTGGTGTCTGGGCATCTAGACTGAGGCCAAGGCTCACAGAGTAACCTGTGCGGGAGGAGTGGTCTGGCCACTTCAGGTTTCTGCCTCTGTACCCCTGAGCTACAGCTCAGGCAGACTCAGCAGCTGGCGGGCAGCAGAGTTGGTGTCTGCAGATTCCCCTGGTGGTGCTAAGGCCCACCTGGGCTTCTGCTGTTAGTGCTTGCTGGCTCCACAACCCTGGGCTTTTGAAAGCTCCTGCTGGCCAGCTTAGGGGGCACTTGTTGGGATGCCTCCCACCCTTCACTTCAGACTCCGTACTGCTTCTGTTACACCCTTCTTCAATGTCTCCCAAGCCTGAGGCTGTTCCCACTATTTCAGGATTTTACTCTGTGTGGGACATTTATCTCTGGGTTCTCAGGGTCAGGGATGGGGAATCAGAGCAGCTAGGGTTTACTCTGCCATCCTGGCTCCTAGAGGTTCAGGTAGGTGATTTTTAAAGATTCAGGCTGTGGGCTAATAGCCCCAGGAGAATCTGCTGTCACTGCTATGGACTCTGTGCTTTCTCCTACCCAGCTTCAACAGAACCTCCATCCTGATGTGAAATGGCTGCGAACCACCCTTGGGGTGGGTGAGTCTGCTGGCTGAGGATTGCTCTCACTCAACTGTAGTCTGCTCTCAGGTCTGCACTGGTGCAGCCCCTTGTGCTCCGTGGCCCCCTGGCCAGACCTTCATGGGCTCCTGCCACGCTCAGTCTCCCAGTGGATTCTTTCACTTGCCTCTGTCTTGTCTTTCCAGATAGATGGATGGATGGGCAGATGGATGGACGGATGGATGGATGGATAGCCAGGTGGATGGATGAGTGAATGAGAACTCCGTGTGTGAGTGTGCTGGCACCACCTTTCAGGAAGGGCATTGATTGGGGTGAGAGCATCCAAAGAGAAATAGGAGTGGCAGAAGGTCTCTGGATTATGCTGTGTGAAAGTAATTTGAAGGACCCTGGAGTGTTGAACCAGGCAAGAGAAGAGTTTTCTCATTTCTGTTTCCTCATATTTGGAAAACTGTGCTGTGGAAGAAGGGTTAGGTTTGTGTTTTGGGGCACCCATGGGTGGGAACAGCAGCAGTGGGCAGAAACTGGGAAAGGAGGGGGATTGGAAAAAAGGACACTTCTTAGGAGGCCATTGTGAAAATTGAGTAGGAAACTCCAGCCTCAGGAGGGGTCTTTACATACTCAGACCCCGGGAAATTACATGGGCGTGTTCAGTGACTGAAACAATCCAACATGTCCTGTACAGACCACAGTACAGATCCAGGGAGCAGCAGCAGAAGGCACCCACCTCACAAGGATGCCCTGAATATTGGGAATTAGAGAAAGTAGGGTATGAGAAAGTGAGGCATGAGGCAAGGTCCCCAAGCTTCTGGGGTGCACCCACAGCCCCCATTCTAGAGGAAGAATTCTTTCTTTGCAAATATGCAGGAACAAATCTTACTACAAATCAACTGATGGGTCCCAAAGGACCTAGAATTCAAAAAACTTCCTAGATGAAGTGGAAAATCAGAAGCCTGTGGTGCTGAGTCAGAAGAAAACCTCCCAGCTGTGTCTTCGGAGACTGCTGACAATGCTGAGAAATATTTAGCTCATCTGGTACCCAAGAACAGGGCAGAAATCATGGGACCAGAATGGGGAATGAGGCAGGCAGCGTCCACCCAGATCAGGCATCAGCAGCGTCAAGAGGCCCAGGTGCCCATCCTGCTGCCTCAGCCTCTCACCTCAGGGTCCTCCCTGGGGATAGTCACAACACCCAGCCTTGGAGCCATTGTGATAAGGGTGTGGCACCCCTGGAAAGCCTTGTAGACATGCAGGTTCTTCTTAGCCAGCCATCCTGCAAATTTTCAGTCATGTCTGACTCTTCATGATCCCGTCAGAGGTTTTCTTGGCAGAGATACTGGAGGGGTTTGCCATGTCCTTCTCCAGCTCACATTGCAGATAAGGAAACTGAGGCCAACAGGGTTAAGTGAGTTGTCCAGGAAGTATCTGAGGCTGGATTTGAACTCAGGTCCTCCTGACTCCCGGCCCAGAACTCCACCCACTGTGCCACCTTGTTGCCCCATCAGCCATCAGAATAATCCTGTTTCTTTTAGTCAGTCAGCAAAACCTTTAAGAAATGGAGGATTGTTTACAAAAATGTTAAATGCCAGTGATATGAAATGAAAGGGATTTTCTAAAAAGAAAGTTTTATTCCGGTTGGGCCAGTGCCCAGTAAAATGAGTGTTTTAGTGTGAGAGTCACACAGAGCCAGAGAATTACGTGTCCACAAAGCTGCATGTCTGTACTCAGTCCAGGCTGGCCCGTCTTCCTCCTGTGGCTTGCAGAGCCGTCCCACTTGTCTGGACTTCCTTCTGCCCTGCTTCTCTTCTGTACATGAAAAAAAGAAATGCTTTTGTGACCCCTTTCCTCCTTCTAGCAAATGGCCCCTTCCACCTCCTGGAACTACCTTCCCCCCCAGAAGGTAAAAAGAAAGACAGCCCTTGAAGCAGACAGACACAGTCAAGCAAGGCAGATCCCCACATTGGGCGGGTGGGACAATGCCTGGTTCTGCAGCCCCTCGCTGTTCTGTCAGGAAGGAGCAGCCTGCACTATCATGGGACTCCCAGCTGCTCTGGTAGTGATCAGCAAACATGGCAGTCCTCACAGAGAGGGGAACTGAGCCAGCAGGACAGGAGGGGGCCCTCCACCTCCTCTGGGTCAGTCCTGACTGAGGCTGCTGAAGCTGTAGGCCTGCCAAGGCCTGGGATCGATACAGAGGATGAGGAGTAAGGCCAGTTAGACCAAAATGCCATTTCCTGCATAATAAAAACAGCAGGTTCAGGGGCTTCCCCAGCTCAGGAGCTCCTAGAGGAAAACCTCATCCACAATGATCTACAGGTGGACTCTGTGAAGCGTTTAAAGATCTACTGTGCGTGTGCTAACTCATGGTCCAAGAGAGAGTGGGAAGGGGGTACTGTCTGCATGCAGGACGCTGGAGTGAATGCTCCCTATGCATCTGTGTGTGCAGAGACCCAGACTTACTGGGTGTGCATATGGGCGGGGGCACTCACAGGGAGGGAGAGATGTGGAATGGGCAAGATAGAGCCATCCGCTGAAGGAATACGAGGGGCTTTGGGGAGAGAGGCCAGAGTCTAGGGTGACCACACGTTTACAAGACTGCATCCTTGGGCAGGGCTTCCTTCAGTGGAAACAATGCTTTGGAGGAGGGAAGGTTGGCAGCGGAAGATGATGAGGTCCTGGTGGGCTGCTTCAAGCTGGAGAGGGTTCAGCCCAAGCTGGAGGGGCGCCGTCTGTGGGGAGAGGGGACCACTGTGGAGCCTTCTTCCCATCTTTCCTTCTCTCCTTTCTTTCCTCACATCCTCCCCTTCTCCCTCCTTCCCTTCCTCCCTCCCTTCTTCCTTTTGCCTTTCTTCCTTCTTTACCCTCCCCGCCACCCGAGCTTTTCCAGAATCCGTGTCCATAAAGACAAGCATCTGCAGGCATTGTTGGTGGGGCTGGCCCCCTGTGCAGTCAGTCTCTAGCCTCAGAAAGCAGAGCTGGGGGAGATGCCCAAGACATTGCCTTAGCAGGCATCCCACCACATCAGCCCCAGGGCATCTCCGCAGGCGATTCGGGTGCCGCCTGCATCAGGACCAGCCGAGGAGGCGGCCTCTCCTCTTGCACAGGGAGCCACTGGCCGCTCGTTTCCTAGGTAACCAGGAGGCAGGCTGAGGGAGACATTGGAAGGGGCTTTCTCCAGTGTCTCCCTTCGTCATCCTCCGCCGCTGCTGTCACCAGGGAGACAGAAACAAGACAGCCCTGTTTCTTCCCCATACCTGGGGGCTCGTCAAAGACAGCAAGCCCCAATAAGGTCCCTGGTGTATAGGGAAGGGGTGGTATGAGCAGAGTTCTTTAAAACCAGGTCAGAGGAGCATCTGAGGAGGCGTCAGGGCAGGTGTGTCTTGAGTGTCTGCACGGGCAGTGGTGGAGGGGTCAGTGGAGGGCAGAGTGGTGGGCTCGGCATCCACGAGATCTCAGTTTAAATGTCACCCCAGACACTGACTGGCTGTGTGACTCTGGGCTCCTCTTTCCCTCAGATTCCCCCAATGACAACACTCCCTCTCAGGGTCACCATGGGTGCTTTATGGGCCTTAGAGCAGCTGGGTCCATCCCACCGTCCCTGTGGATCTCGGCAGGCGGAAGGAGGGTTCATGTGGCTCTGAGCATTTTTTTCTGTTCTGTCTCTCACAGGTTTATCTCTATGAATACAACACTCTTTCAAAGCCCGTGGACAAGCCCCGGCAATGCCTTCCGTATGCCACCGTGACTGTCAGATTCCTCGGGCAGAAAGCAGAGAGTGGGCCCACTATCACATCCATGCGGTTTCTCTCTGCGGGATTTTCCAAGTGGCCTGGTAAGCCCCCGCATTCACTGCCTGCCTTTCCCCTCTCCATTGGCTGTTGGGAGAATGAGAAGTTCTGTTTAAAAATAAGCAAAGCGTGTAAAGCCGTGGGGTCTCTCAGGTGTGCTAGTCAGCGACCTGCAGGTCTGGGCTGGAGGGATACTCCCACGATGCCCTTCGAGGTTCAGTTGGCATCGTCAGTGTTTTCTCTGTCACTTTTGGAAGTCTTGTCAGTCAACAAGGCCAAGGGTCCAGCCTCTCCTGGAGGCCTGAGCCCATGCCCAAGGTGGAGCTGCTGCTAGCCCTGTCCGAGAAGTTGGGAGAGTCAGGGGGTTGAGGCCACAGGTGGCCCCTAGGGCTTTGAGTGTGGCCCTTTGACCGAGTCTAAACTTCACAGAACAAATGCCCTTCATAAAAGAATTTCTTATGTAAAAGCTAGGCTCGGTCAAGAGGCTGTCCCCGAGGCCACTTGTGGCCTTGATACTGCAGGTTCCCCACCCCTGGGATAGGCTGATGGATAAAGAGGTAGCTGCCACTTAAAGAGGGTGATCTTGGTGATCTCGTGATCTTGGTGCTCTTCTCCACATCCTCTCTTTGCAGTGGACCTTTGGGTGGCCTCTGGGAGTGTGGCCATAGTTTTCACTCCCAGGACACAGTGGTCTTTATTTACTGTGTGACAGAGGGAAGAGCAGCAGCCTTGAATACCCAGCCTGATAGAGTTAAAAGAGAGCAATTCCATGCTTTTGCCTTAGCTGTGCCCCCTGCCTGGTGTGCTCTCCCTCTTCACCTCTTCCTTTTGGAATCCCTAGCTCCTGTTGAGGCTTGGTTTAAGCCCTGCTTCCCACACAAGGGCTTCTCTCATTCCCCAGCCAGAATGCCCTTTCTCCCCAGATAATTAGTTTGTAATTCCATGTTTTTCATTTCATCTTTGCATCCACGGGGTCCTTCCTCAAGGGCTGGGCTGGTTTCATTTTTGTCATTGTATCTGCAGCCCCTGCCTGCCGCAGAGAGGAGGCACCTTCACAGATGTTTGTGGATTGCTTAATCTGATTCCATAGGAGCTTGTTTAGACCTTGGGCTGGGGGCAGGGTGCCGCTTCCTGCCTCTTCCCTTCTGTGCATTTACTGTTTGTAGTCTTTCTGAGAGGTACCTGCTACCCACAAAGGCACAGAATTTGAGAGTAGGGGGAGGCCTCCTCAGGCCTCGTCCAGTCCCCAGCAGGAATCCCAATAGAGCTGATGGACAAAGGGGGTCCCCCAGTATCTGCTGGAAGATGCCCAAAGAGGGAGGAGCCGTCTCCTCCCTTTTTCAGGCAGCCCCCTCCCCTTTGGAGCACCTATTGTGGGGGGAGGCAGAAAGCGAGTCCCTTGTCCACACAACAGCCCGTCACCTCCCATGTCCTCCTGGAGGCTGAACAAGTCGTCCTGCAGCTACACTTCCTGTGGTCTGGATTCACGGACCCTCCCAGTCCTGCCTGTCCTTTTTTTCAAGAACCCCTCCAGTTTATCAGTGTCTTCCTTGAACTGGAGTGCCCAGGTGTGACCAGGACTCTGAGGAGACCTAAGAACCCCAGATCCTTTTCTGAACAGCTGTTACCTAATTATCCCTCTCTGCACTTACGACTTTGAAATGGATTTTTGGGGTACCTAAATGTTAGCCTTTACATCTGTCACTAGTGAATTTCAGCTTCAAAGTTGCTGCCCAGTGTTCTAGCCTGTCAGGAACTTCCTGCATGCTGAGTCTGTCCTCTAGTGGCTAGCCATCCTTCCGTGCTTTGTGTCGCCTGCACATTTGATGACTGCCTCTCTGGAGGTCATTGGTCCGGATGTTCAGTAACACAGGACCAGGCACCGATCCTGGAGACCACCCCCTCCCCACTGACATTGAACCACTTACACTTGCTCTGCATCCAGCCATCCCGTTAGAGCTGAACCCCTTTGTGCATGGGTGTAGGGAGTTTCTGGTGGGAAAACTCCCTCTGTTTGCCAGTGCAGAGCAGTGACTTACCATCCTAAAAAGCTGCCCAGAGCAGCAGCGGGTCAGGCCCCTTGCCCAGAGTCATCCAGGCCAGGGGGCATTAAAGGTGGGACTTGAACCCAGAGCGTCTTGGCTTTGAGGATCACTCCTTAGCCGCTGTCTCAGGCATTGCTGGTCTTAGAAGCTCTCCTCAGGGTCATCCTGCCCAAGAGACCATCCTTCCTGAATTTTCATCCAAAGCCCCTCAATCCAAATTTTTTATATTCGTAATACTACATTAGACACACTTTTGTACGGATATAACCATTTCTCCCCCTCAGTTTGCGATGCTAGAAAACCAGTTAAGGTTTCTCCACAATATCCATCACCACCAAAGATTTAATATTGGACATTCAGTCAGTACTCCTTCATCGAGCACTCACTTTACACCAGGCAGTGTGTAAATGCTGGGGATACAAAGAAAAGGAAAAACACAGTGTCCTGTTGTCAGAGGGCTCCCCTTCCAAAGGGAGACTGCAGGCAAAGGAAGAGGCAGTGACTACATGTTTCATATGTGTATGTGTATGTACACACACATGTGCAGAGAGAAAGGATAAAGAGTTGATGGCAGGGATTCTCAGAGGGGAGTCTCTGGCAGGTGGGCGCAGGGGCCCTTACAGCAGAAGGACATGTTTGAGATGAGTCTCAAAGGTTGCTACGAAGAGGTAGATGTGAATTGTGGGTGGGCCCTAGGCAGCAGGAGAAAGCTGGGGAAAATGCCCAGAGCTGAGACGTTGGTATAGGGAAGGCTGAATGAGAAATGGCCAGGTAAAAGATGTGGTTATCACCCCATCTCTGAAAGCAGGCCCTTGGAGCAGATGACCTCCAGAGTCCTTTCCAGCCTTCGTTCTTAGAGTTCTACTTGACTTCGTGCCCATCTGTTATAGGCAGATGATTTTCACCCATCTGTCTTTTTTTTTCTTTTTAATTCTCAGCAGATCAAAGGGGCTCTCTGAATAACTGTACCATTGCCAAAAGAATTGGGAAGGGAAAGGACGCCACAGTCATCTATGAGCATTTCCCAAAGTCTGCGGATCCGTCGGCCCAGGACAGCTGCTGCTGTGCTGCAGAGATGAATACTTTGGCCACTAATGGATCCTCTCCCCACGGAAATGCACAGGACAGTAACTTCTTCACTGTAGGCCCCATTGATGGCCAGACTGAGCATAATTTAGCAGAAGGCCACAATCCGTCTCAGGTGCAAACAACCGAGGCTAGCCTGCCCCTCCCACCCAGTGGGGATGCCACCCAAAGTGTGAATGGGGACCTGTTGATAAACGTTAATTACCTTGAAAAATTCCTCACCACCCTTTCGGCTGCAATGGCTCTTCCTAACAGTGTTGGTGCCAGTACCGTGACAACCTCCAAGCTTATCAAGGACCCTCGGCTGCTGAAAAGAGGAGGATCTCATGACCAAGCAAACCCTGAGGCTTGCTCTGGAGAGACCCTACCCGTGGAGAGCAGGGAAGAAAGCCCTGATTCAGAAGTGAAGCCTTCACCATCCATGCCTGCGGATGCTGCCCTCCCCTCTGGAGCAGCCCCTCCTGAGCCCCCAGTGCTCCATCAGGGCTCCCCTTGCCCTGGGGGCATATTCTATCAGAACTGTGACTATGGAGCTACCCACAGGGCAGCCACGGATAATGCAAAGGAAGGCCAACCTCATCATAATCTTCAAGTCCCTCTTCCAGAATGCAAGAACCAGGAGTGTAGTGATAAAAAAATGCGTAGCTTGAGCCAGACAAACAGGATCCTTCTGCCAATTAAGAAACAAGCCAGGGGAAAGTACATCTCAGAGAGGAGTCACTTTCCTGGAAAGGGCATGCCAGTGGATACCAGTCCAGAGAGGCTTAGTAACCATAAAACGTGGAAGTTACAGCCTGCTGACTTCAAAAGTGTACGTGAAAGACATCGACCACCTTCTCCTCCAGAAACTCCGCAGGTTCAGACAGAAACCAGAGATAAATACATTCAGGATACACAAAATATGAAAAACCTGATCACAGACACAAAAAACCATTCCAAAGGAGGAAAAAATAAGTACTCCAAGAAAAATGATAGTTATGACTCTACTCAGGGAGAAAGGCAAAGCTTAAGAGATTTTTATCCTCCCCACAAGAAACACAAGACTTTAGTTTTATCCCACCAAGACAATGAAGCTTGTAAACAGGCTCAGAGTCAGGGGCCAGCTCTTCAGATGCAACCTTCCCTATCACCTCCGGAGCAAGAAGAGAAATCAAATAGCGATTGTAAACCTCGTAAATCAGAAAACAGTTACCCTACCGCAGTTGCACAGAAGTCTTCAAAAAGTTGTCTTGAAGAGTGGTTGAGATGTGAAAGAATGTACATTGATAAATATTTTTCAAAATCTCCAGAAGTAACAGAATTGAAAACGGGAAGTCTGCATCAGATACCCATTGGTACGAAGGTCAATGCTCCCCAGGACGTGGACAACAACATTGGTCAGACCAAAGAAAAGCCTAATGATTTGATTAATTTGTCACTTGATGCTAAAGTGCCTCATTTCAAGGTGATCAGAGATGAGAATGTTCACGGGGGAAATGAAAAAGAGCCAGTGTCCCCAGCTGGCCCACATAAAAATGGCAGACTGAATGCTTGTCTTGTTGAAGAGGTAGACAGGAGTCAAGATTGTCCTGTATTCTGTGACCCAGTGTTTGGAGATGATGATGCCTCTTTTCCTGATCTGAACATTTATTTTCAAGAACAAGAATTTAGAAGTGAAGAAAGGGATGGCCCACATCCTGAAAGAGAGGGAAGACAGAGTCCTTTTGTGGAAAAAAATAGAATGGAAAACATTTATGTGGATGAGAAGCAAGTTGTTTATATGAACAAAAGCTGCACCACTATTGTCAGTGATGAGAGACAGATTAAGAATTTGGGCAGGTCAGCAGTAATGTATTCTGAAGGGGTTTCTTCCACATTTAACTTAGCCTTGAAAAAAAGCTGTGTGTCTATAGAAACTGCCTTGGTTGAAAATGAAAACAGAGTTACCCCTGGGAATCAAGGAGGGACCCTTCTCAGTAGTAAAAGGAAGCTGATGCCACAAGTAGCCACGCTGTCTGAGGCCACAGGCTCCTGTGCATCCCACATACACAAAGACTCCGGGACCAGCGTGCCCTTCCCTGCTGCTTGGATGCCAGAGTCCAGTACTGGATATGAAGACTACCAAGGCGAATTCCTGGGTCTAGCCCAAGCTGTCCAGAGCCCCAGTTCTGGAGCATGTGGGAGAAATGTATTTGGAGAACACAGAGATGACATGGGACACATCGGATCCAATGAAGGCTATGAACTACCCACAATTAGCAAGGACCTGGAGTTGCTGTTTCCTCACGACCTGGCCTTTGACAACGAGATTGAAATAGAATTTGAACAATGTGAAGAGTCTTTGCTGCAACAAGACACAGCCATCCACGGCAGTGTGTCTGCTGATGGAGTGAACTCTGTGTACCAGCTGCTGGAATCTCGTATAGACTGGGAAAATTTAGTTGGAAGCAGGAGCTGGAAACCCTCAGAGGGTTCCGAAAGCTGTTCGCCAGAGGAGGATGGAAGCCAGTGTTTCCTTAGGGAAAGCAGTTGTATTTATTCTTGTACCCAGAAAAACTATAGGGAGCTCTTCTGTCCAGTGGTGGTTCCTGATTTGCAGATTCAGATTACAAATATCATTCAGTCAGAAATCACCCTTTCTCAGGAGCCAGTAGCAGTGCAGGACGAGGTACTGATGTGTACCACACCAGAGATTGCAGAGGTAGAAATGACTGATGTATGGCAAGAATCAGAGCCTGTGGCCAGTCCTTCCCAGTTTACTTGTGAGAACATAGACCGCCCTGGTGAAGAGGAACTTGGTCTGATGGTGCAGTCAGAGGCATCAGAACTTAGGGAGAATTTGGTCCTCTCCCCACCTCCCGCCTCATCAGTTCACAATGCAACTGAAAACCCTGAGGCATTGTCCCCTCAACCTGCTGCTACTTCCCAAACCACAAAGGATCAAAGTACCTGCCCACTGGCAAAGCCAAGGGATGCCCATAACAGAACTCCAAGGGTGAAGGATGGGGAGCCTAAAAGTAGCAAAGGAAAGGTCCCAGCCTCCTTAAAGGACAAAATTGTGCCAAGCAGAAACTTCAGGTCTCCAGAACCGTGTGACCTGACCAGAAAGACCATTCATCACCAGTCATCCAAGCAGTTCTCCTCTTTATCCGAGGGACGAATCAAGACCTTTTCGCAGTCAGAAAGGCACATCAGAAGTGTTCTGAATGCCCTGTACAGTGAAGCATCCTTATGCAAGAGCAAACGTCTGTCCAGAAAACTTGACCGGGCTGTTCTTCACTTAAAGAAAGCTCACAAGAGAGTTCACCGATCCTTGAAGCTCATCACTAAAGTGGGGGAGAAAAGGAGAAATAGCCCCTTGCCCAAGTCCTATGAGGTCATACGCAACAGTTTATGGGAATGTTGTGACTTGGAAGGTTATAATTTTCTGACAGAAAGAAGATATTACTCGAGGCATAATTGGCAGAAGAGAAAAGATGACAGACGGGAAGAGAAGAGAACATCAGGGCTGGAAGTGGTTCGGTCTCGGACCCTTGCCTCACACCACCAGGGCTGTGGCAGCAGCAGCAGGGACCGGGGAGCCCAGAGGTCACTCTCCATAGAAGGCCTGTCCAGTGCAACCTCTTTGAGTCGTACGAGCACACTGAGAAGCTCCAATCCTGACAGACCACGTCAGTATTCGTCTCGGGGCTCAGCATTGAGCAGAGGCAGTTGGAAAGATCCAAGAAGAAGGGCTGACTGCAAGGTCCCTGATGAACAGTCAAAAGCTTTCCCTTCTCATCACTCTGACAGGGAAAGGAGTTTGGACTTTATCTTCTTGTCTAGCATTCACACTGAAGAAAGAAGTAAGAAGCCCTCAGGTGATCTCACCTCCGGGGAGGCTTCCTCACAACCACATTCTGCTCCATCTAGAATGGAAAGAAATGTGAAGTTTTCCAATGGCCTTGGGGAAAAGAGCCTTCCCCTTGATCCCAGTAAACCAGATATAGAAGGTGATGGCGAGACTCACTCCAGAGGGAATTCTGACCTATTTGTTTCTGTCTTAAAATCAAGCACAGAACACTTTTTCAATGTTGACACTTCTGAAATGGATCATCTGAAGTTGCCTGGAGATCCTGCCAAGTTGGAAGATCACCTTCCTGCAGAAAAGTCACTAGCAGCTTCAGTGAGCTCAAAAGCAAGCTCTGGTTCAGAACACTTGATTGGGGGCTCAGGTAGTACAGCCCCCTGGACAAGCCAAGAGGGAGAGAGTGGACTTCAGAACTTTTCCTGCATCTTGGTTAAAAATAACGCAGCTGAACAGTGGGCACCCCACTCTGAGAAGCTGTCTGAGGGGCTGCCGACTGGTGGTGGTCTCACAACCCAAGCTTCATCTCTACGGCAGGAGCAGCCACCACTTCCAAATGATGGAGAGGATGCCTTAGATACAATACAGGGGCCTTGCAAAAACTCCCCTCAGAGAGGGGATAGGAAGGAGGGAAGCAGTTCTGAAAGTGTCCTTGCAGGGCCTGCTCCACTTGAGAAAAATAAAATTTGCAAGAAAAATGTTGTTGATGTTCTCCCTTTGAACACTTCCTTGGAGAACACCAGGAGTTCCTCATCACAAAAATCCGCGGTAAAGGAAAAAGATAAAAAAAGACAGACAAAATCAGCAGAGAGGGAACAACAGCCAGAAAAGCCAGTGGAAGAATCAGGTGTTTTACCAGGACCTTCTGAGGCATTTATTCAGATGGAAGGGCAAGATAAACAGGGCCAAGCCTTGGACAGTTCTTCTGTGGCAGCTGTCTCTTGGAGCAGAGTGACTCCCAGTCTGCTGGCCAGAACCAAGGAGGAGGAGGGGAGAATGGGGGCAGAATATGAGCCAGCTCTCTCCCCTAGTGCACCTCCAGCCACAATAATGGGTGATCCTGCCCCAAGGAGTAAGGAAGTCCCCCAGACATGTGACATGTATGTACACCCGGGGATGCCTGAGGCTGGCCCTGCTCAGCAGCTCCTTCCCACCAGAGAATCGGAGGAGGATCAATCTTCAGAGGACCCTACAACACTCAGTGTGAAGCTCTCGAGAATTCTGCACAAGGAAGACAAGGCATCCACACTGAAGAGTTTACAGGAACAAATCAAAACATGTCAGAATGTACTTCCTTTATTCATTGAAGCTTTTGGAAGAAAACAAAAATGTTCCTTTAAACACGTACTGATTTCCCGGAATTTGCTGGTAGAAGGGAGCGGGTGGAGTAGCTGTCAGCAGCACCTCCACCCACGAGCCGTGGATTCCCTAGTGGAACTCCAAATGAGGATGGAGACCATGCAGTTCACTGAGAACAAGAAAGGTCTCGTGGGCCACGAGCCCACGTTCTGTAGCTCGCTCTGGTATGATACTTCCCTTTATGGCGAGCTGCTCCAGGGGAATCCAGGCTACCAGCAGCAGTCCTGCCTCTACCCAGCCTTCCAAGACAGGCTCAAGTACAACGCCTTCAGTGAGTTACAGCACTACCACAGCCAGTTAACCAAGCTGTTAGAAGAAGCCAGGAAGGACAGCAAATCCTACTACACCGTCTTGAAATACAAACGGAAGATCAAAGAATGTGAAGACGTCATGAAACGCTGCTCAGACTACTTTGATTTTACTCTTTCAGCACCATTCACCTGTGGGGTTAATTTTGGAGATAATTTAGAAGATTTAGAAACATTAAGAAAAAGCACTTTGGAACTGATCAGTAACCAGGACCATTTCCCTAACATTCAGTCTTGTCCTGGGAAACAAGACCACCTCTGGATCATCATGGAAATGATCTCCTCCAAGATGCACTTTATAAAAAATTCTGAAACAGTTAGTATGAAGGTATCTCTCTATGGCCTGGAACACATCTTCTTTGACGCTGCTAAAAGTCTTGTTTGGAAAGAGGGGGGCCTGTCAATTGGCAAAAACGACTCCCCTGGGAAGATGAAGGAAGAACTACTCATATTTAACCAGTGTGCGTTCAAGAAGCTTCAGCAGATCTATGAGACTCTAGAGGCCGACGGCAAAGCAGAACGTGCTTCCAAGGGTTGGCTTGAAGAAACTGTTGGAGATGCTCCCAGTAAGCATGGTGACTGCTTAAAGGGAGAGGGGCTTGGCAGGGGAAGCTTCCGGTTTAGTGACACTCTCTTCTCTCCCCCAGATATTTGCTGTGTTGGAGAAATATTAGACCAAGCGGAATCTGCTGACCTGAAACAATTAGAGGAACTTGCAATGAGGTGCAGAGGCCACCTGGAAACCTTAAAGAAATGCTTCCAGATTCTGCAGGAGGCCTCTGCAGACAATGTCTTAATCACCGAGGACAACGTGCTGGACGTGGCCAACAAGCCCAGCCATCAGGTTGTCCTCCTGAAGCCTGAAGCGGTTGAGATGTACATTGAGGTAGTCATGCTTGCTGAGACCATTCACTTCCTGAAAAACATCATGGCCAAGAAGCTGGACCAGCCAAGGTTTCGGGGTATGCTGTGGTTTGATCTGTCTCTCCTTCCAGAGCTGATAGAAAACCAAGAAAAAAGAGCTTCTTTTTCATTTCTCAAAGAGAATGCAGCCACTTGCCTGTGGGAGGCGGTGGAGGCCGCCATCCTAGAACTGAAGGGGGATGCCACCGTCATCTGTGAGTACCCTGAAGGGGCCAACTCCTCTTACGCCCTCCAGCTGCTATCCAGAGAACTCGCAGAACTCTCTGAAATAAGGGCACTCCTCGAACAGGCTACCCCGCCTATTGCCACCTATGTGGACCTAGTGCCTTACACCACGACAGTAAATTATGGCACGACCCTTTCTGAACTTGAATACAATTATAACCA
This sequence comes from Pseudochirops cupreus, assembly GCA_028627135.1. Classification (NCBI taxonomy): domain Eukaryota; kingdom Metazoa; phylum Chordata; class Mammalia; order Diprotodontia; family Pseudocheiridae; genus Pseudochirops; species Pseudochirops cupreus. Next base: position 204,166,679 of record CM053583.1, read on the forward strand.
GTTTGCCGTGTTGTTGAAAAACCTAACTTTGGCCTCCCAGAAAGACTTGGGGAAAATAGCCCACGTCATGAAGGTCATGAGGACCATAGAGCATCTGACAGTCTCCTGTGCCGCAACTGGAAGCTGTGATGACTCCCTTCTCACCTTCCAGATGTTTTCCAATGCAGAGAAGGCTCGCCAGCATGGGAAGGAGGAGATCAGGGTCATTCCTAAGATGAAGTCCAGGAAATGGAGGCCCTGTCAGAGCGAATCACCATCTCCGAGCATACCCCACAAAGATCCAGCGGTCTCTAAAAAAAGACCCTTCCTTCGTGAAAGAAGCCAAGAGTGTCCTGATCCACCAAGCTGCAAAAAGCCAAAGGTAAGGATGTTTCCAGGTCTCAGGCCTCCCTCTACTCCCCCAAAGTTCCTGCCTCTGCCCCTCCACGCTTTTCCCGGGTCTCTCCTTGGCACTTCCTCACTTGTCTCTCAGTTAGCTCTGTGCTTGGCCTTCCCCTGACTTTAGACTGTAAGCCTCCTGAGCTGAGTCTCAGAGGAAACCAGGGAGAGGATGCCTCGCCAGCCTGGGCAACAGGCGCCCGCATCAAGGCAAGGATGTGGGAAATGGAGCATGTGGTGGGAGGACTGGCCAGATGCCAGTTTTCCTGTACTGTGCTAGGGTGGAAGAAGGAGAATGTCTAGATGGGTCTCAGTAAGTGTGAATAGTGGCTGCCCTGATGTGGTGGCACCTTTGCCCGTTTCCCGGGACTGGAACAAATTCCCATCTGTTACATCATTATGGCTTTGAATAGTATGAATTCAGATACATGTAACTGCTTTGAGGGGCTGATTATTCACGCTGTTGGAGGAGTCTGGACTTTGTAGGGGGTTCCGGTCGGGAGGGCCAGGCAGAGGAGTGTGTGCTGGACTTCGGAGCCCGTTGTGTTTTCATGAGTCGTACGTGCCCAGGTACGGTGTTGATTTTTTTAAAGGTTCTACGCGTGGCTGAGCAAACTTCTTTCTGTTTGGTAATTAGCTGTATTCGGCAGTCACCAAAGATTAATCATATCTAACTTTTTAAAAATTCTGTTCCAGTCCCTAATTTATTTCTTGTTACTTTTTTAGGTTTGCATTAATAACAGTAATGGCTAGTATTTACATGGCCACTGGGTGGCGCCGTAGTGCACAGAGCGCTGGGCCTGGAGTCGGGAAGACTCTTCCTGAGTCAACATGCGGCCTCAGACACGTATTAGCAGTGTGACCCTGGGCAAGTCACTTAACCCTGTTTGCCCCAGTTGCCTCATCTGTGAAATGAGCTGCAGAGAAAAATGGCAAAGCAGACCAGTGCCTTTGAGAAGAAAACCCCAAACAGGGTCTCAAAGAGTCAGGCACGACTTAAGCAGTAACAGCAAAGTATTTATGTAGCGCTTCAAAGTCTGCAAAGCCCTGCGCGTGTGTCTGTCTCACTTGTCTGGATCTAAAAGGGGGTGGATTGAGGTCCTGAAATATTGTGGTCTTACCGTCTGTTTCTCCTCCTAACCTTTTTTTTCTTTGAGTATTTGAATATTCTACTTTTTGTAGAAGGCATATTGAATATTGATTCTAGTTTATCGCCTTTAATTATGAAGTTGTTTCTCTGTTTATCTCTTTAAACAATTCTTTTTTGCTGTTTCTGCACCTGAGTTCATGACCTGTATCTCTTTTTTTAAAATTTCTACTGAAAAATAACGTTCTCCCCATTCTCTTACTTTAACTCTCTGTGAATTGTTGCTTTCTGGTCCAGAATGTATATTGTTAGAGTCTGCTAATACCTGAGTTCCTTGGTGGTCAGGGTCTGCCTTTTGCCCTTTTTTGTGTTTTCCTGCGCTCGACACATAGTAGGCATTTAATAAAGACTTCTTGTAATTGGCTCTTTCTCATTTCTTCTGCTTTCCTCTTCCATTACTTGAGTGAGTCTGTCCCATTTACATTCACAGTTATAACAATTGCTTTTGTATCTCTCTCCGATTCTGTTACAATTTTTCTTCTCTTTGCTTCCCACCCTCCTCTTTACAAAGAAGAAGAAGCTGGTAAGGTTGGTGTGGACTCAGTACTAGTGACCGGTGTTTGCTACCCTCTGTTTCCTTTTCTCCCTTTCACCCAGATGCCAGTCACACGTCTTTCTAAGTGTTTTCCCCTTGAAGTCCTGCTTCAGGATCCATCCCATGAGACTGGAATTCTTTTTGCTCAGGACCAATCTCTTTATGGATCATTCTTATTCCCCCATCCCTTTTCCCAAATCCTTCCTGTTTCCCACCTTAGTGAAAGTATTTCTGCCCCAGATTCTGTGTGTGTATACACATGCACACAGAGGGGAGGGTTTGAGGGGAAAAAAGGTAATGTGAATATAGCTAATGTGGAAATGTTTGTATGACTTCATATATATAGAATATTTAACTTTCCCTTTCTCAGTGGTTGAGGGGGTGAAAGGAGGGAGAAAATTTGGAACTGAAAATAAAATTTAAAAAAGAAAGAAAAAAAGGTGGTGTTTTTTACATGTTTGACCTGTCTGGTAGGCGCTCAGTGATGCACCTGCCTAGCTCTGGTGTGAGGGTGGGGTTGGACCCAGAGCATGGGGTACAGAGAGGGAAGGCACTAAGACAAGATGAGGCTGAAGAGGGGAGAGTCTAGAACTCCAGGGCGCAGCAGGCAGGCACCAAGGACATCGAGCGGCGGACGCCCAGGCAGACCGGGTCAGGGCTGGTGGGGGCAGGAAGGCCTCTAAGTGGCAGCTGCTGTAAGAGTTCACCTGCCTGCCCCTGGGGGTGGGGGGGCATGTGGCTGGAGCCTCCTGGGTCTCGGGTCTCCGCAAGCTCAGAAAGGAGACTCAGAGCAGCAGGACAGCTTTGAAAGCGACGGTGGTTGGGCCGTGTACATCTTCCTTGTGGTTCTTGGTCTGTGCAAACACTCCGTGTCTGTAAGTGCCAGAATAAGAACAGACAGAGTGTTAAAAAAGGACATAAGCCCCAGACTGTTAACCTGTCAGGCGGGATGACGGTGGGGCCACAGAGGGAGAACTCCCCCCACAACAGAAAGCAAGGTGAGCTTGAGCTGCTGGTGGGATGTCCCCGTGTTGGTTGGTAACTATGTTCCCATGGAGAAACGAGATTGTAACTGGCTCACTTTGTTGTTGTTTTTTTTAATTTATTTTATTAAATTTTTTTTGTTACATATTTTCTCCCTGTCTTTCCCCCGCCCA
>CM053583.1:204170395-204235248 GCA_028627135.1 Pseudochirops cupreus
GCTGACTTTAGTGGGAAGTATCTCTGTTTGCATTTTGGAGTTCTAGGATTGGTTTAGAGTCCTATTTTATGGGTGTTTTGGGGTGGCTATGTGAGAGCTGCGATGTGTTGCTGCTGCTACGCCGCCATCTTGGCTCCGCCCCCCCACTGGCTCACTTTGGGTCTCCTGGTCTCCCCACAGATGGGCGACCTGCTCCCGACGGATGTCAAGAAAACCAGGGAGCCGAAGGGGCCCCTCCAGGATGGAAGGTATGAGCCAAAGAGCCTGTGTTGCTAAAGATAGGCCCCAAACTTTCCCAGCTCTCAGCACCAAGGGTTCTCCTAATCAGCCACCCTCCACCACACCTGCACAAATCCCTCCTCCAGCTTGGGCAGCCCCTTGTCGCTCAGCTTCTGCTCACATACCTCCAGGACAGGGAGCTCACTTGCTGCCCAGGTGGCCCATTGTCATTTTTAAATGGAGCCAGAATCTGTGGCTTGGCCTGTTGGCCTTACCCTGCCCTCTGTGTCAAGGAGGGTGAATCCCAGCCCTGCAGATACTAGTAGTCAGGGTGTCTCCTTCCCCGAGGCCACGGCCCCCCAGCTCCTTCCAGTGACAGCTGTGTGGTGCTGTCTCCCTCCCTTCACTTCCCTGGCTTCTGGTTGCTGTGTCTGCCTGACTCCTGCCCAGAGCAGAGCCCAGTCCTGGGGGAGAAACCTTGGATGTGACCTGGGTTCGACACCTGGCTCTCCTGCCTGGTGTGTGTGCATCCAGGCAGGTCACAGCATGCCCTTTGCCCCAGTTTCCTCTTGTAAGAAAAGGGGGCTTGAAGGTATGCTCTCTAAACCCATCATGGTCTGTGATGGAGGGGGGTCCTCCTGGGGCAGAGGACGGGGTTCTCGTTCTGTAGACTGTCTCTGTTAAGGCCAGCATGGACACATGCACACACCTTGGACAATGGGGACAGAGACCCTCTGTTCAGACCCAGGGGGTGGCAGGGATGGGTGGGCCAGGCTGCCTGAAGGGAGCTGGGGAGGCCAACCCCACCCCAGGGCTGTACAACCCACCAGTCAGAGGGAGGGGACACGGGCCACAAACCTTTCCTCCATTCCTACCCACCCTGTGTGTTCCCATGCTGTCTGGACCCTGGGAACCTGGCTGCTGTGGGGCAGATCCCAGCCCCAACCCAAGCCCCTACCAGTGCCCTGGAGTCTGCAGCAGGCACTGCCCGGCAGGGCCTGGGGAGCATATGCCATACCCGTCCTCACTGCCGCTGACACAGGCTTTGCAGGCAGGGGACAGGCCATGCCCTCTGTGCCCAGGCCCATTATGTGGTATTTCTGCAAATCCACACCTCCTGTGGACTTCTGGGGTTGTCCGGGCCTCTGGGCTCTGTGTGTGTGTGTGTGTGTGTGTGTGTGTGTGTGTGTGTGTGTGTGTGTGTGAGAGAGAGAGAGAGAGAGAGCGCGTGTGGTGCATGCGAGTGTGCGTGTGTGAGCATGTAACATGGGGGGGCCGTGTGTGCACAGGATGACCCACAGGGAAGTCTCTGTCTCAAAGCCTCCCTCTCTTCATCCCAGGGAGAAGACAGCAGATGAGGAGGCCCCTCTGAGCCAGACCAGGAAGTGGTCCCCAGATGTGCCCAGGCAGGAGTCTCCAGGGTGGAGCTGCCTGCCCCTCCAACAGGGCCTCCTCAAGGACAGCCCCCCAACTGCCAAAGGCATAGCTGGGCAGCAGGGGACCCCAGCGGGCATGACAGGAAGAGGCCGGAAGAAGAGAAGTTGGTCTGAGGGGACCCTGCCTGGGGCTCCAGGCCTCCCTCCCCAGACCACTGCCCTCCAGGCCATGCCCTTTTCAGCACGTGCCAGCTTCCACAGTGAGGCCAATCTCCATTCTGCTGCCATGGCAGAGGACTTGGGCTTTGTCTGGGCAGACGGCGAGATGCTCCTGGATGGTACTGGCGGCATCCAGCCCCTGAACACGATCCCACCAGGCCACGTGGCTGTGGTCCTACAGCCCATCTGCTCTGGCCCCACAGCTTCTCACCAACCAGGTCCAAGGGCTGAGCCTCCAAATCAGGTGGCCCCAGGATCCCAGGTGGCGGGCCCCTTCTCCCAGCAGCAGCAGCAGCCTAAGGATGTGCCGGGGGTCTTTGTGCCAGCCTCTGGGGGCTGCTGGAATGGCCAGCCCCCAAGAACCCCCCAGGGGTCCCAGGCTTGGGGCCACTCATCCAACCCCTTGTATCCTCACTCTTCACGTGTCTACCACTATTGCAGCAGCGACGGCAACTCTGTCACCCAGACCTACCAAGAGATAGCGTCTCACGAGGGTCGGCCCCTGCCCACGGCCGTGGCTGTGGCCCCCGTCTATCACATGCCCGCCAATCTGCTCGGCTGTTCAGGCCCCGAGAACCCCCTGAGGAGCAGCCTCAGACAGCCTCTGCCATCTGGGCAGAGGCTCAGCTTCCGTGCCTCCCAGGGCCCCCTCCCATGCCCCGCCACCCCGTGTGCAGCCAGCCAGACCTCACCACAGGCCCCCTGCCCTCCAGGTCCAGCTGTGTTTCCAGGAGCAAGCTGCTTGTGTGGTGAGTACCCAGAGGCTTCGACCATCCAGATGTCCGGCGGCAGCCTCTGCCCCCTCTGTCTCTGTCTCTCCCTCCTCTCAGTCTGCTTCTGTCTTTGCTCCCTCTGCCTGTCAGCTTGTCTTTGCTGGGTCTTTATTTCTCTTCCTCTCCTCTCTCTCTCCCTCTTTCTCCTTTTCTCTCTTTCTTTCTCTCTCTCTCTTCTCTCTCTCTCTCTCTCTCTCTCTCTCTCTCTCTCTCTCTCTCTCTCCCTCTCTCCCTCTTTCTCTTCTTCTCTTTCTCTCCTCTCTCTCTCCCTCTCTTTCCTCTCTCTCTTTCTGTCTCCTCTCTCTCTCTCTTTCTCTCTCTCCTCTTTCTCTCTCTGTCTCTCTCCTCTCTCTCTCCCCTCCTCTCTGTCTCTCTCTCTCTGTCTCCCTCTTTCTCTCTCTCCTTCTCTCTCTCTTTCTGTCTGTCTGTCTGTCTCTCTCTCTCTCTCCCCTTCTGTCTCTGTCCCTCCCTCCCTCTTTCTCTCTCCCCTCCTCTCTCTCTCTCCCTCTCTCTCTCTCTCTCTCTCCCCTTCTCTCTCTCTCCTCAGTTGTTTATTTCCCTTGCTGATAACTTAATCTGAAGAAGGTAGGCAGCTTATCCCAGGCCTGATTGGAGCCAGTAAGAGCTAGTGGGTAAAGTGGACACGTTGGGAATCTTGGGAACCAGTGACCGCAGCCAGTAGAAGCCTGTGATGGTTAATACCAGGAGGGCACGTACCTTCGACGGCAGCTGTCCATATGGTCAAGCTGAAGGTGATTGGAGGCTGCAGAGAGCTGGGACACTCTGACCGTGCTGCTGGGGTAGAATCCAGGGAAGAATAAGAGGAGAAGGCCTCATGTAGCCACAGAAGGGTCACCCGGCCCAGGGGAGGCCTGGCCCCACACCGTCCCTGTGAAGAACCGCTCGCAGTCCTCCCTGGGCACTGGAGACTACTGCGTGCTTTGTGCTGTTGGGCTTTGTGACAGCAGCACCGCCACCATCATCAGTGTTATATCATTAATATGGCTGTTGTGGCCACCCTGGTTTTTTCAGAGGAACTCACTGGGCTCAGAGAGGCCGTCATTAGCCCTGGTCACCCGGCAAGCACATATTCAAGATGGGACCTAAACCTGGGCTTCCCAACTCCCCAGTTCAGCGCTCTTTTCCGCAGACCAGGCAGTTTTAGCTGCTGTCCGGCATTGGTCCTCACTATCAGTGGTTCTCAGGCTACTGGAAAGTCGAGGCCATTGAAGCCCCAACCATGTGAAAAGATGGTCAGTGAGTTCCTGGCTGCCCTGGCTTCCTTTAAGGCCAGACCACACCAGGCCTTGGGAGAACTAGAGGGCTCTCCACGGAGCCATTCTCCATGATCCCTGAGGAATCTGAAGGGTGGAGCAGTTGCCCCATGGCTGAAGGCAGATTCTCCACTTGGTGGGGCCTTGTGTCACTTCCTGGCATTCTGCTGCGATTGGTCATTTTACCAAGAAACTTGATGAGCATTAGGAAGAGGTCATCGCATGTCCTTGTTTGAGGGTGTTACTATACTAACGCACTGTTGGCTGACCTCCCTAGGCAGTGCCTAATGCTCCATGTAGGAATTTTATAGTGTCTTTGAAGACACGGTGGGGAGTATGAACTGGATGACCGCAGAGTTAGGTAGACCTAGAACTGAGTGAATAACCACGCCCAAAGAGCCAGTCCTGGGTGGACCTCACTGATGAGCATGGCTCACAGAGTGCCCTGGGAATCAGCCACTGGCTCAGCGTTTAACCCCTTTATCGGTGGACTTGGAGACAGATAAAGGCATGTTAATCAGCTCCACACATTGAATGATATAACCAGTCCAGAGGGGTCTTAATGGTCTAGAACAATGGCCGATGCCAGCCAGATGAAATTCAGGACTGTCCCACCCTTGGGCACCAGAAACAATCGTGTATGTGCTTGCCCAGGGCACAGCTCCTAAGCTGTGGGTGGGGTGGGCACCCATGGGTGGGCTGCTAAGCACCAGTCAGTGAGGTGACTCAGAAGGCCTCAGAGAAGTGACAGTCTGGCTGGCCTGTGCCCTCCTCTGGCATACCCAGGGTAGAGGGTTCATTCCCAAGTGATGCTAACAAGCCAGAGAATTTTCAAAGGAAAGAGAAGGAAGGAGACCCCGAGGTGGTCTCCAATGGCCCTCCCAGTGGGCCCTCTGCTAGTTTCCAGCTCCCTTGAGGGGGGTACTTGGGCTAAGCTGGGCAGGTGAGCACGTCCTGGGGGAGTCCCCTGTAGCCAGGATGACCATAGTGCCAGGGCGTGTGCCCCACGGTTTGGGCTAGGTCACAGCTGGTCAGACTCACCTGGAGAAGCCGAGGTTCTCTCTGGACAGGGGCAGTGCTCTTTGTTCTCCTGGTGCTTAGCAAAGTGTCCAGCCCTTTATAACTCCTGGCTAGTTGCACTCTCAGGTCTTAGGGTAGCCCAAGCTGGCAAGGACAGCCAGCAGACCTGAGGCCCTGCCTGGTCCTAGTTCTCTCATCTGGACAAGGAGGGGGCTGGGACAAGAGAAGCTGTAGGGTCCCTTCCCGCTGTGGCCTTAAGGTGACATCAATGCAGGACCGTGCTCCCAGGGATGGAGACACGGTTAGAGGTGACCTGCCCCCCTTTATTCCAGCAGAACTTGAGTAACTGGACAGTAACTGACAGTAACAGAATCTCAAGGCCCACTACTCTCTGGCCAGCTGCTTCCAGGGCCTGAATCAAAGGTGTGGCAGCCGGAATCTCATCAGGTCGGTGCTCAAGCCCCACGGGGTCACTGCAGATACTGCACACCCAGAGTCAGCGTTCACAATTGGAAGCAGCGGTTCTGCATGTGTGCTCCAGGCCCCCAAGGCCTCTCCAGGGCTGCAGCTAGTCAGAACCCCTGTCATCTCATACCAAGGCTTCTCCATTTCTAGTATTGTCGCTGTCTATAGCTGTGACCTACAGAAGTTCCTTTTGTGAGTGCAAAGGGATCCTGAGACCCAGGAGTGTGAAACACAACCACTGGGCTAGAGCAGTCCATCAGCATTTAATAAGCCCTACTGTGTGCTGTGGGGCACTGTGCTTGGGTCTGCATCCAGTGAGACGGCATTCAGGAGCAATAGTGGTAAGGTCCTTCACCTCTGTCCAGAGACCAACCTTGTGAGGTGGGGAGACCTGATTAAACAGCGATTTGTCTGAAAAAAGTCTGCAGCTGGATCCATGGACTTGTCATGGTCTTGCTGTCTTGTGAGGTGGCGGCCGCCACAAGCTTACAGGACCAGGAGGTGACACACCCCGCCATGGGCCCTGGTCATATCTCATTGGGAGGGCAGGGGCCAGGTTCGGGCAGCTCACTTTGGGAAATGCTTTGGTACAGAAGATGGCGAAAACCCTGAAACGATGAAGGGACTTGAGTCTGTGCCAAGTGACTCTCTTGTCGAAGGAACTGCTCTGGAGAAGAGAAGACCCATGGAGGATTTGAAAACTGCCCTCCAAGGTCCATGAGAGAGGCAAGACTTGGAATCTGTTGTGAAAGGAGCCTAGAGGCGCATTGAGGCTTGAAGCCAGGAGAAGAGCTCACAGAGAGGAAAACTCATCCTACGTGAAATGGGTGGCCTCGGGAGGTCTTGAGGCCGAGGCCAGCCAACCCCTCAGTGTGGCTTCCACAGTGTGGCGGGGTTCTTTTCCACGTATGTTTGGACTAGATGGCTGTTGAGATTCCTTCCCTCTCTGTGACCTGGAGGAATACTCCTCGTACATGGGTGAGACAATCCAATTTAATAGAAGTGTCAGTATCTCCTAAATCCAGACTCGATGCAGCATTGCCCAGAACCTCAAGTGACTTGTTTTCCAGACGAGGCAGTGGCAGAGGAGGTTAAGTGACTTCCCCCAAGTCACAGACCTTACAAGTGGCAGAGGCAGGATTGTAACGTCAGTCCAACAGTGCCAAGTCCAGAACTCCATCCAAGAGATCGTGCTGCCTCTCAGTGAACATGAGTGAGCAGAGATAAGAGGGGGTCTAGAAGGAAGAAGGCGCACTCTCCCTGGCTCCATCACGTCTTTCACCACATCTCTCCATGATGCCCCTTTCTCTCCACTCCCAGAGGGCACCCCCTGTGCAGGCCTTCATCACCTCCATCCTCCACTCAGCCAGGCCAGTGGCTCATGATTGCTGCTTGGCTTCCTTCAGTCGAACCTCAAACACCACCCCAACGATGCTTCCCTCCCAACCAGTAACGAAGAAGTATGTTTGTGCAGAACAAATTTCACCACGTCTGATGAGCCCAGCCCCGTGATCTGCCGCCTCCCTACTTCCCCAGCTATAAATCGGGGGTGCGCATCACAGCACCGCTCTCCCAGGCTGGTGGGAAGAACTATCTGAGATGGTATGGGGCAGTGCCCAGTTCCCCAGGAGGCAAGAGGCAAGCTTCATCTCCAGATAGTGTTTGTGGGACCAGCCTACCCCGGGGAAGATTTTCTAACTTCCCTATACCTTAGACCTCTGGACTTGAGCTGTACTGTCATTCGTAGTGGCAGCGATAATAGATAGTGTGCGTAGGGGCAAAGTCATTGAAAAGGATCGTGTCTGTGGCCCCGCCAGAAAAGGGGTCACTTTGTCCCTGGGTCCATAGAGTGAGGGGGAAATGACCATCTCAGGTCTGTGGAGAAGGGGGAGGGAACGGAGACGGCAGATGCCTTCTGCTCCGGGTCATTCACATCTTATATTTTGTTTTCTTGTTTCTCTTTCTTTCCCCCTGTAGCTCCCTGGCAACAAGGATCTTTGCAGAATGAACATTGAAATACTCCAGAGTCTGTCTACAGGCACAGAAGAGACTCCATAGAGGGTTTGGGGCTTGGGAGTGATGCGGTGGGGTGTTTGCTGGCTTGTTTTGTTTTGTCTTTGAATGAGTCAATGTGTTTTTCAGCTTATGTCAATTTGGTTTTAAATTCAGAAGCCATCAAGTCCAATAATTTCGCCCATTAGGCAGTAGGAAAATCCACTTTCTTTACAAAGCGTAGTTCATTTCCATGTACCTTTTCTGCTGTGCTTGATCAGGCCTTGCATTTTTGAGCCCCTCTGGGTAAGAGATGGGGGAGCCAGGCCTTCACCTTTATAAATGGTTTAGTCACATAAAAGCATTCTGTCGGGCAAGAATCTATCCATATGATACAGTCTCCTCCACACCCTTGCTTTATTCCCCTTCAGAATCAAAGGGGGTTTGTTTTCTGTTTTCAGAACAAATGCGAAAAAGGGTCCAGGAGGCTCATCCTGAATCTTCACCTTTCTTTTCTATCAAAATCGTCAAAACTTTTTAAGTTTTTTAAATGATAGGATCACCAGGTAGATATTTTTGTATCCACCACACCCAGCCTTAACTGTTTTCTTTGATGATAAGATTATCTTGGACCTTTGTACGTGTGACACATTTAAATATTGTAGAGACCCTGATTTGTACGCTTTCAGTATCTCCTGGAACAGAGATGTACTTTTGTTACTCTGGAGGTTCGGAGCATTTCTAACTGCTCTCATTATGCTGAAGACGAGCCCTGGCTTTTCCAGGGCACAGTGACTCAATATGCTATTTCTCAGTCATTGATTATGGGCCTTTGCACAACACTCATAACAAACATTAGAGAAAAAAGGAGAGGAAAGAGTTACAGTGAGGGTAACGTTACCCCTTTCTGGGACCGTGTTACGCCCCCTAACGTGGGATGCTGTGTTGGGCTCCGGAGACGTCTTTTTATGGTTTTAAAGATCACAAAACACTCTCTGCCCTCTCCTTGTAACACAGTCCATGTGGCCATGGAGGCCCTCCGAGAGCCTCTCCTGCCTCCTAGCCCAGTCTGCCCCCGTTACCTCAAGATGGAATCTAGAGGGTCGTCGCCTACTTACAGCATTCATTAAGTAGAGCATGGACCTGTCCTTTCTTTTTTTTTTTACCTGAAACAGACCCTATGCTTTCATATAGAGGGAGCCTGTCTCTTTTTTCTCCTTTGCCTGACCCTGATCCTGTGCTTTCATTACAGGATAGTAGGAGCCTGTCCTTTTTTTTCCCCTTTGCCTGAACTTGACCCCATAACTTTGATAAAGCAAGAGCCTGTCTTTTTTTTTTCATTTGCCTGAAACATGCCCCATGCTTTCATATATCAGGAGTCTTTTTTTTCCTTTGTCTGACCTTGACCCCATGCTTTCATCACAGGATAGTAGGAACCTGTCTTTTTTTCTTTTACCTAACCCTGAGCCAGTGCTTTCATTACAGGATAGCAGGAACCTGTCCTATTTTTTTCTTTTTGCCTGATCCTGACCCCATGCTTTCAGAGCTTCCAAATGCCTCCACCCATCATTTTTTGGCATCTTTCGTGCCATAGGAGAAGAATAGTCCTGAGAGCTGGTGAGGAAGAGGATGGTGTTCAGAAGCCCTGCCCCCTCCTCCCCAGCTTCTTTTCCCAGCAGATTCACATCTAAAGGGAAACCCTGCATTCCGGCAAATACCACTGATGGGAATAAGTACCCAACGGGAATGAAACATCAAAGCAAGGTCAGGCTCCTTGGTCAGGCTAATTAATCATTAAATAGCCACTTAGCCAAACCCAGACTATGAGCGGGGAAACAAGGACAAAATGGTTTTATCAGCCAGCCTCTTAAGAGGCAATAGAAAATCCTTTTTCTCTAATGCTTTACAAAACCAGCTTCATTTCCACATGGCTGTTTCACTGAGATTTACCAGGCCTGGGATTTGTAACGCCTTTCCAGCCTAGAGAATGGGCCCCAGGCCTTTGACCTCTGTAAATGGTCCATGATGGTTGTAACCATCTCAGTCACATAAAAACGTTCTGGCTTCTGTTTGATTGGGTGATAAAGACCTGGAGGTCACAGGTCAGTGTGATTGAGAATCCAAAGTCTCCTCCAGATTTTGGCTGTCTTTTCCCCTTCAGAATAAAAAGAGGGTATTGCTTTTTTATGTTTCTAGAACAAACTGCTCCCAAGAAGACAGTTTGAAGGGGCTGCCCCAGAGTCAGGTGTGGGTATGTGGGTGTGTGGGTGTGTGTGTGTGTGTGGGTGTGTGGATGCTGGCCCATCGCTTTCTTTTGCCCCTTCCCTTCAAGCTTCCCTGTCCATCAGAGGCTCTGCCGAGAGTTCCATGTTTTCATCTCCTCATCCCATTTGTCTTCTTTTTGTCATAGTCCTTGTTCAGATACATGGTGTGCGAGTGAGAGCGTGCTGTCCCTTAGGAGTAGAGCCCAAGTTAAGTGCAGGATGTGTATTCTCTTCCCCACCCACTTCATGTTTCTCGTTCTACAGAGTGAAAAGAAAACGTTTAATTAAGTTTTTCTGGAAAGTGTAAACAAGAGAAAATGCCCATTGGGAAACACTTTAAAATCCAGGGAGAAAAAAATAAACTGGAGAAACCTTGTGATCTCTGTCTGTGGTTCTGTGTGTGCTTTCTGGAGCCCTTGGAAGGCATCAGGGCCTCCTTGCCTGCCTGTTGGCCTTCGTGCTTTCCCTCCTCCTCCTCTGTGCCCTTCAGCTCTGCTGCACTGCCCCTTCACCTGGGCACTTGTTCCTTCAGTGCCCCCCTTCCTCTCCCTGGGAGGACATGATTATGGAAGCCAAGCCAAGTGAAAACACAGGGCAGGAACCTAGATTTAGAGCTATAGAGGGGACTTCAGAGTCCATTGAACTGATTCCTTCCTTTTACACATAAGGAAATAGAGGCCCAGAAAGGTTCACTGCCTGGCCAAGGTTTCACGGGGGGCCAGCTGGTGCTAGAACTCAGTAGTATCTCACTGATTGTCCTCTTGGCTCTAGGAGCATGTATGACTCAGAAATCCATAAATCAAGACTTCCTTATTACTTTTATTGATTGTCTAGACTTGAGAAGGGGATGGAGAAAAGGTTAGGCAGGTGAAACTGTTGTGTGGTTAAATATTGACCAGCACAGCCTTGGTTCCATAGCCAGTAAGAGTGGGAGGCAAGATCTGAGCTGAGGTCTTCCTGAGTCTGGCTCCTGCTCCTCAGCATCACACCCCTGCCCTCTCCCAGCATCTCTACCCGCCCTGGTTACAGAGGCAGTATCACTCCCCATCATGGTGTGTGAGATGAAAGAGTGCAGAGTCTGAATCTAAGGTCAGAAAAGGTCTTTATTCTTTCTCATGAGAAAGGACTCTACGCCCTGTCGCCCAACATGGCGTCTGCAGGGAGAGAGCGCCAGGTAGAAGGCAGCCCATGATTATATAATCTTCTAAGGCAGAAACCCAACCCCCGCAACTGGCCTTCACTCTTATTGGTAGGGGGGTTGTCCCACAACCGAAGCACCGGAATCTTTCTGAGACAAAGGACCAGGAAGCATGTGGGTGTCCAATGAAAGCAGTCTTAACCTTATTTGGCATATCTTCTGCTGTGTTGGCTCTGGGGGAGGGTCTCCATTGCTCTAATGCTTGAAGGTCAGGTGACTTGACCTTAGGTCTAGTGAATACTGAAGCCATTCTAGATTTGATTTTTCAGAATGAGGAAACTTCACTATAAATTATCCCTCACAAAGGCTTCTGTCTTTCCTACTTGGACTCTTTGGCAGATTCTCCCTTCCTCTCCTTCCCCCTCCATTCTTTTCCTGTTTTCACTCTTGGAGATCCTTCCCCCCCTCCAAGGATTTCTCCCCTCATTGGGGATGACTCCCAGAACTCTATTTCCAGGCTCCTCTAACTACTCATGCTCCAAAGGCAATCTCCCACTCCAAAACTAACTCATCCTCCCCGAAAAACTTGCTCCTTCTCCAGTTGGTCCCTCTATTTCTTCCCTAGTACATGGGCTCAGCCCTCACCCCCATCCAAGTTCCTTTGGCCTCTGCCCTCAGGGGGCTTTTGATCTAATGAGGAAAGACAGCAGGCAGATAGAAGCTGGAAAGTAGAAGAGCCTTAGGGGAGAGAGGGCCAGCCTTGTTCTGGACAACTGGAGGTAAGGCAGGGGACCTGGCAGAGTCCAAGGTCCGATGGTGAAGGCTCAGGGAGGCCAATCGCTGTTGTGCTGGCAGCAGGGTTTGGATGTGGCTCGCCATGCCATGGAGATGGTCAGACAGCCTAGTACAGCAGAGGGACCCATTTGGGAACCTCTAACGTGGCTATGTGATGGGGTGAGCCACTTTAACCTCCCTGCCTCAGCACCTGCCTCCCAGAACCGTTATTGGGACCAAATGAGAGTATCTGTGTCAATCTTTTAGTACAGCCTGGCGCATAGTAGGCATTTAAGAAACGCTGTGTTTTGTACGATCTCAACATGTATACGGTCAGTGCCATATTGCTTGCTTTCTCAAGATCTGGAGGAGTGGGAGGGAAAGAAAGAATTTGAAATTCAAAATTTTTAAAAATGAATGTTAAAAATTTTAACATGAATTTGGGAAGTATTTAACAAAGTAAAAATACATGGAGTTAGCCTGTTCCTACCGCCACCACCACCAAAAGCCCTAATTATTTCCTTCCTCCTCTGGCTCATTGTTCAGTGCCCAATTGTCTGAAATAAAATACAAACTTTAGTTTGCCAGTCCAGGCTCATAAGCCTCCCTTCCTACTATACCCCCAGAAGTCTGGAAGAATCTGACAGGATTGAACAACAACTGTGTGTCATTCATTGTCCCAGACTATAGAGATGTAAAGATAAAAATGCAAGAGGCTCTGCCCTAAAGGAACTTATATTCTATAGGGGAAGGCTCCGACTCTACACAGATTAGCTAGATACAGATACGCACATATATACACATATAAATAATTTAAAAGTAACTGTGGTGAGAGCACTAACACGTCTCCCCAAAAGTACAAGGAAGGATTCCTAGGGGAGGCAGCCCCTGAGATGAGCTTTGAAGTAGACTCAATTCTGTCCGGGAAAAGTCGGAGTTGTTGGCATGCATAGGAGAACAACTTCTGCAAAGATATGGAGGGAAGACATTGCTTGGTGTGTAGGGGAAGCAGCAAGCAACACAATTTGGCTTGAGCACAGTTGGTATGGGAGAATAATGGATGATTAGTCTAGAAGGAAAGGCTGCGCAGTTTTCAGACAAAGGAATCCAAGTTATTTATAGCATTTATCTAAGCAAAACAGTCAACCAGGAATTCTTTAGCCTTTTTTTGTGTCAAGTACCCCTCTCAGTCTGGTAAAACTTGGAGGCATCTGGGCGGGGTAGTGACAGTGGATCTTGGAGTCAGGAAAAGCTCAGTTCAGATCTAACCTCGGACACTTACTAGTCTGGAAAAAAAAATCACCTAACCTCTTCTGCCTCGGTTTCCTCATTTGTAGGCCCTCCAGGGCTGTTGTAAGGATCAAGTGAGGTAATCTACATAATGTGATTTGTAGATCTCAAAGTGTGACATATAAAGTTAACTACTAGCTTTTATGAACAAATTTGGGTTTTTAAAATCACTAACAATTGAGTATGTATGTACAAGCCCATTGCCCCACTTGAAAGGTGTCTTTTGAGCGCTAAATACAACGCTGACTCGTCTAGGATCCCCTTTATTTACTGAATTTTTCGTTTTTACTACCATGTTTTGAACTGTCCAGCAGAAAATAGGTCAGCTCCTCTGAATAAACTGCTAATTCAATAGTGAGGGCACAGATTCTCAGATTGATTTTGTGTTTGCTTAGTTTTGTTTAAATATCGAAATCTCACGTTCTAAAGGTGTGAGCCAGAGTACCTGCTTTTAGCGGTAGAGAGAGGGAGAGAGAATTTTGCTGCTAACTCCAGTTCTCACACCGAGAGAACCTCCTACTGATCAGAGAACCCAGATGAGTTTCTCTACACTTGAGATCTGGCAGCAGAACTGTGAAGCATCAGACTAGGTGAGGAATTTGATGTATAAATTCCAACTTTCCAATCTCTTTCTAAAAGAAATAAAACAGAACAGAAAGGCAGTGGAGAAGGTACAGAAAGCTTGACACGGCTAAGGTGTCCGTGGTCTCCCGATGCGGTTCCTAATTCTCCCAGGTCCGTGGAACTACTGCGGTCAGCCGATTCCAGAGCCCACCAGCTCCGGCCGGTGAGTCTTCTACTCCATCAGACCTTAATTCCAACTCTCTAACGCTGGATTCAGAGCAGAGGCAGTTGATGAAATGGAGTCAGCCGGCTAGGAAAGGGGGGTGCGTCGAGCATCGGACACTGACCACCCGGCCACCTGGTCAACTCCGGAGCGTTGGCTGGAGATCACACAGGCGAGCGGCCGGTACCTTGGACAGTGCCCGAAAGCTGCCAGGGTCCCGCGGCACCCTCCAGGTGGGGGCAGGGATCCTGCGGGTAGAGTTGGGGGCTCAGAGCTAGGATGAGGAAACCTCAGTCATTCCTCTTTTCCTCTCCCGCAGCTGGGCGTTTTCTTTTGCCGCGAGTGTAGACGACACTCGGGGTTCGGGTCAAAACGCGTACAAACGCCGACGAATCACCAGCAAGCGCCGAAGCTGGGCAGGCCCCGCGAGCTGGAGGAGGAGGAAAGGGAGCGCCTGCCCTCCGGGGACTGCCACTCTCCCGCAGGGGTCAGCGCCGCAGGAGGGCCTTCGGGCCGGGCTCGCGGGTCCTGCAGGGGCCGGCGAGGGGGGTGGGATGGGGCCTATGCAGCCCCTCCGCACCCCCCCCTCCCACTCCCCACCCCCGCCTGGTGCGCCCGGAGAAGCAGCTTGCGGATAACGTGCTCGCCCGGAGCCCATCCTGCGCGCTGCGGCACCACGAGCCACGGGCGGCCTTCCCTCTCTCTGGCCCTCTGCTGTGACCTGTGTTGGGGGGGGTGGGACAGAGCGAAGGGCACAGGTGCTTGGGCCTGGACTGGTTCCAGAACCGAAACCACGGTCACCAGCTCCGGCCTCCTCACTTTACAGATTCGCCCACACAACGGAAGAGCCTGAGGCGAGGCTCGTGAAGGGCCACACCTCCTCCCGGCCGCGTGGGGTCGCTACGGCGCCCGAGAGAAGTCACTCAGGGGCGCGAGAAGGCAATGTTGCGATGCAAGGGGCGTGGTCACGCGGTGACGCGCAAGAGCAGCGCTGCGACGTACGTCACCGGGCGACGCAAGGGGTCAGAGCCCGGGGAGGGGCGGGGCTTCACCGCCCGCCACAGCCTCCTCCTACTCTTCATGCCCCGTCTTCCTCCCGGCCACTTGGTGGTGCTGTGGCGCTGCGTCACCGGCTCGTGCCCCTCCTCCTCTCCCCCTCCCACCCCGGCCTCAGCTCGCGCACCGTCCCCCGGCTCCTTCCGGCGGAAGTGCCCCGCGGTGACGGGCCCGGACGGGCTAGGAGCGTGAGGAAGGCTGCGGGCGAGGGCGGAGTCGGCCCGGGCGGGCAGTAGAGAGGCGGGCAGGAGGGCAGGCCGGCGGCGAGGCAGCGCCCCCCCCCCTCCCTTCCAGCTCGGCCGCGCCGCCGCCATCGCCCTCGGCCCCGCCCATAGGTCTCTAGGAGCGGCTTGCGCGCCGCGGAGGGGGCGGGGCCCCGCTCGCGCGCAGGAGGGGTTGGTGACCGGCGGGCGCGCCCCCGCGTCTTCGTGCGCGGCCCCGTCGCCGCTTTCTCGCCCGGGCACGTCTGCGCGCCCTCGCCGTCCCGGCTCGCGGCCCCCCTGGGGGCGGGGCGGGGGCGGGGCTGGCGTGGCGGGGCTCGACGGCGGGCGGGACCGGCGCCGGGGCGGGGCGGGGGCGGGGCCAGGGCCCGGGCCCGGCGGGTCCAGCACGACCCCCCTCGGCCGCCGCCGCTGCCGCCGCCGCCGCCGCCGCCATCATGGAGGACAAGGTGTTCACGAAAGAGCTGGACCAGTGGGTGGAGCAGCTGAACGAGTGCAAGCAGCTGAACGAGAACCAAGTGCGCACGCTCTGCGAGAAGGTGCGGCTCGGGCGGGGCCGGGGGGAGGGGAGGAGCGGCCCGGGTGGGGGCGCCGCGGCACCCATCCCCCTCCCGGGCCTGGCAGGGGCGGCGGGAGTCGGGGGTCCTCTCTCCCCTCCCCCTAGGCCCTCCCCGGGCCGAGGGGCGCCCCGCCTCCCCCCGTGCGGCCGGCCGGGCGTGCCGAGGGGGAGGGGCTCGGCCCCGGAGGGGGAGGGGTCCCCGGAAGCAATGAGATGGCGGGTGTGGCCCCCCCCCCAGGCCCCTTGGCCTACGTGCTGAGGCCCGAGGTCCCCCCTGCAGCGTCCCCAGGCTGGACGCGCTCTGCTTCGCCGCTCATGCTCGGGCCCGCCCGCGTGGGGATGAACGGGCAGAGACAGCGCGCGATCAGGCCGGGGGCGCGGCGTCGGGGGTGTAAGGGGGGAGACCTGGGCCGGGGGGAGCCCCGTTACAGGGGTGTGCGGCTGGAGAAGCACGTTTACGCGCTGCCGGGCCGTGGTGCGCCCCGTGGCCTTTGGCTCTCTATCAGGACACGGGCTCCCGGTTTATTATCCGCCCCCCTGCCGGGCACCCCCACCCTCTCGGCCTGCCCCATCGGAGAGAACCGCCCCGAGTAGGGCTGCCCGTCCGATCCCTGCCTTCCCGTCCGCGTGTTTCTGGGCTCGGCTGCCCTTCCCGGTGCCCGGGTCAGAGGAGAGCCAGGTCCTGGGGCCGGCTGCCCGCAGACCCGCGCACCCCGACCGGGGCAGACCACTTTCTCCAGTCTTTCCTCCCTTAAGGTCCCCAGAACACGCCCGAACCCCCCTTGGGGCCCCTGGCCGGTCCGATGGCCTCGGTGGCGTCAGGGCTGCTGTTCAGACTGCAGCCTCTGACCCTCGGCCCCGCTCCATTAGAGCTGGCGACTTCTCTCCTGCCCCGGAACTCAGTTTCCCTGCAGAGCCGGTCCTTTCCTCGCATCGCAAACCCTTGATTTCATTAAAGGCTCGTTTCCCCGTGGATCAGGCTCAGTTTGGCCCGGTGGCTGGTGCTGGGCCATGGCCTGTAGGCATTGCCTCTGGAGTATCCCATCCCGGCGCCTACGTTGTGCGCCATTTACTTGGCCTCCTTTTTTGCTTTTTTTAGAGTATTTTTTCTTTGACGTGGAAGCTCTAGATGTTGATTGTAAAGTTCCTGGAAGCTGTCTTTTGGGGGTTTCTTTCAGAAAGTGACAAGTGGATTCTTCCTCTTTTCACTTTGTCCTGTGACTCTTAAGATTTCTGGCCATTTTGACGTTTTTTTCCTTTTAAAAAAATTTCCATATTTTTAAACAACAAAAAGCCCCCCCTCCGCCCATGGAGAATGAAATAAAAACAAAACTTGTGTTACAAAAACAAATTTCGGTGTTGACCATGCCCAGGAGGAGCCCTTCACCTTCCTAGGGGGAATTGGGCAGCCTGTCTCTGAGAGTCCTAAGCCTTTCCCAGCTGTTTGTCTCTACCAGACTGTTGTGCCAGAATGGCCGTACCCCTCTTCGGTGTCTGCACCCCCCCCCACCCTTCACCAGGCCCAACTGGCCTAGACAACGAGTCACTCTTTCTTCCTTTCTTAATTTCTCAGTAGGATTCAGTCTGATGCAGCTTTTAAAGGGGGAGTAGCCGGGAGTAGCTGCTTCCCCATCTGGGCTTTGCTCTCTATACAGATGTCTTTTTTTTAAATGAAGGGGCGGGTGGGAGTGTCAGGGAGGCTTGGGATAGGATAGCTCCCCCAAAAAGAAGAAAAGAGCGTCACTAATGCGTTTTAAAATGTGTAGAAGACAGCAAAAGGCGTGTACTGAGGTAAGAACTCTAATGACCGAGACACCTGTGGAAGACTCCTGTTCAATTCATGACGGATTTTAAGAGAAAATTAAGTCATATTTCATACAGAGTCATAGTTTCAAGTACACTTCTCTTTTTGTGTTTGACTTTCAAGCTGCCCATTTTATTTGGTGTTTTAAGTTCAGACTTTTAAAACACACACACGTTACAAAAATAAATATTAAGTAGCCGTGGACCAAGGACAGGTCCCCAGGGCACTGACCTTCTCATGGCTCCTTTGGGGCTCTGGTCCTTCAGACTGAACTGTCCTCACATAGGCCACATTTCTTCTTGTCCTTGAAGGGAGCAGGAGAGAATTGTGCTAAACGCTCCGCAGGAATCCACCCCAGCTCTCTCTGAGCTTACCTTTGCCCTCTCTGCCTCTCCAGTAACCCTGTCTGGTGTGGCCTGCTTAGGCCGCCTTCAGAAGCCATCCACTTAAAAACACATGCTCGGATTTTGCCAGAAGTCCACATCAAGCTTACTGGCACGGAACTGTACAAGGCTTTCAGCCATCATAAGCATAGAAAGCGAGCAGCTGGATCATTGTTAAGTAATGGCTGATCTGGGTGTCCAGCCTGGACTTTTCATTGACAGTCTGAAGCCAGTCTTTTCAGCTCTGTAGAAACTGAGGTGGGCAGCAGGTGCATTAAGGATAGAGTGACTGAGCCCCAGAGGTCGGGAGACAGCGTCTCAGAGCTCTCCCATCCTTTCCTCTGAGCTGTGCCCTCTGCCGGCCCCGTTGCACCCACCCGAAATCCCAGTGTCTGGTGGCAGCCCTGTGGCAGAGCAGTGCCTGGCCCTCGGTTTGTTCTCAACAAGCCCTGTGGGAAGGTTAACCTCATCTTGGCTGGGCTGGAAGTGGGATTATTCTGATTAACACTTGAAGGAATGTGGTGTCACTGAAAAAGAATTGAATTTTTCCAACGCCACTTCTGAAACATATAAACTGTTAATCAGCCAATGACTCACCCCCCCCTCCCATGTCTGCGCCATTGTCAGAGCCTGTCATTTCTGTCCCCTCCAAACTGCAGCCCGTCCTCCAGGCAGCTCCAAGGGGATTTTCCAAAGCAGGGTCTCACTGTGTCACTCTCCTGTGGTTCCCTCTTAGCACCAGCATCAGATGAAAATCCTCTGTGTGGCCCAGTAGGTGCTTGTTGACTGACTGACTGACCAGACTTGTTACTGACCTTTCCTTTTGTGTATCTCTCGTTCCCTTTTCTGTTTTCTCATTCCTTGGGGCTGGTGGCCAAAGATGAACAGAAACAGCTGCCCTTGGCAAGGACTTGGGAGGATCGCCACGTTGGGTCTGATGTGTTTTGGTGGAGGTCCTTTCTGACCGTTTTTGTGGGAAATGCACCCTAGAGCAGGCGGTGGTGGTCGGCATTTGTGCTTCTGTTGCCAAGGTAGGGGAAATAAGAAGCTCACTGATGTTGGTTGGATGTGTTTTGAATTGAGTCAAGTGTCTGCTGTGTGGTAGGTGCTGGGAATATGGAGTTAGAGAAAACAAAAACTGAAGACCGGTTCCTGCCCTCCAGGAGGTTGCTCCAGTATGTCTATCATATGTCTATACTTGTGTATAGTACTGGAAGGATTTGGGGAGGCAGTGGGGCTCAGGAAGCTGGGACTTGATAAAGCCAGAGGGGGCAGGGAAACCACATCGTTCTGGGCTTCTGAAAAGGTGCAGCGAACAGCCTGGAAGGGGAGGAGGACAAAATCAGGAGTGACCCATGGGTGAAAAGGCGCCAGATCACGGGGGGCCTGGAATGCCTGGCTAAGGAGCTCGTGGTGTGTTCTAGAGGCGTTGGTGAGCCAGGAGTGTGGAGCAAGGGAGTGCTGTGGACCTTTGCTTTGCTTAGACTGCTTTGGCATCTGTGGGTAACAGGTGGGCAGCGGGCAGCAGGGAGAGAGGAGAAGGGCCTAGAGGTGAATGCTGTGGGGGTGGGGATAATGAGGAGGACTCGGGGTGTCTGCCACTCGTTTCTGGTGGAATTTGGCAAGTGTTTCCAGGGCTGAGATTCATCTTATTATCATTAGGTAGTCAGAGAGCAACAAAGAAGGATTGTGCTAAAAGCCAAGATCTGCAGGCTGCTTTTTAGTCATGACCCATCCACCAGCATTTATTAAGCACTTAACTGTGTCAAAACACTGTGGTGTCAGTGGTTCATTAAGTGAAATAAAATCCGTTAAAATTTACTGGAAAGAGCATCTCTTGGATGCCACGATGTTGCCTTGGGTTCATGTCCTTTCTCTACACTCACAATAATACTGGCCTCTTGCTGCAGTCAGAGTCACGTGGGGCATATCAGCTGGTCCTTGATTTTAGTAAGATCTGTATTTTTAGATTGACTCAAGTGAGTCTGTCCTGAAAGCGTTTCAATTTGGGAGGAAAGCGTTTTGTATTTCTTTAAGAATTACTTCTGTGGGGTGGCTAGGTGGCACAGTGAATAGAGCAATGGCCCTGAAGTCAGGAGGACCTGAGTTCAAACCCTGCCTCAGATACTTAACACAAAACTAGCCGTGTGACCTCGGGCAAGTCACTTAACCCCAACTGCCCTGCCTCCCCCCTCCAAAGTAAAAAAAAAGAATTACTTGTGTAGAAGTTGAAAGTTTCTTGTTCTTATGTTGTAAAATCATGGGACTTTGAAAGCTGCAGAGGGAGCCACAGGATCTTGTGTTCATCCTTCCCACTGCCCCTCTGAGCTCCGGCTTTCTGTGATTGTTTCATCTTCCCACTGCCAGAACAGCAGACCCCAGCTCGCCTGGCCCCCCTTTCCTTTGCCCTACCACCATCCTCCTTTTCCCACTAGTCTTCTCAGTCATGCTTTTGGGAAAGACCTGTCGCTTATACTCACTCAGGCTGAGTGATAGAGGAGGGAAAATGTCAGGGCTTCAGGACAGGTTTACGGGATAAAGAAGATGTGTCTGGGCGCCTGTTTGGGAGCCAAGCAACTTTCCTTTTCTCCAGGAAAGGGGTTCTGGACTTGAGGCTTGCCCTGCGCTGGGCGGAAGTGTAGATGTGTCCCTGGCGCAGCCCTCACTGAGGTCAGCAGCCCTGCAGGCTGGCTCCCAGGAGCCTCCTTCCCGACTTGATCCTCTGGCCTTCAGCTTTCAGTCTCTTCTTTCTTCATTCAGCTCTTAAAAATCCATTTCCAAGGTCTCCAAGACAGCCTTCCAGTTGGAGGTGATGATGGGCAGCTTCCGGGAAAAGTGCGCTGGATTCTCAGTGCTGGGATCTGACTTCCTTTCCCCCCTTAGGAGGTTGTTTCTCGTGCTTTAAGTCATCTGTTCCATGATTCTTGGGATAAAGCAGCCTCCCCACAAGCCTCGGCTCGCTCTAAACCTCTTCTCTAAGGTCAGGGTCCCCATAAAGAGAAGCTCTTAGCTGGGCTTCAGATTGTATTCAGGGTAGAGTAAGCCAGGACAACGATGGCAAAGAGCCTGGACCCAGCCATGTAGGAGTGTGGGTTAGTCCCAGCCGTTCCCATGGCTGCCACCTTTGTCTTGTGCGTAGCTTGTGGAAGTCTCCTCTTCCCCCTCTCACCCTGTGACTTCCAGGGCCCACAGTTTCTTCCTCTGGGGCTTGGTTTCACAGTCCCCTTCCAACTCAAACTCTAAGATGTGTAATCTAGAGCCTCCCATGCTCTTCAGCAAGTGTGGATCAAAGGTCCAGTGACAGATGAGTGAGATTTGCAGCTGGAAGGAGTCAGTCCTCTCTCACTCTCTCACTTTTTTTTTTTGCTTTTTGGAGGGGGGAAGGCAGGGCAGTTGGGGTCAAGTGACTTGCCCAAGGTCACACAGCTAGTAAGTGTTACATTTCTGAGGCCAAATTTGAACTCAGGTCCTCTTGACTCCAGCACTGGTGCTCTATTCACTGTGCCACCTAGCTGCCCCAGGTCCTCACATTTTCTAGACGAGGAAGCTGAGATTCAGAAGCAGATTGATTCCCGGGGGTCTCACAGCTACTGAGTGCTGAGGCGGGATCCAGACAGAGTCTTCTGCCCCAGCCTGCTTCTCTGGGTGAAGTGCGCAGCCTTGCCAGGCCTGTTCGTGAAAGTGGCCCAGAGAGAAGTAAGGAGAGGCAGGGGCAACGGAGAAGTGAGAGCCTTCCGGCGACCTGATATTCGGCTTTCATGAGAACAGCTGTGGCACGCGCATGTCTGTCACCACGTCATCTGTGGGCACTGGGTATTGATTTGAATCAGACATCCCGAGCTTTCTTCTGCTTAAGTAATGACACTGCAAGGAATGGCCCTGACTGCACGTACAGGAAATGCAGTGCTGCCTGCCAGACTGACTGAGAGATTCCTCAGGTGCTCTTCAGACTGCACATGTGCCTTGGTGAGAGGTGGGGCAGGCTGGTATTTGGAGTCCAGTCCAGCGGTCGCCTCCTCTGGTGACTTTGGACTGAGTTGCCCAATTTTGGGGCCTCAGTTTTCCCATCAGCAAAATCGGAGACTTAATTGGATTTTTGATTTGGCCCAGACTTATGATTTCACTGCTGTGAGCACCTCCAAGAAAGAAAACCTCTGCTTTGTGATTTTTAGGCTCTGGATGGTGCGTGGGGCCTTGAGACAAATGTGCTTAACTATGGAAGAATGTTAGAGTTGGAAGGAACCTCAGTAGACTTGTCTTGGAAAAGGAATCCCAGCTGAAACACACCTGACCCAGATAGTCGTCCAGCTTGGAGACCCTCTTCCATTCTAGGACAGGTCTGTCCTTCTCTCCAGCCCTTCCAATGCTCGAACGCAGCCCCGTCTGGTTCTCTGCACTTCTCCAGGCTAGACAGCTGACCCTCCTTCCTGTGGAGGCTCTCTGGTTAATCTGTGCCCCTTTGGGGAGCGTGACCTTGGCAGAGGCCATCAAACCTTGAATTCTTTTTTGGACTTGAAGTGAGCAGGCAGCTCACTAAGCCCACCAGATCTTTTCCCAAAGATCCTGTTGTGTTACCATGCCCACCCACCACATCTAATAAGACCGCATAGTCAGCCCTGCCAGATTTTATCTGACCACATTCAGCCCAATTTTCTGTCTTCTCCACGGCTTCATGATGACTTTCAGGTTGCCTCAGCTTGCTATCTTGATCCCTGCCAAGGCCAACAGTCTGGGGCCCTCCACTGGTGGCTTCTTGACAAGCCGGCATTGGGCCCCAATTCCATTCTAGGGATGCAGAGCCAGTATGTAGTAGCACCCGAATCTGGGTCTTCCTGATTCCGAGCTCGGCTTGCTCTTCATCCAGTCTCCTTGCTTGAGTAGGATTTGCAGAACACTCAGTAGGCATGATTTCATTTCTTCCTCAGAAGCAAGCATCACGGAAAGTCAGCGGTGCTCGAGTTATCAGCTGCATGACTCAAGAGCCGGGCAGGCTGGCCGAGAGCCGGCTGTAGCTGCTGAGCCCATAGAGGGATTATCTGGAGACTGCTGGCTGAGACTCCATGGAAAAAGTGCTTCTGATGCTGTTTGCTCTGGTGCTGCTGTGTCTGCCCAAAAATTCCCCTCCTCCGTAGAGCCCTCCTTTAGGACAGGAAAATCAATTAAGGCCTGCAGCCTTCTGTACCTGGAGCTCCCACCTCCCTGGCCACCAAGAGCAGGGGCATCTGTCTTTTTTCGGCTCCTTTAGCAAGCATTTATGAAGTGCCTAACGAGAGCAAGGCACGGGCCTAGAGCGAACATGGTGGCAGAGACCGGCGTCCTAGAGAAGCTTCCGTGCCATCAGGAGAAGGAAGTTTGACTCACACACAGATCACTACGTGTCAATATAGAGTTATCTCGGAGGGAGAACACTGATGACCAGGGGAACCAGGAAAGGCCCGGTGCCAGGGGTGGGAGCTGGCGCAGTTGGCCAGCGTCTCTGTCTCTGGAGCCCAGGTTGGGCCTGTGTTCAGGCAGAATCCCGCTCTCCGTCGGGGTGGTTTTTCTTTACATTTTGTTCTCTGGGTAAACTTCCTTTGTCGTCTTAAGATTGCATTTTAAAAGAAGGAGGAGGCGTCTTCCTTCCCTGGCAGTACCCCCCCCATGTAACTTGCCTGAACGTTATCGGGATCATGTGGCAGTTACGTTGGCAGATTTCCCGACTTCAGGGAAACAGAGAAATACATTTTAGTTTCTCCAGGGCATATGGTTTTGTTTTTAGCTTTTAAATGACCTGGGTTGACTTAGACTGAAATAGAAATGCAAATGTAGAGAGTTTCTTATTTGACAATTTTGTGTCTGAAACCGCATCCCAAAGTGAGTAAAGATAAGCTGCCGACAAGGGGGTGTTTTTGTGAGCTTGTGTGAGTTTTATAAAAGGCTCTCAGAGGTCGTCTAGCCCTGACAACTGAGAATTGTTTTTTTAAGATTTTGAGAACTGAATTTCTTCCTTTTGTAATCCTGCTCATAGACATTCTGAGAAGAGACCTCTGGGCTTCGTAGCGCTGCCAGAGCAGTCGTGACACAAACCAAGCTCCTCCGTTTTCAGCTGGGCAGGGAAGCCCCTCTGTTCGGTGACTTGGTCAGGACTTTTCAGGTAGCAGCCGACAGAGCTGGGCTATGAACCCAGCCCATGGTCTTTCCACTAAAGAAGGCAGGGAATGAGTTTTTCTTGATAGTTGAGAGCATATTGTACCTTGACGCAGAATTATTTGAGCAGTTTTGGAGAGAGGTCTCTTCAGAATTCTGTTTCATAAACGTGTGTTCAGTCTTTTCAGTCATGTCTGATTCTCCGTGACCCCATTTGGGTTTTCTTGGCAAAGATGCTGGCGTGGTTTGTCATTTCCTTCTCCAGCTCATTCTACAGATGAGGAAACTGAGGCAGACTGGGCTAAGTGACTCGCGGCTCCCCGATTCCTGGCCCGGCAGTCTGCGCTGTGGTGCCACCTCGCCGTCCATTATTGCAGACAGCCAAGTGTTCAGTAAAACTGTGTTTTTAAAATGAAGTTACCACGCGTGTGTCTCCAATAAAGACAACCTCATGGAGTCTCGTTTGCTTTTTAAGCCGCTCAGCGGCGGCACGAACATTGAGTATCGCAGAACACGACGGACGTTTCGGCCTGTGACCACGTGACCATTTTTTGCTGGACTGTGTATTTGTTGCCCGGGTTTTGTTTTTTTTTTAATGAGGTTCTGCTGTGTTCTGCCTGCTTGGTGCTTTTTAAGTTGGGGTTTTCTTCTAGGCTGCTCCTTACAGCTGCTTTTCCGAGCGAGACTGAGGGTGACTTCAGATCTGGGGATGGGTTCCAGTCCCTCCTCTGCCGCTTACTTTGGGTGAATTAGTCTCTCTCTCCCACCTCAGATCCTTCCTTTTTTAAAAACGGGAGTTGGACAAAGCCCACCCTCTTTGCAAGTCGAGGCCTGCCTGCAGCCGGCTCCCCACACTTCCTTTTCCCCCTGGTTGGTCTTGGTCTTTTGTCGCCTTCCTGGGCTCTGTTGGCCTGGGGGGTTACTGACTTTGAATTTGTGAAAGGTCACAAAAATTCATTGGATAAAGATGGAAGACAAGTCAAGACTCCTGAAATGTAGTGGTTGTCGGAATAGAGAGCTGGAAGGTGGCTGCTTTGAAGGAATAGAATTCAAATGAAGGGTCTTTCAGTGGGGGGGGGAGGGGTGAGCCAGCATTTATTTAAGTGCTTACTGTGCCAAGTACGGTGCTGAGTCCCAAGGATGCAGAGAGAAGCCGCCTCTTTGCTTCCCACGTGTGGTGTTGTGGCGCAGAATGTTGCCTGCGCCCCTCTGCCCCCCCTGCTGCCCCCTGGTCAGGCCTTTGGAGAATCCCCAGACTGCCGTTGGGTGGACAGGGGCCAGGCTCCTTACAGAAGCTTGCCCCTTCTTGCTCTGCAGGATTTTCTCTCCGGTGACGCTTTGCATTTTTCTGATAGGCTAAGGAAATCCTCACGAAAGAATCCAACGTACAGGAGGTTCGCTGTCCTGTCACCGTCTGCGGCGATGTCCACGGCCAGTTCCATGACCTGATGGAGCTCTTTAGAATTGGCGGAAAGTCTCCAGACACAAACTACCTTTTTATGGGCGACTATGTGGACAGAGGCTATTACTCGGTGGAGACGGTGACTCTTCTTGTGTCACTAAAGGTACAGTATTTGTTACTCTTTTTTTAACTAATGAAAAAGCATTGCATTTTTCCCTCTTATTTTAATTGAATACTAAGCCAAGGAGAATGTTGAGAGTTGATTGTCGTGTCTGGGATGGTGCTATATTTCGTGGCCCATGCAGTCAGGCAGACCTGGCTCCTTGCTGGTGCTGTGACCTGCTCCTTTTCTTCATGCCCTGCCTTCAGTCTGTCACCAAGTTCTTCTCTGCCTTTTTGGAAGTGTCTCCCCCATCTGTCCCTTTGCACTCCCACGGTGCCCGCCAATGCCCAGGTCCTCCTGACAGCCTCTCAACTGCTGCTGGTGCCCTGCTGAATCTCCCTGCCCCTTGATGACCTCCCATCTCTGCTCCCTCTCTCCCTCCAGCCGCAGGTTGTCATGTTCCTCTTCAGCTTAGAAGCCTTCAGTGATTTAGCTCCAGAGAGGAATCCAAACCTGCTAGTCCTGTCGTTAGGAGCCAGGGAGCCTGGGTTCAAGTTCTGTCCGCCTCCTTACTCCCTGTGTGGCTGTGGGCAAGACAGCAGCCCTCTCTGGGTCTCACTCTTGTCCTCCTTGTTTGAGCTCGGCTGTCTCTGAGGTCCTTTCAGGCTTAAAGGCCTTTGTCTCATCCTTCAAGACCCTCTCTAGATTGTCCCAAACTTCTCCTTTCACTCTGGTCCTTGCTGCTGTCCACCCCTCCCCCCTGCAGGCCTTTGTTCTGACTGGTGTTGTCTGGACTGCTTGCCCTTCTCCGCTGACTCTCCAGACCCATTCGGGCCTTCAGGACAGAGCCAGGCCCAGTGTTGGTGGGCCCCAAACAAGACGTGGAAACGGTCTCTTTCTCCCCGTCTCCAGCAGAGATGAGCAGTGTGAGCATCAACCCCTCCATTCACAGGGTGGAGCAGGGAGCGCGCGGGCAGTGTGGCCTTACACATAGGGGCAGTGACAGCTGGAGCCGCAGTCATTTATTGGGGCATCAGCTTGTGTGTGTTTGTGGGATCTTATCTCGTTGCCTGAATACGCTCAATTCAACAAATATTTATTAAGCAATTAACTAACTGCGGTGGAGCCATCATTTAGCTCCCTGTGAGACAGAAGGATGATTAAAAGAATATTTTTTGCTTTTTTTTTTTGGCAGGGTAAGAGGCAGGGCAGTTGGGGTTAAGTGACTCACCGAAGGTCACGTGGCTAGTAAGTGTTAAGTATCTGAGGCTGGATTTGAACTCAGGTCCTCCTGACTCCGGAGCCAGTGCTCTATTCACTGCGCCATCCAGCCGCCCCCAAGAGGAGTGTTTCACAGTGGCCGAGGCTGCGGAGAGGCCAGGCAGAACGAGGGTGGAGAAAGGGTCACTGGATTTGGCAACTTTGGAGAGAGAGAGGCTTTTCGAGGAGTTTAGTGAGAGGGGCACGGGAGTTAGTGGAGTTAGAAGGGTCAGCTGGGGTGTTTTCAGGATCAGAGAGACAAGGGCATGTCTATGGGGAGTGGGCAAGGAGCCGGTAGAAGGGAGAGATTGGGAATAAGGGAGGGAGGGGGTGGCACAGGCCCCCCGTCGGTGAGAGGAGCTGCTGTGGGCAGCAGGGGGACGGGGAGGGCCAGGTCTGCGCCCAGTGGTGTGAACACACAAACGAAGTTCTTAAACAGTGTTCCTGGGCATCTCTCCGTGGGGATCGTGGACTGCCGGGGCAGCTGAAGATCACTCAGTCCCAGCGAGGGTCATTGGCTTAAAGAGGTCAGAGAAACCTGGGTGATTTGACAGCCACGGAGGCGTCGGTGTCCCACACGAGGGGGGCGAGGCACCACAAGGCTGCGCCCCTCACTCTCAGCGTGCAGTAGGGGCTTAAGAAGTGCTCAGTCTGCCAGCCTGCCTGTCAGCCGAGTCTGTGCCTGAGCCCTCACATCAGGAGGCATCTCGGCCATCTCCCCTGCTGGCTCTAAGCGTCTGTGTCTCACACTTATCAGTCTTGAAGCCAAGACAAAGAGATGCCTCGCATCGGCAGTAGAGACAAAGGCCGGGGAGGAGATGGAGCAGGACAGAGGGTTGGAGGGTTGGGAGGGGGGACGGGAGTGGGGACACGGCTGAGGGAGGAGCCGAGGGAGCAGCTGTAGGTGACCCCGGTGACCCTGTTGCTCGCCCCGACTGGGATCTTTACCTGTGACTCCTAACTCTTGCTGCACTGAGGAGGCCTGGGGCACGACAGTGCAGAGTCACAGGCCTGGAGTTAGGAACCTGGCCTCTGGGTGGCCCTGGGAGAGTCACTTAACCTCTGCCTGCCTTGGTCTTCTCATCTATCCAATGGGCCGGAGAAGGAAATGACAACCCCCTCCAGTGTCTTTGCCAAGAACACCCCAGATGGGGTCATGAAGAGTCTGATGCACCTGACTATGACTGAAGGAGCCCAAGGGGGTCCGGAGAAAGGGAAATCCCAGTCCCTGAAGGGAGCGTGGTCCTCCTCCAAGACAGTCAGTCACCCTTGGGCGTCCGTCCTTGCCGGCTGAGGCTTTGCCTGCTTTTGTTTTCTTCTGAGGACAAGACCTGGTTTTCATTCCTGGTTTAGCTGTGACGGATCAGGGTGGTATTTCATTGTTTCTCCAGTGACCATCTCAGACTCTTTGCTCATGGACTACCTCCTTTTGTAGAGATCTGGGTCTCTTCCCTCCTACAGCTTCATGAGGATCGGTACCTTATGGGCCATCGATGGGACTTTAAGAGCGATTCACACCCTTGTCTCCACTGGTGTGCCCAAGGAGAGCTCCTTGAGTACTTGGCGGGAGGCCTTCTAGAGCAGTTGAGGTCCAAGGCCTCTATTTACCCTGTGGCCCGATGGGAGCATGGCTGGCCCTCAGGCCCTTCCTGGTTTCCTCCTCAAAGCTGGAAAAGTCGCTCCCTGGTGACACTTACAGAGTTTGGCCTCAGCTGACCCAGCTTCTGGGTGGCACCAGGGCCCCCCTAACACTGCTGAGAGCAGAGGGTATTGGAGCAGGAAGGTCACTACACACGGCCCCTACCTTGGGCGAATCCATTCTCCTTGGGGGCAGGCCTGGGTGACACCTCTGGAGACCTGGGCTGCTCGTGCTGGCCTGTTGTGTTGGGCAGCATTCAGCAGAAGTGAATCCCTGAGGAAACAGCTGTCCTTCCTTGTCTTGTGGCTGCACCCTGTATGACTGATGGGGAGAACCTCTGGTGTTTAGAAGGGCCCCTTCTGGACTGGCGGTCCCCATGGGTGGTGTGCTTGGCAGCTGCGCTTCATAACTGACCCTGCCCATGGGCCTTCAGAAAGACCCCTTTCCTTGGACTGCTCACCTGACACTGCCTTGGATACTGGCTCAGTTGTGCTGTAACACTTGTTACGTAAAGTCCAGGCCACTTCAGTAAACCCTTACTAGCTGCCTAGAACAAAGGTGGCCCTGTGTTAGATGGGGCCCAGGTGTCACTCTCCAGGGGCTCACAGTCTAATCGGGGCATGGGGGCGAGGGCCACATAGAAGCTCGAGAGAGAATGCTGAGGCCAGCCACAACCTCAAGGAGGCTCCTGTTGAAGGAGACGGGGCTGGAGGCACAGGACAGGAGACGGAGAGGTCACGGGAGTCGAAAGAGAACCGGGAGCAGCCGTTGTCACAGGAGCTACAGAGCAACTGCAGAAGGATGCCACGGTCATCGGTCAGACTCTTTGGGCTGTTGCGGGGAGGAGGCCAGGAAGGAAGGCATTGGGTTTGTCCAGAAGGAGCCAGGGGGACCTTGAGAATCCAGAGGCCGAGGACCAAAGGAAGATTGCCATTTGGAGTGACGGGCAATGGAGGAGAGGCAGCCAGTGGAGGCTACGCTTTGTAGAAATGTGGCTGTGGGGGCCGGCGGCATCCAGGGAGGTTGTGTCCTTGGGGCGGTAGTGCATGTGTGTGTTTGTGAGCTGAGGGGCCCCAGAAGTCAGCAGCGCTGGTGGGAAGCTGCATCAGGCTCAGAAAGGCCAGCAAGTCGACAGAGAAGGGCCAGAGGTGAGGCTTCCCCGATAGAGGAGTGAGAGCCCATGGCCAGGGAGGCTGTGCTGGCTGGTGGAGGAGGGGCTGTCAGCCTGACCACCGGTGTCCGCTAGGGGGTCACTTTTGTTTCGCTCATTTTATTTGTAGGGTGGGGGGGAGATGATTGGAAAATGGCAGCAGTTTGTAAAGCACCAGTTACAGCTCGCTTAAGGAAGAGATTTAGCACCCCCCCCCGACAAGCCAGGATTCAGAGCTGGGGCAGCCAGGAGGGCCCCTCTCGCCATCTCCTTGAGCAGAGGGGTGGGCACGGTGCCCGCCACGCCCCTGCAGGCTCCCTCTCACCAGGACCAGCTGGTGGTGCTTGGGTTTGCTTTGGTCCTTCAATGGGTCCTAGAGCTGACCTGTTCCTTTTTATTTCTGTTCATTCACCCATGGTTCCCCAAATGGTCAAGTGTTTCCCAGGCAGGAGAATTTCCCATAAAAAGCAGATAAAAGTCACAATGCCCATCAGGAGGTTTTCCATCGATACCCATCAATCCTTGGATTATAACTTTTCAACAAGCATTCGAGAGCCTACCTACTGAGTCTGCTCAGCTCTTGTTGGGGGAGCAGGAAAGAGAAGTTAAGACAAGGCGGGACTTTGAATGTAAAGATCAGAAACTGGGACCCTGATCCTTAAGGTTTGGGGGCAAAAGGAGCAAAGAGATGCTTTAGAAAGGTGGCGGCAGAGGCCAGTGGCCTGACGTGGTGGGGACCTGAGCCAGCCTAGTGGTGCCGCTGGAGGTGACAGGGTTTAAAAGTGAGTATCCGTGGGACAAACAGCCACGGACAGAATGTGAAGGCAGTCTGTTGGCTCCCTGTTGTAGGTGCGCTATCCAGAGCGGATCACGATACTGAGGGGCAACCACGAGAGCCGGCAGATCACACAGGTGTACGGCTTCTATGACGAGTGCCTACGCAAGTACGGCAACGCCAACGTGTGGAAATACTTCACTGACCTCTTTGACTATCTCCCGCTCACAGCTCTCGTGGACGGACAGGTAGGTATCTGCACTGAGTCGGCCCCTGGAACAGTGGGAGGGGGGGCTCTGAGCGTTCCTGTGGGGCCTGCTGTGGGCCACGCACTCACCGAGAGCTTTACAACAGCCCTGAGATAAGCAGATGCCATTATCCCCACTTTGCAGAGGAATTGAGTGACTTGTCCAGGGTCACTCAGCTGGGAAGTTATCTGAGGCTGCATTTGAACTCGGGTCCTCCTGACTCCAGGCCTAGTACTGTATCCACAGCACTGCCTAGCTGACTCAGGAAGTAGTAAAAGGCAGATATTCTTCACCTTCATAATAATCACTGCCACTCAGAGGGGATGTGGGACTGAATCTGGGACTCAGTTGGTCCAGGGAGCTCTTGGGCAAGGTGGCTTGGCCACCTACCTGGGGTTCTGAGTGGCAAAAGTGACCAGCTCAGGATCATTGGTGGGACTTGCACCCAGGTCTGTCCCGGTCAGCCCTCTGTGTACCACTCTCAGCCCCCTCTCTCCTGGCAAGTTTAAC
Organism: Pseudochirops cupreus; assembly: GCA_028627135.1. Lineage (NCBI taxonomy): Eukaryota > Metazoa > Chordata > Mammalia > Diprotodontia > Pseudocheiridae > Pseudochirops > Pseudochirops cupreus. The sequence continues at coordinate 204,201,223 of CM053583.1, forward strand.
AGCCGGACGCTGGCAAGGTGCACTACATGTGTCATCAGCCTTGGCCCTTGGGCCAGTCCTGAGAGGGAGGGAGGTCAAGAAACTGAAGTTTGTGATTTGACTGGCTCAGGGTAAGCTGAGAGGAGGCCCCCACCAGTGCGCTGGCGCTTCACGCGTACCTGCCATGGGCAGGGCATTGAGGTGCCCTCTGCCTTCAGGCAGCGTCTATCCCTTGGGTCGGCAAAAAGGATGCAGCACTCATCACGCTGTCCCACGTGTGCTCAGTCTGTCCCCTGCTAGGTCCTCTGCTTCTCCGGGAGCCGGAGCCCCAAGATGGCGCGGGGAGGAGCTCGTCATCCGGCAGAAAGGCCTGGTGATGGGAGGAGTGGGGGGACGTCTCCCCAGGGCCTAGGCCTGCCTCCTGTAGACACAGAGAGGGAGGCGTGAGGACGCTGCTGGCCAGCCGTGTCTTTGGGTTATCGGGAGCATTCTGGGCAGCTTGCAGAAAGCCAGAGTTGTGCGGTGGTGCCTGAAGGCTCACTGGGTGCTTCACAGAGACAAGCACCCTCTGAAGCAGGGCCTCTGACTCCCATACTGCGGATGAGGTGACTGAGGCAGGAGAGCTAATGAGAATGAATGCCAGGGTCACACAGCTCGGGACTGTCTGTCCTGACCCCAGGCTCTGTGTTCTTCTGGCTGCCTAGGGATTGATTTATGTAAATGAGAATCAAAAGTCAGCGATGCAGGTTCACCTGCAAATCTATAAGAAGATTAATTATACTAGGAAAAATAATCCGTGGAATTCAGCAGTTTAATCGTACTTACTTTTAAGTGAATTTATTTTCTTACAAGATTTTTGGGAATCATACAATTTTGAATTGATTTAAAATCTTTAAAAGGTGAGAAATCATGATAAGATATGCATTGTTTAAATCATTTGTGCTTTTCATCAGATTTTGGCTAAATGAGCTAAAAAAACTGTGCAACCTCCCCCCTTTTTTTAAGATCTTTTGCCTCCATGGTGGCCTTTCTCCATCCATTGACACTCTGGATCATATCCGAGCCCTGGATCGTCTGCAAGAAGTTCCACACGAGGTAACAGGAGCGTTTTGGGGGGTGGCCTTCACCCATGTCGGGTACGATGCCATGAAGGAGGGGAGTTCCCTTCCCCTCCCCATTAGCCCCAAGGGCGCTGGGCCAGCCTCTGAGGGGCTCTGCTGTGCCATGGGATCTGCAGTGGCATCTTGGGCTTCAGCCCAGACCAGAGGCAGAGAGCCAAGGTCTGAGCAGATGACATTGTCTGTGTTGAGGAGTGGAATCCTGTTCAGTTGGTGTGGCTGGGGGGTGGGGGGGAAATTTGGCTGGAGGAGCGGTCTCAGTCGGAGCCAGAAAGCTTCTGGTTCCTTTGAGGGTGATCACACATTTACATAGACCACAAGGAAGGGTAGTGACAGCTCTCCATCTCAGAGACCCTTTAGAATAAAGTTTTGTTTTGGGAGAGAAGAAGGGGCTGAGTGCTCCTGACCATCTCCCATCCAGACCCCCAGAATCCCCCAGGATAACTGCAGAGGGACTTGGGACACTCAGTGAGTGTTTCTGGTTTACTCCATGTCAGCAGAACAGACTGAACAGTGTTTAGATTGAGGGACATTCTGTTCCTACCCCTTTCAGCGTTGTGCTCCTCCCTGTGCCCCTCCTGGCACCTGTACCCCACGTGACACACCACCGTTTCAGCCACATCAGTAACAGGGTGGCTCCCTTACACATCACGGCATGGTTGTTTTTCCTTGGCAGGGCCCGATGTGTGACCTGTTATGGTCCGATCCCGACGATCGTGGTGGATGGGGCATTTCTCCGCGCGGGGCTGGCTATACGTTCGGACAGGACATTTCAGAAACATTTAACCACGCCAACGGCCTCACGCTGGTTTCCCGGGCGCACCAACTTGTGATGGAGGTACGCAGCCGTGTGCGCAGATGCACAATTCCGGCCGCTCTCTGGTGCCAGGGCAGTCCTCTGAGTTAGCTGCCCTGGTAAGGAGGATTACTTTGAAGGATGTGTGGCTTGAAATGCTTGATTCCAGTGTGTTTGTAAGCGATTTTACATCCTCTGTAAATAAGAAACAGCAGGGTGTAAAACCCTGCACCCGATTCCGCTCTCCTCTCGCCACAGGAAGAGCCCATCCTGCTGGGCTGGGAGGAGAGCGTGTCCACCCTGCCACGCATCACACCTCTTAAAGCCCGGCTGGTGCTTGTTCTGGCAATGTGGCTGCTTCCCAGGAAATGCACTTGGAAAGTGCCCTCCCCGTAAGGGAAGTTTCAGCCTCAGTCCTCGAGGAGCCGGCGCTCCTGCTCCACGGGCGCCTCCTTGCGGCTTTCTTTCTGCCTGATTCTTTCTCCTCTTCTCTGCCTCATCCTGGCTTTCCCCAGTAGCCTCCCAGAAAACCAGCCTACGTGACAGATGGTGTTTCTTAGAGACAAGAGGAGAAGAGGGCGGCCTCAGAGCTGGGCGCGCGTCGCCCCAGGGGTCTGCAGTCGCCTCTCTCTGTTGGGCCCCGCTGGCCCCTGCTCACTTTGGGGCACGGCTGTCCTTTCCGTGTCCATCACAGCAGCCCCTGTCTCTGCTGACTCCACTGTCTGGCCCTGGTCACATCTCGAGATCAGCTCTTTGTGCTGTGAGATACTTCACATTTTCTTTTATTTTCTCAGCCTTCTGACTGCTCTGATCTCTCTTGGGGCTTCATGGAGTTGCCATCTTCTCTTCGGCCCACTCTGAGTTCCAGCCTCTTTGTTGCCTGGGTGGGGTCTGTGCCCCTTGTGGGCCTGGCAGCCTGGCCTCCCTTTTCAAGCCTCCGCCCTTCTTAGCATCTTGTCTCGTCTGCCCGGTGAACGAGAAGCAGGCGTCACAGTGGACGGCACTGGGCCGGCACCTCGGTCACACACTGCCACTCCTGTCGCCCATTTCCCACTTCTCATTATTAGTTACTGGATGAAATAGCTCAGCGTTAAGCTCCCTTTGTTTTCTCACTGTACCTCGTGCTGGCTTTTTGCTCCTTCTGGTCTTCGTTCCGACCAGGAGTCAGCTCAGTCGGGGTGACTTGTGCGTGCACAGTGAGCCTGTTCTTGAACGTGAGGACACAAGGTTTTCATTAGTCTTGGATAAGTGAGATGGGCTCCTTCCAGGGAACTGCCTGGTGTGTCAGTAGAACACCGTCATCTTCAGGAATTACAAGCAGCTCTGTCATTAAGGGCTTATGCAGGTTAATCTGGTTTACCACCCACTGTAAGTAACGGGTGGGTCTTCACATTTGAAGTGGCGCTGCGTCATCTGGCACTTCTCAGGGAGCCTGCTGCCTTCCTTGTGGACTCTGGTCTGGCCTGTCAGGCCCCCCGGCTGTATCTGGAGGGGTCGGGCTCAGCCCCTCTTGCCCCTCTGCTCCTCTTCCCTTCTCCCCTTTGTCTTACTCTAAAAATAAAACAGGACAGTAACTCGGGCTGTTTTTAACTATTCCAGGGGTACAACTGGTGTCACGATCGGAACGTGGTGACCATTTTCAGCGCACCCAATTACTGCTACCGTTGTGGGAACCAGGCCGCCATCATGGAACTGGACGACACCTTGAAATACTCCTTGTAAGTATCCCGCAGTGTAGACAGAAAATGGAGAGGGGTCATTAGAGCAGAAGTTAACGTTTCCACGTTTCTCTCATGTGTGAAAGGAAAGGCAGGAAGGGGATAGGAATTTTAATTCAATTTAGTAAACTTTAATAAGTATTTAATAAAATGTATTGAACTGATGCAATTGACTATTTTTTGGCTGATACGATTGCTTTGAAAGACCCTAGAGAATAGCAACAGTGACCGCAGACCAGAGGAGGGCAGGCGTCAGCCTGATTCTCAGCACAGGACAAAGAACGGGGACCACGTGCTGCCAGCTGTGGTGCCTCAGCCACTTCCTGGCGAGTCCCAGGCTGCATCCTAAAGACAGGGCTGGTGCACGTCCAGCAAGAGGGAGCCATGATTGCAGAGAGCTGCCTGGCCTCCTCCAGATGAGGGCCGGCCACACTCACCTGTGACCAGCTGCTAGAGAGAGTTCAGATAAAGGGTGGGGGAGGCTCGCTTCATTTACGAAACCATACTTTGGTTTAAAAAAACGTGCCTTTAGCACCTTGCAAGCTTATGAGGAGTTGACGCTGTGATGCCAGCCAAAAATGCTAACACAGTCTTAGGCCCACTAAAATAAGACGAGGCCTCCTGGGTCACAGAGGTTTGGGTCCTGTTCTTCTCCACCCAGGGAAGGGCCTCACACTCCTGAGCTACAGGGATCCATGGGGGGATGTGTAGGAGAGGAGATGCAGCGGGAGAAGCTTGGTGTCCACACATGCTGGTTGGGCCAAAGAGGGCCTGGAGCGGGACAGAGGGCCGGGGGGCGGGTTACCAGGGAACTGATTTAGGCAGCCTTCCTCACTGTTAGAGGTGTCCAGTGAAGTTAAAATGAAGAGCTGGAAAGACTCTGAAAGGTTCCCTCTGGGGGTTGGAGCCCCTTCATCAGTTGTCACAGGGTGAATCGAGCCTTGAGACGCCCTCGTTACCTCTAAGTAGACCCCAGTGACATTGCCTGTCAATGTAAGGTCACTGTGCCTGCACTGTAGTGTTCAGAGCAAAGGGAGGCCACCGGCATGCCCGGATGGGACTGTGCCAGGAGGGGTGCCTCTTGGGTATCCAGGGATTGTAAAGTGGGGAAAGCACCCGTCAGCACTCCGCCCTAGGCCACCCATGGAAGCCTGACCTGGGGACCTCGTGTTTCCTGCCAAGACCCACCAGCTTGGCTGGCTGCCACCGAGTGGTCCCTTTTCTGTTGTCTCGCCCGCTCCATCTGTTTACAAAGAGCCAGGGGCAGGGCGCCTCGCCTGGCCGTCGTCTTCCTGAGATGGGGTTTCTGGTAGTCGGGGTGATGGCTGGAAGGACCCTAGAAGGCTGCGTCCCCCTGACTCATTTTTTGGTTTCTCTTTGTGCAGCCTGCAGTTTGACCCCGCGCCCCGTCGTGGAGAGCCCCACGTAACGCGGCGCACCCCAGACTACTTCTTGTAAATAGCGTTGGGGAAAACCTGCAGAAAATGCCCGGAAGATCTCTGGCATCAGATTTACAAAGCGATGAGAAGGGACGCGTCTGTGTAACAAGTGGGGGTCGGTGTCGGCCTCGGCACCCACATGACCCAGACCGTGCCGCGGCACACTCAGCACTGAGCAGGTTGCCGAGGCCGAGATTCCCCTGCTTCCCTCGGCTCAGCCAGCCGGCCTGCCTGCTTCTTGGAGCCCCCTTCTCTGCCGGACTGTTCAGACAGGAAAGGTAACTCATACCTCCACCTCCTCCTGTGCTTATTATAAAATGCATACCTTTTAGTTTTAGCGTGTTTAACTGGCATGGATTATAGAATTTGGAGTTTATTTTTAAAGGAAATGCACACACTAACTTTGACGTAACTCGTCACCCTTTATTTTATTAAAACATATGATTAACTTAACTGGAGAAAGGTGAAGATTCCCCTTGGGAAAATGTTGTCACAACATTTAGAGAGATTTCCCTCATTTAAGCTAAAGGACTGTTCTGTGTTGGTCTCCCTTTTTCTGTATATTTGTCACAAGAAACGCTTGCATCTTCTCGGGTGTACTGGAACAATAAACTTTGAGTTGTAAACCAGACTGTCATGCATGGCCATGGTGCCTGGGGGGAAGCTTTCTCATGGGGCATCCAGGGTGCGCGGTTACCCTCCGGCCCAGGCAGAAGCGGGGAAAGAACATGGCGGGTAGGAGAGGAGACGGGATCATGGCTGTGGCTCCGATGTCTGTGTGTGACCGTGCTCATGCCTTACAGAATTCTTGCACTTAACGCGCAACTTTAAGAGCAAGCTCCGTGATGTGCATCTCAGCGTCATGGAGAGCACCAAGGCCAATGATTATTTGGCGCTCATGAGTCCATCATGGAAGGGAGACTCAGACTGTGGGGAGGGATAAACAACTCTGGAATCAATGTGGCCTCCAGACACTAAAGACTCTGGTCCTTCCCATCTCTAAAAGCCTTTACTGCCCAGTGTGGCCTCCTGGGCTGCAGCCACACACCCCAGTCCTAGGGATGGAGGTGGGACGTAGCCAGTGGGCCAGTAAACATCTACCGAAGCACCTGCTGCATGCCTAAGCTGGGGCTAAGGGAAAAGAGGAGCAGAACAAAGCTGGGGCAGGTGGGCAGGGACCAGGCGGGACAGGGATGGGGACGAGGGAACATGGTGGAAGGAAGCGCAGCCACCCGGCAGAGCTTCGGGAGATGGAGAAGAGGGAGAGTGCTCACTTGAGGATCTCCCCCAGGGAGGACGGCCAGAGAGGTGGGGGAGCCGGACACCTGGGGTGGGCAGGGGTTCAAGCTGACCATGGGTCCATTTCATGTAACAAGCCCTTCACACACATACTGAGATGTCTTTGCCATGTTGATTCCAGATCCCTCATCCCTTCACGTTTGAGCTATTGCAGTCACTGCTGGGGGTCTGCCCACCTTAGGCCTCTCGAGCTCTGGTCAGCCTTAAAGCTCGGGACTGACCCTGTCGGCTCCCTGTTGCCTCTGGGATCACAGCCTGCGAGGCCTCTGCATCCCTGCCTTTGGGCCCTGTGATCTCCCAGGTCCTGCCTTCTCCAGGAATCCTTCCCTGGCCCGTCTGCTTCTGGGCCTGCACTCCCACTTCCGAGCTGCCCCGTCTGCAACATGTTCTGTACACGCTTGTTTGTGTGCTATCCTTCTCATTAGACCGTGAGCACCTTGAGGCAGGACTGTGGTCTTGCCATCTTTCTCTGTGTCCTCAGTACCTCGCGGAGGGCCAGGCACACAGGAGGCGCTTGGCACATGTGCTTTTTGCCCCTGTGTTTGGCAGTCTGGCAAGGGTGCCCAGACTCAGAGGCTCGTCTTACGTGACGGTGGTCTTTGATACAGCCTTGAATGTCAACGTCTCACTCGTTCAGAAGGCGTCTTTTCCAGTCTTCATGTCATCTTGCTGGTGGCAGACATTCTTCTGTGCATGTTGGATTTTAGGGGTCACAGGCATCAAGAGCAAGGCTTCCAGCTGCCGGGGCCTTTGGAGGATCCATCAGGATGTTGGGCAGCTCTCGGCATCATACTTGGTGTGGCCGAGCGAGTCTCTTCATGAGTGTAAGTGATCCCTATGCTTGGCGTGCCCCGGCAGCTGCTTCTACGGTGTTGGCGCGTCACCTGAGTCGGCCCGAGAGCCACAGCACGGGCATGTTTGCCTGGAGCTGGTCACTTCATGAGCTTTGTGCCAGTCAGTCTGGTGAAGCCAATGATCTCAGACACAAGAGGAAAGGCATTGAGTTACAAAGCAAGCCCGAGGCTGGTGAAAGGGGCCGTGCTTCTTTGCCCTTCAAGGTCACAGACCCGTGGGGCGCCTGTGAAGCCCAGGGGGAGGACCCCTCCTCACTCTGACATCCATTCTTAACAACAAGAGAAGTGTGTATGGCGTACAAGGGAGGGATAGCAGCTCGGCCTCATTGGGGTCAGCCGGGGCACCTTCTCACAGAACAAGACCGAGTCCCAAGTCACCTCCCACTGTCCCTCCCTCTTTGCAGACAAGATGGAGGCCATCTTCTAGGCCCAGTCCACGCCCTCTTTCTTCCTCTGCGCTCCTCACGCCTGTTCCTTCTCTTCCTGTTTGTCTCCACAGAACACAGAGCTTGTCCCTGCCCCCCAGACCCCTGTCTGGGACCCTCTGCCCTCCCGCCTGCTCTTCTCCACGGCCTTGCTTGACCACTCACCCCATTTCTCCCAGACATTCCTGAGAAACAGAAACTGCCTCAGCGCTGACCCTGCCAGCCACAGCTTTGTGTTTGTCACCGTAGCGTCAGGCGCCTCTCGCCCTCCTGCCCTCACACCCACCTGCCACTGGCTCTGATACAGACTGCGTGTGGAGTCAGCTGGGATCTGGGTGCAGATCCTGCCTCATCTGCAAAATGGGAGGCCTGGGCACGGTGATGTCAGAGGGCGTGGTCCTTGCCCGGGGCGTCTTAGCAGCCTCACATGATTTCCTCTCCCTCCCTCCCTCCCTTGTCACTCCTCTCAGAAAGGGCATTGGAGGCCCTCCACGTTCTGCGTGCAGCCCACCTTCCCACCTCCTTTTGGCTTCTCGTCCTTGTCCTTCATGCTCTGTGGCCACGGCTCCGCTCCCTACACATCTGCCACCAACACTCTCCACCCCACCGGCCCCACCAACTCTGGCCGTGGTCCAGGGGAGGGACATGCGTCTGCGGGATCAGGGACCTTGTGTGGGCTCCTCTCAGAGCCCATGCCCCCTCTCCCCAGTGAGGGGCTGACAACACTCTCTGAGGACCCATGGGCTGTGAGCCTTATGACCTAGGCGGCAAGCACCCGCCTGCCAGGGGACAGAAAGGGTACCCCGAATGCTTCACGTTTTGCCAGGACCCCTCCTCTGCACAGGTCACAGTTTCCTTTGTGTCCCTGGCACTTGGGGTGAGGGTCTTTCCCTCCTCCCCGCCCTTGCCCCCACGGCTTCGAGGCTCTGAGGGCACCGTCGTGTGTCTCCGGCATTGCTACATCAGAGCCAGTGGCCCAAGGCCTCGAGTGAGTGTGTGAGGATTGTCAGGAAGCTCTACGACGGCATCTTCCTTGGCCTTCAGAACGTGCAAGCGGGAGCGGGGACACGGGCGCACCCTCCGGGCTCATCACCCGTCCATTTTACCTCTCACAAACCGCTGGAGCGCCACGCTTGTTTTTTGTAGCCGTCACCTTGTTTGGTAAATGGTGTTTTGTTCTTCCCGTTTTACGTAAAGATCGTTTCCAGCTGTCATTTCTCATGAGATCTGCCCCCGCACTCGGCACCCGTTCATGCAAGTCCTTCCTGCTCGTTTCTTTTATTTTTATTTTTTGCTTTTTGGAGGGGGGAAGACAGAGTTAAGTGACTTGCCCAAGGTCACATGGCTAGTTGTGTCTGAGGCCGGATTTGAACACGGATCCTCCTAACTGCAGGGCCGGTGCTCTCTTCACTGGACCACCCGGCCGCCCCTGCTCCTCTTTTCTCGTAGCATGATAGTGTTCCATTACAGTCATATATCACAACCTGCTCAGCCATGCCCCAGTGGACAGGCATCCCTTCCATGTCCAGCTCTTGGCCACCCCAAAAAGGTCTGTAATAGCTGCCTGGTAGTGACGCTGTCCCTCCCCGTGCCCACTGGACCTTCCGGGTGCTGCCTCCCCTGGGCTCAGCCACCCGTCCACACCTTGTGGAGTTTTAGCGCTAGTCCTGTGGGGCCACATGCCAGAGTAGGTGAGGGTCCACGCTGGTCCTCACAGCCCCCTGCAGTGCTGTGGTCACCCTTGTGCCTCCACTCACGTCACACAGTAGCACAGGTGCGAGCCCCCAGCCCATTGTTTCTCTCTCCCTCGGGTGAAGCCGGGCATCGCCTGTTCTCCTTCATCATAACCAAACCCCTCTCTTGGGGTCTGCCTGTAGCTTGTGGATGTCGGGTTCATCTGGCGTGAGTTACACTGGCAGCGACAGCCACCTGAAGGGGCGGGATTTAACGTAGAACTTTATCTTAAAAGGCATTTTAATAAAAAGTACCAGACCTTTGATCAGCTGGGGGTGAGGCAGGAAGGACAATGGGCACTTGGGCACAAAAGCAAGTGGAAGGTGGTGCCTCTGAAGGCGTCACGGATACTTGTGGTTTGCCCAATGCATCAAATGGGACAAGTTCTCAGCTGGCTGGAGCTCGTGCACAGCTGTCCTGCTCTGTGGCCTCACAGAGGGGCACCTGGCGCCAGCAAAGGGGTGCCCTGGGGTGTCCGAGCCCACCAAGAGCGAGATCAGCACCATGAAGCACTCAGGGCTGCGGAGGAGAAATGGCAGCAAACCTGGGGGGGTCATGGAAACCACCCTGGAGAGGAGCGGGGCGGGCGTGGGGTCAGAGAGGGGCCAAGGGAGCGAGCCACATGGCCACACCTGCTGTTGGGAAGGCCCTGGTGGTCAGGGCAGCTCTGCTGGAACTTAGATGCAGCCAGGGACCCTCAAGTACAAGAGAGACATGGTCAGAGGGGCACGTTAGGAAGCCCTTCTGTCACAGTCTGGAGGACAGAGGGAGGGGTAAAGGATGTAGAGCCAGGGGGACCCATCAGGAGGGCGGGGGGCCAGCCAGACGGGACAGGGTAAGGAAGGAGGGGGGCAGCCAAGGCAACGTGTGTCTGCGGTCACGTCCTTAGACAGCTGCACCCAGGTCACAAGCCCGGGGTCACAGGGTGGGACACGATGGGGCCGCAGGGTCAAACATTTCACGGGAATTCTGGTACCATCTGATGAGGCTCTAGTCTAAGATCTGCTGATACGGACACAGAGCCCGTCCCACCCTTTCCCGTATCTCCCTGGTATAAAGCCTGTGTGGCTGGGCTGGAGCAGCATCATTGGGCCACTGCTGCCACGTGTGGACCCTGCGTGTGAGAGATGATGCCCACATCGGACCCAGCCGTCGTTAGTTCTGAAAGGCCGGCCCACAGCCAGCAGTGAAGGCCGGGGTGGTGTCAGCTTCAATCCACATGCCCTCAGACTGGTGAGGCCTCAGGCTGAGGCTGGGAGGAACACACCCCTTCCTCAGGGCCCTCTGCCCTGGGGCTCAGAGGCTGGAGCCCTGAAGGACTTCCCAGGTGGGGTCTCCACAAGCAGCCCGCAGCCCTCCCTTTGGACTGGTCTCACCTCCATGGCCCGGTGGACGAGCTCTCCCCTCCCATCCACTTCCAGTTCTTGTGTCTTGTGTGTGCCGTGTGCTTCAGCAGAGTGTAAGATCCCGGAGGGCAGGGCCCAGCCCCTCCTTGTTGGTATCCCCAGGGCTCTTGGGGAGAGGACGGGGAGGGAGCTATGAGAAACTGGGGTGATAGAAGGACAAAGTACCAGTAAAAACTTTTGAAAAATTACGTTATATCAGATTGGGAAAGCAGAAGCTGCCCAAGGACTGGCAGTGGAGACAGAATCATGGAGCCCAGCCCCATATCCCCAGAAGAATCCCTAAGTACACTGCCTCTGCCGGAAGCCCACTGCACACTGGGTCAGCTCTCAGCCTTTCCTCTGCCTCAGATAGCTCCCCCTCCTCAGAAAGCCCTTGCAAGATCCCCACGTGGCTGCCTATCCTGCCCCCACCACACCCCATCCTCCCTTCTCCCGTCTGGCACAGACCCAAACCTTTCTCCATCCCAGAGGGGATGCTCTCCAGCCTATCTGCCCCACCCCAATTGGACAGTCTTGATTTGGTCCTCCACAGTGACCCCCAGGAGGGGGCTGAATAGGGCCCGTGGCTTGAAATGAGAGGGGGCAGATTAGAGCCCACTCCCTGACCACACAAGCTGCCTCGGACCCTGGGCTGCTCCCTCATCCCTCATCCCTGCAGGGTGCCTTAGCAAGCTCTTCCAGGCGGGAAAGGCAGGCCATACAGAGGAGGCTGCATTCCCATCCACACAAGGGGGCAGAAAGCCCCCCGGATGGCACATCTCTAGGTCCCCTCCAGGGGGGTGGAAGGAGAACCAAGCAGGCAGTGCAAACTGCCTTGTGCAGGAGCCCTTTCCCCAGCCCGGCACCATCGCTGCCTTCACACTCCATTAGTCCCCATTGAGCCTGAGCCCATGGAGAGCTTGTGTTCCCCACAGGGAGCACAGGTCTTGGCCTGTGCTTGCTGATGAGGATGATGAGGTAGGTCCCATAGGTCACTGGCTGAATCACCCCAGGCTTGTGCCACTCCTTTCAGGCACTCTTCCTGCCTCCCAGTGAGGCGAGGAGGGGCCGGGACCCGTCCCCTGGGTGACCACAGGCGGCAGTGACTCACTGATTCTAGAAGGCCTCACTTTATTTATTCATCTATCAGCAAGGACACGGACCTTGGTCCGAGTGTGTGTGCCTGCAGAAGGCGCCTTCCCTGCAGAGCAATTGCCGTGATGCCCCAGTGCTGCTCACAGCAGTGCTTGTGCACAAGCTCCCCCTTCACAGCGAGGGGGAGGCCTCTTTCTCCTCTACGTTCAGCACCGTGGCCGTAGTGAGGCCAGCGTCCTCCAGCGTCTGGTCTTCTCCCACTTCCAAAGGTCTTCTGGGATAGGAAGTGGAGAGGGTGTAGAGGGACCTGGGATAGCCCACCTTCACCATCCAGTCCAACAATGCCTACAAGACAAAGAGACCAGTGACTGCCAGGTACTGCCGCAGCCCTCTGGGCCCCTGGGACTTGTCAGCTGTTGTCCGGCCAAGTCCTTAGCTCAGACAGAAGTGACCGCCTTCCAGAGAATCCCGGGGGCTTCCCGAGAGGGAAATGTCAAGTCAGAAGCCAGCTGAGTCTTGGCTGCAGACTCAGCGGGGAGAACGTTTTTTCAGTGTTTCAATAATAATTCCCATAGGAGGGTTTTCTTTGTAATCCCAGTATTTTGCTGTCTGCATCTACCACCATAAATCTGAGCAGGGTCCCTGGGCTGCTTCACCAGACCGGCTACCTGAGGGGGCGTCATCCCACCCCCTCGTTTTATAGCAAGTCTTTCTGCCTGGGAATCTGCCCTGGAAGCCGCCGTACAAGCCGAGAACAAAGAACTGGAGGGCTTTTTATTATCGGGTTGACCTGGAGCCAGGGGTCGCTGATAGTGCTGGACAATAATGAAAACCCCCTAAGGACGAGTTAAAATGAAGCCTGTCCCACCCATGAGGGGCATGGAGGAGGGAAGAGGGGACAGCCTGAGGGCTAACTGGGTTCTCGAGAGTCTCTAAGGCCCAGCAGTGATGGAGACCCCCAACAAGCAAGGCAGAAGTAGTGATTCCATCCCATCTCCCGCAGTTACTAGCAGGATCCCCAGACAAACCACCTGACTTCTGTGACTCAGTTTCCTGGTCTTAGTAATGCCTGTTCCCCCAGGGCGTGAGGGGTGCCTGGGGATCATGGGCTGCGGGCAGCGCTAGGTGAGGGGGAAGCAGCATATGGGGCTGGCTCAGCCAGGTGGAAACCTCCCCTCACTGCAGCAGACCCTGTATATGGGCTGTGTCCTCACCTGTGAGCCGCACATCTTGTAAAACCTCCGTCTGAGCACTCGTCCATCGGGACAGCGGAGAGCAATGGTGACCACCTGGCCAGGGAGAGCAGGGTCCCTGAGCACCTTCCCTAGCGCTTGCCTCCATCCCGGCCAGCTGGTGCACCAGGCCCAGCACACTGCCCCTCCCCAGCTCTGCCTCAGCCCGGCTTCGCCTATGGCAGACTTCCCAACCCCCAGATGGCGGGGGTGCTCACCCCAGAGGTCTGGCCGGCAGAACTGCTGTTTAATTGTCTGTGCAGCCTCAGGGACAGATGTAAGCTCCCTGAGGGCAGGGCAAGGGCTCCTTTTGCCTCAGTCTCCCCTGCCCCCGATTGTTCTCTGCTAAATGCTATGGAGACCGGCTTTGGCCAGTGCAGAGCTGCCATTTATAAGCAAGATGTGGGGGGCCCTCCTTCACAGCCTCCAGTCCCACCATTCACACGCAGTCCTCCCTTCTCAGGCCTCATCTCCTGCTGAGCCCTGGCTGCTCCCCAGACACAGCATCATTTCCATCCTTCCCAGAGCCAGATGCCCATCCCTCTGCCCCCAGCGCTCAGCCACTTGGGCCATTCTGTGCAGAGCCATCCTCCACTGCCCTTCTCTCAAGTCCACGCCTGGCTCACACTCCACTCCTGCCCTTAGACCAGGGGACTCCAGAAAGCATTTACTAAGCCCCTATGGTGTGCCAGGCACCTGGATCATGCCAAAGGGCAACAGAGAACCAACCCTTGTCAGGAAGTTCGTGTTCCCAGGACAACATGCCCAACATGGACAGTGCAGATGGAGGCAGGATGGTGAGGGGCGGGCACCGGCAATGGGAGCCGGCTGGGGACAGACTGTGACTGTGTGAAAATGCATACCAAACCATGTGGGGGCCAGGGGAGTCACACCCCCTCCCTCCTCTGCATCACGGGCCGGCCCAACCCACAGACCCCACCTGCAAACCAGAGCAGCTGCTGCCCCTCCAGGAAGGGGCAAGGGGCCTCCCATTTGACTGAGGGCTGAGCCCTTCGCTGAGGATGGGGGCTTCTGGGAGCCCAGCCTCCGGCTCTCGGCCTGTTTGGTTTACAGCCCTGGTGATGCAAGCCCGGGGCTAGGTGCCCAGTAAACACTTAACGAATGCCATGTTCATCCCCGCAGGCAGCACAGACCAAGCCCAGCGGCGGCTCCCATCTGAGCCACCCCTCCTTCCCTTCTGCCTCCAGCATGGCGTGTCAGGGGCCCCCACCACATGCACCCCACTGAGGCCCAGGCTGGCCTTGAGGACCAGGCCGTGTGCCCACAGCAGAGGAGACCCAAAGCTTACTTCCTCAGCCGCCTCAGGAGGTTCTTCGGGTAAACTGAGGACCTGGGGAATAAGAAAAGGTGATGTTCACCAGGAGAGCCCTCCACCGTCCTAAGACTCGGCTGGGGCACTGAGGCTGCAGAGGCAGGAGCAGCCGCCCACTGTCCCCGATGCTGTGGTGGGGAAGCCGCGTCGGGCTGGTCCCCAGCTCACTAGGTCCCATATGTGGGAATAAAGGAGTCCCACACAGACGTGACGTTGGGCTGGGGTCAGGAAGGCCAGAGTTAATCCAGCCTCAGACCCGGATTGGCTGCGTGACCCTGGGCCAGTCGGCTGTAAAATGAACTGCACAAGGACATGGCAAACCCCTCTGGTTTCTGCCAAGTAAAGCCCTGGCCAGCACCGGCATGCTATGGCCAGCTGGGCAGGACCGAGTAACAGTTTTGGGCCAGCTTGACCGTTGAGTTAAGTCGGCTTTCTCTGGCACGTGGGTGGCGGGTAAAGTTACAGGAATGGGCATGCCAGTCTCAAGGTAAGGGTGGAGGTGGGAGATGAGAATCATGCCCCAGGCGAGCTGAAGGGAACAACACAGGCAATGCCCACTGGCCACATCCACAGAGGGGGCAGCAAAGGAGCCTGGGCCCCAGAGGAGGGAGAGAAGAGCAGGGAGGGGCCTAGGTGCGGGACGCTGTGCATCTGTGCTGGTCTGGCCTGACAGCTGCCTCTTCTACTTTCTCATCTTGGATGGACGGCAGAGGGAGGGGGATCTCTCAGTAAATGATGTGGCAGAAAAGCCAGAGGAAACTGGCTGAGGGCCCAGCCACAAACGAGGAAGGGCAAAGAGGTGGGAAGCTGAGGGTCCAGGGCTCCAGACAGACACTGGGGGAAGGGCCTAGGCCACTGAGAACTGGGAGTGAGACCGCTCCTCACAGGGCCTGGGATGCTGGAGCAGATTCACACACAACTGGACCACTGGACCAAAGCCTTTTCAGTTCTAAGTACCCACTCCTGGTGGGGTGGTGGGCCCTGACGGCTCCTCTCTCAGTGTGTTGGGCCAGGTGAGTCTGAAAGATTCTAGTAAATTGATTTAAACGGCAAAGTTATGTCTGTCATTTAAGACTCAGGCCAGTGCCTGCCGTGCTTGGGCAAAGCTTGGCCACCCTGTTCCCACAGCTTCCCTGCCGGGCCGTGGGGCCATCCTGCCTGCCACAAGGAGCCTTGTGCCGCAGTCATGATGCCTTCCTGCAGCTTAGCTCCTTGGCCAGACTCTCCCATCTCTGTCTAAGCCCGCTGCTTCCTCCCTGCCTCCCTGGGATCCTGCCCGGGATCCTGCCCTGACCAGTAGCGATACCTGAGTTGCTCAGCTGCCCCTGCAGTGAGGAGGGAGTCCTGGGGGGAGGGCTGGAGGCCGTCCCCAAGGCTCGGGGACACCTCACACTGGTGGCCTGAAGACAATCTTCACTGGGGTTCCCTGGGGACACATCTAACCTTGCCAGGCCCTTCCCAATGTGCATGTGCCAGTGCCAGCCCCAGGGGGCGGTCTGGGGGCTCCACTGTGTGTGTGGGGGCTGCCCCAGGCCTCTCCCCTAGGGGGTCCCCATGGCCATTTCCATTGAGGTTTCTGCTAAGCCTGGCAAGGAGACACTACCTTCTTGGCTCTGGGCGGCTCAGGAGATGCTGGAACCGGGCCCACACGCTCAGGCAGCCGCCGTCTCCTGGAAGCTTCTATGTTTGGGGTGTCACCGGGTGCCCCGGTTTCATTGGCCAGTCTTGGATCTTCATGGCCCTGGTCAGGGAGACAGAATAATGAAGAGTTATCCCTTCCAAGGAGCATTCCCCTCCTTTTCTCCCAGTGTCCCCAGCTCTGAGTGCCCTCCCTAAACACTTAGCATTTTTTCCCTCACTCAGCCATCCATCCCAGGAGCTCCAATATAGAATGTAAAGGAGGCAGCCCTTTGAGAAAGAGAAGAGGGCAGCCTCGGGCTGAAGGTCTTGACTCCCTTCCTGCCCTGCCCAGCCCAGCCCAGCCCAGCCCGGCCCAGCCCTGCTCTGCTCAGCCCAGCCCTGCTCTGCTCAGCCCAGCCCTGTCCAGCTCTGCAGGAGGCAGGAGATGTTGGGGCTCACTCAGCAGGAAGGCAGCCCAGAGAGGGGGCAGCGGCCGCTCACCCTGAACTTCAGAGCCCAGGTCAGACTCTTGTCACCTCCAAACAAAAGTCTCAAGGACATCCCCAGTTTACCTCTGGCTGCTCAACCCATGGGTCACTTAAAAGCAAGAACTGCTGACCACGACAGGCTTGTTTTTCTTTTTTAGGGGGCTGAGCAGAAAGCACAAGAATGATTTCATTAAGCAGAGGCTCCTGTCTTCCCCTCTGGCTGCCGAGGCACCTCCCACTAACCTGAAGTCCAGAAGTTCCCTGCGTGAAGCCTCGTGAGCGGGAAAGGCACACCCAGGGTGCCAGCTCAGAGACTCAACACCTGGGTGCAGCCTGAATCTGCTGCCAGCTGGCTGTGGGACCTGGCTGGGAGAAGGCCTGCCCCTTCTCAGGTCTTCAGATTGCCCAGAAGCAGACCAAGGGGGCCGGGATTGTCTGCTCCCAGTCTAGAGAGGCTGCCAGCATGGTGGGTCTGGGTTCCAGACACTTGTCACCAGCCCATCTGGTGAAGCAGACTCATGTTTCTGCCCACTGGGCTGTGACCTCAGAGTAAATTGAATCAAAGCCTGAAGAATTACTGGAGGCTCAGCAGGCAGAGCTTTGCCAGTTATGTCTGCGGCTGGGCCAAAGGAATTTGAAATTCTGACAGTAATCTTTTTTTAAATTTTTTTTTATTTACTCATTTACTTTTAATTTACAAGATTCAGTTCCACAATCACTTGAGTGTCAGATTTTCTCCCCTCCCTTGCCCCCCCCCATGGTGGCGTGCAATCATGTATAGGATGTCCAAATACTTTCACATTGTACAATAGTTTGCTGACAGTAATTTTTACTTAGCAATCTAGGAATCGATCTGCCGGCTCCCAGGCAGCCTGACTGGAGGGACAGAACGCCAGGCACCAGGGGGAGAATTCAAGCTTCTCACTCTCCAGGTCTGGACTTCTCCGCTAAGATGACCCACGCATGCCTCCCCAGAAGGAGCCAGAGCAAGAACGGACCTAAAACTGCCCCAGCACAATCACCTGCAGCCCTGATGAGGAAAGCCCTTGCCACCCAGGGGCCCCCCACCTTTACCAACCCTTCCTTAATGCCCCGATGGCTTTCTAATGTGCTGATAGGCTGAAGGGAAAGGAAAGACCCCCTTTCCACTCACTCCCAGAATCCCCCAGTATTCCTTCTGCCACCTTTTCTCCCCCCAAAGAAGACAAAAAGTCACACGGTAAAGAGAGAGCAAGACCCAAACAAGACAGTCGTGGGGGCAGAGATGAACTTACACAGAAAAGGTGGGCTCGGCCCCCATCCTAAGTCTCACACAGCCATTGGCCCTTCTTTGCTGGCCGAGCCGGAATGCCAAAGCTGATGTGGGACAAGAGAAGAGCTCTCGCAGCCCTGGCCCACACAGGCTTCACCTCACCCCCAAAGGATCTGATTCAGAAGACTACCCTGACCAGTAGCCAGACTGCCCCTCACTTAACTCCTCCCAGGCCTTTTCACTTTTCTAGGTCCTCTGGTGCAAGGGAATATAAGCTCCCTGAGGGCAGGGACTATCCAGTTTTTCCTGGTATTTACACCCCCAGCTAGCTGTCCTGACTGCCTGACCTTACTGTGCTCACCGTTAGAATGAGGGGGCTGGACAAGATGACCTCAGAGGGCCCTTCCAACCCTAGAGCCCTGTCTGTGCACATTCCCCCCGGGCAATGGGTGCAAAAGGATTACTGGGGAGCTGTGGGGCAGAGGGGCCACCTAGTGGGCCTAGGTCTCCAGAACCACCTCAGTCCCTGCAGGAGCGAAGGGGAAGGGGGCGAACATTCCGGCACAAAAGGTGATCAGCCACAGACACTTCAAAAAATTGTGCCCAGATATCATAAGCAAACCTGACTCAAAGGTGATTAACAGGGGAGGTGTTTGTGGAGGAGCAGAAGCCCCCTAGAAGAAGGGCCGGGGTTCAAAGGTGGCCTCAGGCACATCTTGGCTGTAATTCCACAGCCTCCTGGGCCCTATCTGCCTCTAGTAGTCTATGACCCTTAGGAGGAGCTCAAAGGGAGATGAAAGAGAAGTGCATGTGAGAGAAGAAAAAAGAACCAAAGCAGGGCTGGGGGTGGCTACAAGAGGGGAAGGAGGGACACCCAGGGCAGCGCTGCCACCGGAGTCCCAGGGAAACAGGGACCTGTACGAGGGGACAAAGATGCTCAGGCTGGAATTTACTGAAAGGCCTGGCTGCTGGGATCGGAGCCCCCGACTAATGGACGCAACTGCTGGGAGACCTGAGGACCAGGGCAGGGGACACAACCTGTGAAGACAGACATCAACAGTGGAAGTTCCTTCAGGGCAGGGGTTGTCCTTTGCCTCTCTCTGTAACCTGAGGGCTTAGCACTATGCTTTTAAAAACCCGAATGACTGACAGTGATTGATTGTGGAGGATGAAGGACCAGCCTCAGATATATTCATGGGAGCCTTTTTTGTTTTCAGATTTGGGCTGGATTAGATAGCCACTGAGGTCTCTTCCAATTCTGAAATTCTTTGACTAGAATTAGCACTAGAGAAATAAAGACTATGTGTTTTGTTTTAAAGGAATACAATTTAACAAACTATGATAAGCCAAATTTACCATTATAACTTTGAATGTAAATGGATTAAATTGTCTTCTAAAAAGAAAGACTACTGAACAGACTAAAAATTCAAAAATCCTGCCTATAGGAAAGAATGTAGGGACATTTACAAGGCAGGAATCTCTCCGAAAGAGATGAACTCTTTAGGTACTCGGGGAAAGAAAACACTCATTTGCCAGGCCACCAGCCAAGGAACAGTAGAATGTAAGTATTCAGGCATTCTCTCACCCCAAGCTTGTAGCCATCAAGTGATTTCCAGGTTTCACCCGTCATCTG
This sequence comes from Pseudochirops cupreus, assembly GCA_028627135.1. Taxonomy (NCBI): domain Eukaryota; kingdom Metazoa; phylum Chordata; class Mammalia; order Diprotodontia; family Pseudocheiridae; genus Pseudochirops; species Pseudochirops cupreus. The sequence goes on from CM053583.1 coordinate 204,220,623, forward strand.
ATAAAAGAGTTCTTCCTGTTTTCTCAGTTTCATTTCCTGGCGAGGTTTCAAGACATTCTTCAGGTATGCACTGCTCTGTTCATAAGAAGCAATGACATGACAAATGTGGAAATATGTTTAATATGGTTGTACGTGTATAGCTATATATCAGACTGCATGCCGTCTTGGGGTGGGGGAGGGAAGGGAGAAAAAAAACTGGAACTGAATATCTCATAAAAGTAAGTATGGAAAACTATCTTTGCATGTAACTGGAAAAAACAAAATACTATTTAGTGACAAAAAGAGCAAAAAAATGAAGTGGGTGCAATAACAGCCAAAAACCAAAAAGCAATGATGACAGTGAATCTAGCCTGGTGACCCCGGATCCACAGACCCTCCATGGGGTCTCCCCCTCTCCTTCCTCATGCCGACAGAGGTTGAGGCTTACAAGGCACAGGCTTCCTGCACACTCCAGTCCCGTCCCGCTGTTGTTCATTCTCCACCACTAACTTCACCTGCCCCTCCCATCCAAAGAAGACTCCTGATGCTTCTGTGATGACACCTGTATGTCCTTCCTTGTGCTCTGGACAGTCAGAATGCTCTGCTTAGTGTGCGAACCTCAGGGCTGGCCCTCGGCCAGACGAGTGACCCTGATGGAGGTCCAGGGACAGCAAAATGACCACTGTCTTCTAGTTTACTCACAATTACAGGGAGTGACATAGTTAGAAATGTATCCCTGGGGTTCATTAGAAACGTCATTTTGTTAATTTTTGAAAGTTGGCCTCCCCCCCAGCCCCACGAGCAACAATAACATGTGGGCCAAGGACAAGCCAGAGTCTGGGAGGAGGACCAGCCGGCCCCAAACTGGTGAGAAGGAAGAGAACCAGCAGGTGTGAGGCCCTTACTACGGGAAAGGCCCAGTGCTATGGGAGACAAACAGCAGAGTGAAGACCAGTCCTGCCCTCACGCAGATTACATTCGAGCGTGGGAACGTGGCACTCAGAAGGGAGCTGGGAGGCAGGGGATGGGGCCAGGCTCTGGAGTCTGGAGGCCAGGAAGGGAGTGAAGGCCCTGCCTAAGCAGGAGCCTCACTCCTAGAGGACACTCAGAATAAGTGGGAGACAAGGGAGGGACATCAGACTGACTTTATCCCATTTTCTCTTCTCTTTTAAAATGAAACTATATTCCCCAAAGAAACAATTTCAGTGAGTGTCCAAAACATGGAGTGCCCTTCAGCTGCTCTGTGTAAAGCCAGGGCTGAGAGACTGTCCTGCGACAGTCTGGGGAGGGGCTGAACCAGGGCTGCCTTTGGTGAAGGGCCCACTTTCACCTCCTGGCCATCATGGCCCACTTTCACCTCCTGGCCACCCTGGCCCCAGGGCCCACTTTCACCTCCTGGCCAGCCTGGCCCCAGGGCCCACTTTCACCTGCCTGGCCACCCTGGCCTCAGGGCCCACTTTCACCTGCCTGGCCAGCCTGGCCCCAGGGCCCACTTTCACCTCCTGGCCCCAGGGCCCACTTTCACCTGCTTGGCCACCCTGGCCTCAGGGCCCACTTTCACCTGCCTGGCCAGCCTGGCCCCAGGGCCCACTTTCACCTCCTGGCCCCAGGGCCCACTTTCACCTCCTGGCCATCATGGCCCACTTTCACCTGCCAGGCCCCAGGGCCCACTTTCACCTGCCTGGCCAGCCTGGCCCCAGGGCCCACTTTCATGCCCCTGGCCCCCCAGGGCTGCAGGTAGGGAGTGCCCAGGGGAGCTGCACATACATACCCCTGCTCCCTACACTCAGCACTCAGCTGAATACTCCATCCCGTGCCTGCAGCATCCCCCAAAGCGCTGGCTGGTCTGCATCCCAGCAGCCTCTGGGGAGCTCACCTTGTTGCTCAGGATCTCCTGCTGCTCTTCTCTTGCCCGATTCTGCCTTCTTTTGTTCTCGTCTTCAGTCACTAAGATAACGGAACACAGGAGAGCTTCTGCACTCCCCGATCACCTGGCCAGAAATGCAGCTCAGAAGAGACATCTCCAGCATTCAGAGAGCGGGGAGCCTGCCGGCCTCCGGCTGCCAATTCTTTCTCGGCAGCACAGCCGGACTGGGTGCAGGACTGAGGCTTCTCTGCCCCCAAAGAAGAGCCAGGAGACAGGCTCCCACCAGAAACCCTGGGATCATGGGCCTGAAGGCAGGGAGACCCAAGTTCAAATCCCATCTCAGACACTAGCTGTGGGACCCTGGACAAGTCCCCTCAGTTCTCCCGTCTGTGAAAGAGGCACCGTAACAGTCCCTCCCTCCCAGGGTGGTTGTGGGGGTCAAGGGAGATGATCTTGTAACCGATCTGCACCTTAAAGTGCTCTAGAAACGTGCACCATGTTTTTTAGTTTGATTTTTTTTTTTTTTTGCTTTTTGGAGGGCAATTGGGGTTAAGTGACTTGCCCAAGGTCACATGGCTAGTTTTTGTGTCAAGCATCTGAGGCCGGATTTGAACTCGGGTCCTCCTGACTTCAGGGGCTGGTGCTCTGTTCACTGCGCTCCCTAGCCGCCTCTACTTTTACTTTTCAACGTTCACTTCCATGAGTGTTAAATTTTCTCCCCCGCTATTCTTATCATAGAGACATGTGCTCATTGACTGGCTGTACGTGGGAGGACCGTGGGAGGACCGTGGGAGGACCCTGGTAGGGGGAGGCCAGCCCTGGGATGTCATTTCCATAGGTCAATGGACCCCAACTCTAGAGCTGGTAGAGACCGTAGAGGTCTCTTTTACAGATGAGGAAACTGAGGCCTGAGGATAATCAGGGTCTGAGGTAGGAGCTGAGCCCAGAGACCAGTGACCTCGAGCTACCCTGCCCTTCTATAAGACTGCGCCATAGAGCTGGGGCCTTCCCTTGGCTGGGGCAGAAGGAAACTGCCAGAATCCCCCAAACATGACGGTAAATGGAGAGCCTCCTCCTCCTCCAAGCCCTCCTTCAGGGACTGGGCTAGAAAAGACCTCCCAGATGCCTAAGTGTGGCCCTCTCATGTTACAGAACAAATGGGGGCCAGGACTCCTGGGGCTGCAGCCCCCCTGGTGAGCTTCCCCCTCACCCTGCTGGGCCCGCCCGACGTCCAGCCCCTTCTGCCCCTTCTGTAGGATGTCATGGCTGCCTCTCCAGGGTTCAGCCTGGGCGGCCACCCAGAGGACACAGAGCAGTCTGTGTCTTGATGAAGCGCCTGGAGGTTTCTTCCCAACAAACCTTGGGAGGCATGCCAGACAACTGTCATGGTCGCCATTTTGGAGTGATGAGTGTAGACCTAGCCAAGGTCCCACGAGAACTGTCCCAGGGGTGACCAGGCCCTGACACTGCCCACCTTGTTGGAGGCAGTCAGAATGGACACATCCCTGCTCCTTGGGGGGAGCGCCCAGAGTTTCCTGAGGAGGGGGCAGCTAAGAAGAAAGAAATGGATCAGGAAGGCGAGCCTGACAGCAGTGCACCCCACTGAGCATGGGGGAAGACATGAGACTGGTGAGGAAGATGTTCCTCTACTCTAGGTGGGAGTGATGAGGCAGGTAAACAAAGGTCACGGGAAGAGAGCTGGGTTTGAGAAGCAAGGTGGGGAGCCTCGCCCAAGAACACTGGAGGGTCTGAGGGCCACTCAGACATGGCCCCGGGGGGGCAGGGCAGGTCTCTGACTGTACAGACAGGCTGGGCAGGGCCAGTGCAGCTTCAGACGCACACGGGCAGGACATCCAGATCTGGCAGCCGGAGATGAGGGACCAAGGGAGCTTGGGGGGGACGCCTGTGTGGGATCCGTAGATTGAGGGGCAAAGAAGAAGGCAGGCTGGGGCTCTGGGAGCGGATGAGGATATGGAGAAGGCTGAACAGAATAGCAGAGATGGCCTGTTTCTGGTGGGTACAAGGAGGGAGACCGTCTGAAGAAGACAAAGAATCCCCAGGAAGGACAACGATCTTCCCTCTGCCCCAGTGTCTCCCTGGCGCTGTCTCCTCATCCCTGACGGCGCATCACCTGAGACCCACACCCTGCCACACCATCTCACCGGCCTCTGAATCCAAGAACAAACTGTGCCCGGCCCCTCTTGGGGCAATGTCGCACCCATGCTCAAAGGGCCAGAGGCCAGCCTGTGGGGTGCTTCCCAGCCAGGAGGGCTATGCACTGGGGGCCCTGCACTGGCATCTGCTTCCTGGCTTCCAACATTCTGCAGGGAGGGAGCTTGTCCTGGGCCCCCATGGTGCCAGGCCTTCTCTCTGGTGAACACTCCAATCTGTCCTGCCCACACCTGGTACGTGCTTAATACACACCTGCCAATCAATTGTATTTCAGTATAACTGGTTTCCTTTGGGATCCAATGAATTTTATTTTATGTATTCAAAAACATTCTTCTAAGAAGGGGTCTGGGGCATCACCCAGGCTGCCCAAGTGCCCATGACCCCAAACTGTCAAGAACCTTAATTTTAAACTGGTCAAGGACCTTTCTGGCATAAATTTTAAGATCTCAGGGGCAAGGACGATCAGAAAGTCTGGGGACCAGGAGAGGAATGTGGTCATGCACGCCTGTGGCAAGTAAGGGCCACAGGCCCGCCTGGCTGGGGTCGCAGGGAGGCTTGGCTTCCCTGCACCCTGCCATCTGCTCCTCTCAAGGCCTTCCCATACCAGTCTGGTTTCCCCAGGGGCCTTCCCTCCTGGCAGAAGAAGGTGGAACAGACATGGCGTGCCCACATGGACAACAGGCCGTGAGGTCTGGTACCCTAGTGCTCATTCCCCTCACTCCTGAGTCTCCAGGGCCCACAGCTCCAAAGCAACAACTGGGCAGTAGAGAAGCCACAGTCAGCTTGTGGGAGGGAGATAAAAGCTGAAGAGATGAGTCCCGAGTTCTAATCCATCCCTCTTTCCAGCTGGCTGAGGCACAGGCAACGCCAAGCAAGCTGCCTTCTTTATTCGTCTGGCTCTGCTGCTTCTCTGCACAGTGAGTGGGACAGGGCAGCCATGACCGCTCAAGACCTGGGCTTGACAGTGCCTCTGCACAAGTGTGATGGAGGGGCTGTAGAAATCAGACCCCGACTCAGGAAACTAGCCAGGCCCTGAGCACACTGGCAGGCCTCCCACTCGCCAAGATGGGGTGTGTGTTGGGGGGGGGGTAGTTCCTTTGATTTTATTTCTTTAAATTTCTCTACTTTCGTTCTGAACCGACATACCCAATAAAAACAGAATGTTCCATCTACACAGCAGAGTCCCCGCTGGGTGCCGACAGCCTTCTGTGGCTGGGTGACGTCTCAATCACCTACTGCTGGCAGCAGAAGTAGCTTGTCTGGTTTCTGAACGCCGGGTGCACTTGGCATCCCTCTGCAGGGCCCTGAGGCCACTGTCAGGCTCCTGCTGGCTAGCTGCAATGGAATGGCTTGGCACCACTCCTTGGGCTCAGAGCACGCTGCCGTGACTGGGTGTAGCACACTGGGAATTCTCTTGGACCTGGAGTCCACGGGCCTGGGTTCGAGTCTTCTCTCCGCCAGGTGAAGCAATAGACCAGCAGTAGGAAAGAACAGAATGAAGGAACGAGAAGGGACGACGGGCCCCATTTTGGAGACTCAGCTGCCCAGCAGGTGAGCGATCCTTCCTGGCTTGGGATTATCTACCATCTGAGCCTCTATCCAAGATGAATGAAAATGCTCACGCCAGGAACAGACCCCCAGGGCCCTCTGGGGGAGATCTCCCACTTTGGCACTGGCCTGAATCTATCCGCCAGCTAGTTCCTAACCCATCCTTATCTGGTCCACATCCCCAACTCTCCCACAAGAACAGATGAGATTTTTCCCCAAAAAATGCCTGGCAGAAGGATGTCAGAAGCCCAGGCAGGCGAGAAGGTTCTGAAAAGGATAGCCGGCAGCGATGACAGATGTGAGAACAGGCTATGTCGATGGAGACCACGGCCTTAACGTGCAATCTTCCTTCTGTGTTTTATTTACGTGGAAAGGCCCACTGTACTGGGTCTGAATGCAAAATAAAGTAAATTCAGATAAGTAAGCCTGAGACACACTTATCCACGGCATTCCCAGCAAGCAGGACCTTGGCAGGCCAGAGAATGGAGAGTCTTGAAGTCTCACTGACTTCCCAAGGTGACAGCTCACCACCAAACATGAGCTCTCCCACTTTCCCTCAATCGCAGCTGACTCAGTGGCCTGTGGTGGTCAGACTCTGCTCCCTTCTCCACGGTAATGGCCTCTCTCCAGTGTCACAGGCAGCGGTGCCACCACTCCCTCTGCCCCCACATTCCTGAGTGGGGAGCTGGAATTCACCCAGGCTGGCCACAGGCTCTCTCACTAGCCCCTCTCTTCCCTCAAGCTTCTTTCCTCCTTCCTTCCTTGGCTGAGAAAACCCAAGGAAAACAAGGCCTGAGCTCATGGGCCTTCTCTCTGCCAGCAGAGCTGAAGGGACCCTGGGCTCCCCCTGCCTCAGCGTCTCTGACACTGCCATTACAGGGCCATGCCTCCGCTCTCAGAGGCCTCAGCCAGGCCAGTGCCTCCCCTGGCCTCAATCTTCAATTTCCTTTAAAACCTAAGCGGATTATGCATCTGCTTAGAAAGGCAGTAAATTAATCAGCATCTGGAGGTGGTCTGGTTACTGATTCTTCTTGTGAACTTTCACAGACACTTCAACATAAAAAAAACAAAGAAAAAGAGGTTTTTTAAAAAGGCTGGTAGCCAGGGGGCACCATGAATGGCGGGCAGGGCTTGGAATCTGAAGGAGCTGATAGGAGTGGTGTGACCCTAGGCAAGTCCCGTGGCCTCTCTGCCTCCGTCCCTCCCACGGTGGGTCTTTGCTTTGTAAAGGGATGCTAACATGAACTTGGGCACTGCTATGAAGGGCTTCCCCCACCCTCTGCCGTGCTGCTGCTTTTTGCCCATCATCGTCACCACCTCCCCCAGCAGAGGCCCCTCTTTGGAACCACACAAATGCCCGTGTTTGTCCAGTCGTCCCCAACCCATGCATTCCTTCTCTGTTGTTTGCTACAAAAAAGAGCCGTTAAACACATTTAAAACGCACAAATGTGGTCCCCAGCCCTGGGGCTGGCTTCCTCCCACAGAATTTCAGTCCATGGGCTCCTACCCCTCTGAACACACCCTCTGACATACTCAGTATGAAAGTCTAAGGCTGCGGCAGACGTGCCCAGCTTTCCTCTACCACCATCTGGAGGAAGGACTGGCCACTCCCTCTGGCTGGCCCTTCTGATTAGACTGGCCAGACACACATTCTCCCCCACCCTGGCTCAGTGCCTCCTCTCTCTGACCAGGGCTTAGACATCCCTGCCCATTGGCCAAGGTCCAGAAGCCCAAATTTCCTTCTCAGCCATGGGTTATTTCCCAAATCACCATTCCTCTTCTGCCTTCCTTGCCCTCCACAAGCAACAGTGAGGAAACACCACCTGTGCCCCCATCTTTATTTTCTTGCCCAAGGCTTTGTCACCTTTGACTGCACCCTGAAGAGGCCTTTTTAGTATCCTGTGGGGAGTATGAGACTGGCCTCATCACCAAGTGCTGGCATCCATGACCTGTCTCCAAATAGGCCATGGGAAATGGTGTGGCCCCTAGAAGCTAGGGGCCACACTTCCTAAATCATGGTGGGGAGGAATGCCAGGAGGCCACCCACACCTCTCTCAAGATAAAGAAACGGATGCCCAGAGCCCTTCTGCTCTCTGCCCAGCACAGAGGAGCAGCAAACTGGACAAAGTTCATGGCGGGCAGAGACAGAATTAGGAATCCTAAAGGAATGGTCACATGGCATTGGCTTACCTGTCAAACACACTGCGGATGGAGCCCGAGATGTGAGCCACGGGGTGGTCGTCAAAATAATCAAAGTCAGGACAGCAAGGAACAGCAAGCCCCGGCCGCCCAGCAGAAACACATCCCTCCATCCTGATGAGAGGAAAAAGCACGAGAACTGAGCCAAGGCCGTTAAAACATCACCCACAGCCTTGGAGAGGGCAGTCTCTGTTGGGTGGGGAGGCCACAGAATAAGGGGAGGTGAACGCATGGAGAAGACAAGGGCAGACGGCTTCTTCCTAGGGGTCTCGGAAGGAATGAGAGCTCGTGGGGGGCAGCTGCAGGAGATGGTCTTACAACTGCTTCTGAGAATTTTCCTGGATCCACAAACTGGAAATATCCAACCCCATCCACACGTGTCTTTGCCTTCACAGTATGGCTGAGATCTCCAGACTGCTGGCTGTCACTGCCAAGCGCTACTCTGATGACCATCACTTAGTGGCGACTGCCCTGAAACAGTCCAACCGGAAGCACTCAGAGAACAAAGCTTGGTGACTGACCTGTCCACGACTAGCAGAGCCAAGTTCTTGCTGGAGGCCCCAAGGGGATCAGTTTTTTGACCACCAGCAACTTTCGCAGACTGCCTCCTAATTGAACGAAGAGCAGCAACCTCTATGTGTCAGGGGAGCATCCTGTCAATGGAATGACAGCTCCCTGAAGCACACGTGGGTCTCGTGTTCCACGAAGGAGCAGAGCCCACCAGGGGGGGTGGACGCAGCGCTGGGGGGCACTGGCTGGGACTCCGGCGGGGAGGAGGGGTGCGATTCTGATTTTCCTAGATGGACTCTCGAAAATGGCGCCGGTCTGAGGAAGCTGCTTCTACAAGTCCAGTATGGCAAGGAAGGGGACAAGAGGCAACCTCTTCCCAAAGCCACTACATCCCATCCTTTGAAAGCGATGGAAATAAACCTGACCCAGACAAAGAGGGAAGGGGAGTGACCAGATGGGATCCCGTGGATTCCACCAGTGGCAAATGATGCTGGATTCAGGTATTTAAATGAGGAACCACCTCCAAGTGTTAAGCCAAACAGAAGCATCCAAAATTACTCAGTGCAAAGTAAACAGCCACTGAATTAGGCTTAGAAAAAACCAGAAAACCAGCAATGTTTCCACCTTGGAAATAAAAGGGCCGACTTCTGTCTTGATCTGGAAAGGGGGAAAGTGCAGACCAGAGCCCCGGTTTTCACTTGGTTCCCTGTGTCTCAGTGGCCAGGAGATGTTTAGGTGACACCAGACCTGGACACATCTCTCTCAAAGTAAGAGGAATCCGTTTCAGAGTCAATCTCCCTGTGCTCGGGCAGGACTCATTCCCTGCCTACAAGGCAGACAATCGGGCTCCTGAGATCTCTGTGACTTCCTCTGGGTTTTGCTTCCGACCTGTCACTTCACTCCCAAGGCACTTCCTGATCTCACGACTCTCCCCTTATCTTACCTCCTAATGTATTTGCGATTTTGAGCCTCTTTTACCACTTAGTTGTTTCTCTCACGCATCTTTCTTTCTCTGTTTCTACTCATTCCCGTTCTGGGACTTTGACCCCTCCTCTGTTCTATGCCAGGCAGTCAGGGGTCAGTTTTTCCTTCCCCCTCTCCAGTGTCACTCAGTCCTAAGTCACCTCCTCTAGCCCTCACTGAGAGCTCCTAATAGAGGCACTGGCTCATCAGCACAGGTCCCAACGGGCAGGAGCCCAATTCACATCAGAGCTCTGTGTCCCCTGGAATCTGTCACCCTGGTTTTCTGACATTGTGATAACCCTATGTCAACACAACTGCTTTCCTTGGCTGGCACTTTATTTTATGGACTTCCAAATGCTGTTCAAAATAGGCTTCCCCCTCTGCCAGGGGGTCAGGGACCCCGGGGCTAGACCAGAGGGGAGTGCAGCCCCTGGGAAGCCAGACAAAGACATCATCTCAACGGTTTTATTAAAAAGAGGAGTGCACACTGAAACCACGCTGAGGTTTCCACACCCTCCCAAAGTCCCCGATGGAGGGGTTGTGGAAGGGCAGGCACACTGATACATTGTTGGTGGAGCTGTGGAAAGGCATCACCGTTTCGGAGAAACATTTCTGAATGATACAGATGGACTAAGTCATCTATGCCCTTTGAACCCAGGACTCCCATCGTGCATGAAAACAGTCCCCACATGCTCCAAAATCTTTATGGCGGCCGCCCAGGAAGCGCGAAGTGGAAACTAGGGCGGGGCGCAAGCATGTCCCAGGCTGTCACTGCACCTTGAGGGGCACAGAGAAGCACAGGAGAGCTTTGCCAACTGACGCGGAGTGCACAGAGCCACAAGGGGAGGAGGGGTCCCCCGGAGTGGCTCCGCCCCCTTCCCAGCATGCCTTGCTGCACAAGGCGGCTGCAGGGCATGCTGGGAACTGTAGTCCCCACGGGGCCGGGAGGCAAAAGGCGGAGGGACAGCTGAGAAGAAGGGAGGGGGCCTTACCCGGGTTGAAGCCCGCGCTCCGGAGCTGCAAGCAGAGCAGGGGCACGGCAGGGATGGCCAGCAGCAGCCATGCCGCTCGAGCCGCCATGACACCTCAGGCTGCGCCCCGAGCGCAGGCGCGGCTCCGCCCCCCGCCCCTCGGTCTGGAGGCCGTCTCCTGCCTCGGCCCCGCCCGCTGCCGCGGGGTGCTACCATCTGCAGGCGGGGGGACTCCCGCAGAGGAGGCGGCTGAGGCTAAGGAATCTGAAAGCCGCAATGATGTCAGTCTCGAGATGAGTTTGGCATTCAAAGCTTGAGGCCGCCTCGCCTTATTAAGGCTTTAATCTCCGAAAAGATTTAATTACCCCCCCCCGACTTCCTCAGGCTGTGGTAGCGCCCCGAGTGGGAAAAGTGCCCGGCAGTGCTGGGGGGGCGGGGTGTTCCTCCCGCTCACGTGCCCGCGGCGATGATGACGCCCACCACAGCCGGCCCGGACGGGCGGGGCCCGGCAGCCCTCGAGGCCCCCCCCGCTTCCCCCCCCTCCCCGGTGCCTGGCAGGAACACCCAGACCAGCTGCGCAGCCCTCGGGGGCTTCCACTCCCGGGACGACCCGGGCCGTGAAGGAGGGGGCGGGGCCACACAGGGCGGGGCGGGGCCGCGGGGCCCGCACTGGAGCCCGCTCCCACTGGCCGGGAGGGAGGGGCATGAGGCCCCCTACGGGGGCGGGGTCACCTATAGGCGGGATCTGGGCGGGACAGAGCTCCGGGGCCCGCCCCCTCAGTTTCCTGGGAGGGGGGGGCCCTGCTGAGTCATGCTGAAGCTGCAGCGCCCCGAGGGGCGCCGCGCCCCCGCCCCCGCCCTCATCTCCGGCCCTCCCAGCGCGCGCTGCGCGGCTGCAGAGCGGACTTTAGGCAGCGGCGCGGCGGCGGCGGCACCTGCGTGGGCCTGGGCGCGGCGGCCGGCGTGGCGCGGCGCTGGGCAGGGCTGCTGCGCGCGGCCCTGGAGTGCGGGCGCCGCGGGGTCGCAGCAGGGGGCATGGAGCCCTCGGGCGGCCTGGGCAGCGGCCCCGCCACCTACGACTTCCTGGTCATCGGCGGCGGCTCGGGCGGCCTGGCCAGCGCCCGGCGTGCGGCCGAACTGGGAGCCCGCGCCGCCGTGGTGGAGAGCCACAAGCTGGGGGGCACCTGTGTGAGTGGGGGGCCGCCTGCGGGGGAGGGGGGCGGGGGGCTCCCCGTGCAGCCGAGCCCCCTGTCCCCCGACCCCAGACCCGCCCTGCAGGGGGAGGTGCCCCATGTGGTCAGAACGGAGCCGGGAGGGTCCTGGGGGGAAACTGAGGCTGGAGGACCCCTCCCCCTGCTTTGCAGAGGGGGCTGCGCGGGGGGCTGGGCCCGGGGCAGCCGCTCCGATGCCGGGCACTGCCCGCCTCTGGCTCTGGCTGCTGCGCGGTGGGGTCGCAGCGCTGAACCTCAGCCTGCACCTGCCGCCCCGCGGGCTCTTCCCCTGCTCCCTCGCCGGACCCGTCTGGCCTTAGACACGGCTATCCACCCCCCAGCAACCCTGCGGACCCGCCCGACTCTCTGTGGCCCCAGGTGGGCCACCTTGGTGGAGATGCTGCTCGGGCCGGTCCTTCTCCGGCCCATTTTACAGATGACCAGACTGAGGCCTGAAGGGCAGCGTAGAAGGGGGACTGTGATGTTCAGTGGGGAGAGTGCTGAGCCCGTATCCGAAGATCGGGTTTGAGAGCCTGCTCTCTACCTGGTCTGACTCTGGGCCTCTGTTTCCTCTTCTGTGGAATGAGAGGGGTCAGAGGAGATGACCTCTGAGGCTAGATCTGTGAGCCCAGCTGTGACCTGGGGCAGAGTGGTCACCTCCCTGGTGGGATGGCATCTGCCAAAGGCAGGAGTTAGGCAGGACTGGCATGGGCATTCTGGCGGGCTCAGGGGTCCAGACTGGGAGTCAGGCAGGCTGGCTTGGAGCCACACTGTTGGGGGTATGGACCGATGTAGAATGAGACTGGGGAATGGCAGGGCAGCAGGGAGGATGGGCATGTGGCAGAGAAACTAGAGCCTTCGCGGCTTCCTGGAAGAAAGAGGTGACTAGCCCTATGTACTCTGCCCTCCTCTGCGGCATCATGCCCAAGGTGCGCCCCGGAGCTTGAGGAGGACATTGACCAGCTGGAGAGGGTCCAGGGAAAGGGCCTGGAGTCTGAGGGCTGAAGAAGGGTTGAAGGAAGGGGGACTCTCAGGGGGACGGTCCCGCGCAGGAGGGATGGCCTTCGTCTGCTTGGCCCTGGCAGGCAGAGCTGGAGGCAGCTGCGGGCTGCTAGATGCCAAGAGAAACCTTTCACTGGTCCTGCCCGGCCACAATGCCTTTGTTTGCACAGATCTCCTCTGGTTTCTCTGAGACCGGTCCCTACATCATTTCTTAGTATGGGATTTTTTTTTCCAAGACAATTTTCAACTCTCATCTTTTATAAAATGTTGGGTTCCCAATTGTCCCCTTCCTAGGATGGTGGGCAGTTCACGCCAGTGTGAAACCTGTTTCCCCATTCACCGTGTCATAAGAGAAGGAACAGTTGCCCTGGTTTCCTAAGCATGTGGGTGTTCTGTCACCACTTGCTCGGCCGTTCCCCTCTAGTTCCGATTCTCTGCCATCACAAAAAGCGCTGCCAGAAACGTGTGTGTGCCCAGGCCTCCTTTTCCCTCTCTTGGCTCTCTGGGCATAGGTGGTGTGTCTTGGTCCCAGGGCACACACGAGTTGGTGACTTTCGGCACACTTTCTGTTGTTTTCCAGATTGTGGTCTCTTCTGACCCTCCAATTCTGTGACTGCTCACAAAGGCCAGGACGCCCAGCCAGTATGCTTGAGGAAGCTGTGTAGCTTCTTCTGGGCCTTCTCATCCTACGGGATGCCGGGCCATATCCTGCCTTCCCTTCCCTCAGGTCTCTGGGCCATCTGCCCCCCAACTGCCTCCTCCCGTTCACTGTTGCAGGCACCCTGTGGCCCCCTCAGGCCACACCTCTGCTGTGCCTTTGAGGCCTTGGACCTGGGAGGAGGCTTTGCCCAATTCACAGCCCTGCACCCCAGGAGAAGCAAGGCCAGGGCCCCATAGGGGCTCCCCTAGAATTATATACCCTGTCTGTTCCGGACTCTCAGTAGCAGTTAAGGCAGAAGAGGTGGGGTGGGGTAGGGGGGAGAAGGTGAGGAGGTGTGGAGGGTGAGACAGTGAGGAGCTGGGAGCTGGCTCTACTGGCTCCAGGGATGTCTTGGAGGGTATGGAATGTGATGAGAAGCCCTCCTTTGTTTGCCAGTCTGTGTGACTCATGCTTCCCACCTATGATAAGGAATGAGGGTGTGGGGCTCCTCCTTTCCTGGTCAGTGCCCCAGAGCATGGTGATATGGGAGCAAGGAGATGGCCCCATGCAGCTGCTGCCCTGAGTGCCAGAGTGAGGGCGGGCTAGGGATTGGGGCACGGTTGGGGGAGGGAGCACCTCCTCCCAGATGGATGAAGGGCCAATGTGAGGGGAGGGCTCACACACCCACTGGAATGTTCCAGTGCCTCGTGGCCACTGTCTGCTGGAGGCCCACTGCAGAGTCTCTGGGCAGCCGGTCATACACGGACCACTTCTGCCTGCTCATTTTCCGCTCTCCTCTTCCTCTTCTGGGAGCCTCAGGCAGCAGTGATCACTGTCCCCTGTCCCCATAGCTCTGGTCCCTTGTCTACTGGGACTCCCAGGGTAGCCTGGGCCAAGCCTTGGTGGATAGCACCCCCATGAGTCATCGAGCATGCCCCCAGCCCTAGGATGTGTGGGTTCAGGTGCGAGAACACACCAGATGGGTCCTGAAAGAATGAGACAAAGAGGAAACACACAGTCCTTTAAAGGGAGCTCAGTTGTCCAGCACTGAGCCGGGGGCTGGGGCTGCAGAGGCAAAGGATGAAGCGATCCCTGCCCCCCCAGCTTCTACGCTGGCCACCCACTGGTGTGGCCGGCTTCCCTACTGCCCAGTGGGGCCATGCCCATGTCAGGACAGGGTGAGCATGAGGATGGTGAAGAGAGGCCAGGGACAGTTTGTGCTATGGGGAAGGCAGGAAAAGTAGAAAAGCCAAGTCTGCAAGCATTTATTAAGTACCTGCTGTGTGCCAGGCACGGTGCCGAGTGCTGGGCATCTGAGACAGGTGAGAGACAGCCCCTACTATGTGCCAGGCACAGTGCCGAGTGCTGAGAATCTGAGAGGTGAAAGACTGCCCCTACTATGTGCCAGGCACAGTGCCGAGTGCTGGAGATCTGAGGCAGGTGAAAGACAACCCCTACTGTGTGCCTGGCAACGGTGCTGAGTGCTGGGGATCTGAGACAGGCGAGAGACAGCCCCCACTATGTGCCAGGCACGGTGCTGAGGGCTGGCGCTGCTAGATAGAGG
>CM053583.1:204235348-204285232 GCA_028627135.1 Pseudochirops cupreus
CAGAGCATCTCCGCCCAGGGGACAGTCAGACAATGTCCAGCATGGGAATCTGGAGCGTCTTGGGCAAGGAACAAACCAAGTTTGAGGTGAAATGGCAGCCTTGGGGCCAGATGGGCTTCTAGTCCACAGTTTGGGGTATTTAGCTTTCCAGTTAAAGGGCACTGGAAAAGGACAGACGGTCTTGGGTTGCACGACCTGAACCCCTGTGGGCAGGCAATGACGCTCCGATGAATGGCCCCTCCTCTTAGGGCAGATGAAGCCAACTGGATCTTGACAGACAGGGCCTGAGTTCAGATTCTGGCTCTTCTCCTTCCTGACTGTCCCCTTGGACAAATGCCTTTCCCTAGATGGACCTCAGTTTCCCCATCTGTAAAGCGAGGCGTTCAGTGATCTCGAAGGTTCCATCCGGCTTTAAGCCCACAGGATTTTCCGTCTGCATTTTTAAGCCTTGAAACTAGGAGAGGTGAAGGCTGGCTTTTCAAGGCTTTGCAAAGGGGTTGGTTTTCTTCCCCCATCACTGAAGTTCCGTTTGTTGTATGATAGGGGGTATCTAACGTTGGGCTTAATAAATTAGCTCTCCCAGGTGAGAGCACCTTCTGGTGGGAACATTGAACCTTCTTTCCCCCAGAACTTTGCCCAGACCAGATCATTGTCTCCCTCTTTTTTTTTCTTATGAGAAACACCTAGAAAACAGCTACCAGACGGGACAGCCCTGGGGTGGAGGGGCCCTTTCTTGGTGCTGGGGAGAGCTGGGGGATGGGCTCTGGCTTCCTGTCCTGAATCTGTTCATTTTTTTTCAGGTGAATGTTGGATGTGTGCCCAAAAAGGTATTCTTCCTTAACTTTTTCATTTATTGACAAATGGGGGTGAGGGTCTGCCTTGGGAAGGGCTTCTGTCCCTCAGAAACACACAGGCTCTAAAGCCTGGTTCACTCAGAGGTGCTGTGGTACAGTGGGAATCAGAGAACCTGAGTTCGAATCCTTTCTGCTTGAGTGAACCCAGGCAAGTCACAGTACCTCCCTGGGCCTCAGTTTCTCCATCTGTCAAGTGAGGAGGGTAGTCTTCTGAGGACCCTTCCAGCTCAACAAGCTAGGATCTTATGTGTGGCCTTCAGCTGGTCACTTCCCCTGGCTGGGCCTCAGTTTCCCTGCCTGTCCAGTGAGGAGGGTGGAGTTGCTATCTCTGAGGCTCCTTCCACTAGGTCTTGGATGCTGGGTTCAGATGCACCCCTGGATCTCTATAAGGTACCCCAAGGTTTTGATCCCAACAGGGTCTCGATTTGCTCCCTGAGTGGCTGTCACTGTGTGGTCCGCAAGGCCGTTTTGTCCGATCTCCAGGTTTGTGATGGCCTCCTGGTTTAGCCATCAGGTTGGCATTGTTTCCATCCTGGAGCTGCTGGGTTCTGTGAGCAGCGATCAGCCCTGGTGAGCTGGCATCAAGCTCAGGAGAGCAGGGTCTGCCAGCCAGAATACAGACATGGCTGTCAGCTGAGCGGGGTACAGGATGGAGAGAGCTGGGCATCTGCTCTGGGCCTTCCATTTTCTCACCCATATGGCTTGACTGACCTTGCAGGTTTCCCTAGCACAGACATTCTAAAATTTTCTAGCCTTATTGTTGATGAAGGGAGACTCGGGGCAGCTTGCTGTAGCTACAGAAAGCTGGCCTTGGAGCCGGAAAACCTGTTGGCCCTGGGCTGGTCCCTCAGTGCCCTGGGCAACTTTCTGAGACCAGAAGTTGCATAGAAGATGTCAGGGCACAGCCTTTTTTCCTTGGGTGGGTCTGATGGGAAACCCAGGTCTAGATGTGGAGAGCCTTCCAGAGATCTCAGGCGTCCGCCCAGTGTCCCCTTTCTCCCCTGTAGGGCCTCACTCTCCCACCCCCTCAGATTACCCATAAGGAAGCCCTGTGGAGTTCTCACGGGGACACCCCTTCTGGATGGGTGCCATGTGGGCAGCAGGGAGTTGGCAACTTCCTGGTATTAGGGTGTCAGGGGATGTGGAATCTCCCCAGGACTTGGGGCCCATTGTGAAGACTTTTCCCTGAACAGTTAATCCCATTCTTAGGGTGTGGATTGAAAAAACTAACCAAAAAACCCTCCAGTGAGAGGGAGTGGCCTGGCTTTCTCCTGAGCCAGAGTAAAGTGAGTCTAGGAGAGGGGAAGGGACTTGCCCAAGGCCACACAGGACCACTGCCTCTAAATCCAGGTGCCTTATGGTTTCAGGGCTTGGCTTCCTGACCACTGAGTATAATGTCTGTGGAGTGTTCTGGAAGAAAAAAGACAAATCAGGCAAATTCTGGAAGGGCCTCCTAATTCCTGTAATCTGTACTCACCAAAGTCAGGGCCCTGGAGCTTTGAGAGTGCAGGTGCCTCATCATTTCACATCTGTGGAAACTGAGGCACCGGGCAGGTAGGGGACTTGGCCAAGGTCACACTGGTAGCCCGTGCCAGAGGCGGGGCCTCAGCCGGTTGCTGCAGCACGGTCTCTATCATGGTGTCCCTGTACTGCTGACAGATGCCCAGACCGTGTATTGGAAGTAATGGAGTCTTCGCTTGCCATGGGCTCACCCTGAGACTGCCGCTTACCTACCTCGGGTGTGACTTTGGGCAGTGCAGTTCCTGCGCTGGGTCTCCGTTTCCCCCTCTGAACAATGAGAGGCTCACACAGGATGGTGTCTTTAGCCCCTTTCAGAGTGATAGTCGTGGAGGCCTCGACCATCAGGCCCCTCTGATCCTCACAGATCTGAAGCAAGAGCCAGCCTCCGTTCCAAAGGGCTGGGGTGCGGTGTTTGTCTGTGAAGCGGGTTCCCTCTCACTCACCACCCGCTGGCCTGCTGCCTCTCCTCCAGGTTATGTGGAATACGGCGGTCCACTCAGAGTTCATTCATGATCAAGAGGATTATGGTTTCCAGAGCTGTGATGCTAAGTTCAGTTGGCGGTGAGTGTGGTGGCACCTGGGTGTGGTCTGGAAGCTAGTGTAGACAGACAGTCTTGAGTGCAGTGAATGTTTGGAAGAGAAGCAGGTAACATGAGCACACGGTGAGTTCTCCTTCTGCCATTAATTCAGCCCTGCGAACCTTGAGCTCCCGGGCTCTGTGCAGGAGAGGCAGGGGGAAAGGCCATGTAGACCCTGCCCTCCAGCAGCATATACTCTAAGAAGGGCCTAAGTAAGGCACGTGTATCGCCAGCTCTGCTAGCAGAGCAGATGGGATGAGAGGCGGGAGAGATGCTTCTGGCCAGTGTTATACGCGTTACAGTACGCGGTGCTTGGAGTCATGTCTGACACGGGGAAGGGGCACTGACGAGGAAGTTGGGCTTGTCTTCTCCCCTGTTAGTTCTGGCGGGCTCTCCTTGCCCAGCTGCGGGGGGAGAGCTGTTTTCCCTGCCCACGATGAGCTCCAGGGCCATTTTGGTTTTTGGCTGAAGTGATTCAAATCTCGTTGCAGAGTTATCAAGGAGAAGCGGGATGCCTACGTGAGCCGTCTTAACAACATCTATCAAAACAACCTCACCAAGGTCTGTCTGCCGGGATTTCTAACCATTGGGGTTCAAAGTTTTTCTGTTACAGTTTATTCATTTTTTGAGAGGCGAGGTCTCCCCACCTTGTCCAACCTAGAAGTATGTGCAGGGCTGCTTGTGGGTCCAGTCCAGCATGGGAGCTTTGTCCTGCTCCATTTCTGACATGGGTTGGTCACCCCTCCTTAGGCCACCCGGTGCCCTGTCCCGCCCATACACATTCCCAGGGGCTCTGTCGTATCTACCTGGTTATAGGACAGACTCCTCTGCCAGCCTGGCTTACTTGAGTGCCACACCCAGCCCCTTCCAGGTTCTCTCCATGCCCCAGGCCCTGTGAGGCCACCCAATTTATCAGCCTGCTGTGCACTCGGCCCTCTGTTCTTTCCCTTGCTAGCCTCTTTATGCAGGGATGCACACAGGCCCCTGGCCCATCACTGAAAATAACCTCCAAGTTTCTCGCCATAGACCGTCTTCAAAGGCTTTCTTCTTTCCTTGACTCCTTCTCAACCGCTCCCCATCCGCTGCTCAGCCCACGCTCTCTCTCTTCTCTTGAGTCGCATCACCTTTGTGCTGCAGCCGTGGGGTTGGACAGTCAGCAGAGCCCAGGCTTCGTCTCAGATGGCTTTCTGTGGGTTCTGAGAGTCTGCCCATTGTCCCTTGACCTCAGTGAGAGGGGACTTTCCTCAGGTGATTTTCTGTCCTTTGGCTGTAAACCGTGTTCCGGCTCCTCATGCGGGCTCTGTCCCTGTTGCCATGTCCTCAGGGATGGCTCTGAGGAGTGCTGGCTTCCAGGTTTGCTCTGTCACTTTTTTGCAGCTTCTCTCTCAGGGCTGTTCTCTCCAAAGCTGTTCCAAGCTCTAGAGTCTCTTGGTCTCTTGTTTGGGCTCCTCCATTACTGGCTTTGCTTCCTGTTTTTTAAATGCCCGCTGGCCTTTGTGTTAGGGAGCTCACTGGCCGGTGGATTCCTTTTCGTTCATCACTGGAGCCTGGGCAGAGTTCTTCCATAGTTTTCCCTTCGGGTGGTTTTTTTCTGATGGTCTCCTAACTTTACATTCATCACGTCAGGGGATTATTTTTTTGGCTTAGTCATCTCTGTAATCAATCTTTTTCTTAACTGAAGCTTGCAAGGCAATCTTTCTTAGAAGGTTTTGGTTTTCCTTTTTTGGTGGGTTTGTTGTGATTTTGGGGGGATGGAGGGGAGGACTAGACTCCCCTATAGCCGGCCACTTATGTTGCTGTTTGCTGGAAGTCTCTTCTTTGGTTTTCATAAGAAACGTTTTCCATGCCTGCAGAATCAGGCCCAGCACATGGAGGGAGGCCTTAGGGGTCAGCGTAGGTTGCTGTTCACGCTGTTAGATGGCAGTCACTAAGACACTGGGTGGGCAGTGAGTGAGTGAATGAGTGGTCATTAAGTGGGGCCCTCTCATCTTCAGCCGCCATGTCCCTGCCATTCCTCTGGTCTGGTGACTTAAGAGGCCTCAGGGCCAGCTACCTAGACTGGGCAGTCATGGATTGGGATGGTTTAGTAGAGGGGGAGATGTCCTCTACTCTGGAGGTCCCTGCCACGGGCAGCTCACCCCTCTCTCTGCTCCAGGGCCCCCCCCTCTACCCCCTGCCTCACATTCTTCTGGCCATCCCTGCCCCTTTTGTCCACTTCCTCTCTCCCCTAGGGCTCGTCTCTCTGCTCTCCTCATTGGCCAGCTGTCTGAGGGCTGGAGGTTCACTCACTGGCTGAATTGGAGGCTAGTGGTGCCCGAAGCTCCAGGGCCCCCAGGCACAATCCTGGGAGTGAGAGCTGAGAGCAGTAAAAGAGAGGGCCTGATGCCCATTGATTCCTGTTCCACAGATCTGTGATATCACCAGTGGGGGGGGGGGCTCTTAGTGGTTCACATTGCCCCTTGTCTGGTATGGAAAATAAAGTAAATCCGGAAGGGAATGGAAGGTTCTTGAATCATCCCTCATTTTATGGATGGGGAAACTGAGGCCCAGAGCGTCTCAGTGCTTAATCTCACCCTTACTCTCCACATACTCCTGTTCCATCCTCCCTACCTGAGACAGGCTTCTGCACCCAGTCTCTCGTGAGAGCTGGTATTGCTTTTGCCTCAGCCCTCTTACCCCATGGGGGACACTGCGTCTTCCTCCCCCCCCCCCCGGAGAGTTCTCACTGAGCTTTGCTGTCCCCAGGCTACACAGGCCAGAGAGGCCCCTCCTGTCCAAGTGATGGCTTCCACCATGGAAGTCCTTGGTGTTGGAGATGGAAGGAGCCTTGTGCTCTTTGGTGGTAGTGCTGCTGCATGGGTGGCCGATTCCAGCCTGAGCCCAGGGCCCACGCTCTGGCAGGTCCTGTGTAGCTGTACAGTAGTGAATACTGTCTCCTAGAGATGGAAGGTGTGGCAGACCCGAAGAACCAGCCAGCCACGCTTCTGGTACATCCCTTGTGGGCTATGTGTGGGCAGGTGATTCTGGGGGGCAGCAGCCAAGCAGGATCCCATGACCTCACGGGTGTGGGTGTGTGTTGGTATAGCAGGGGCCTGTATCATCCAAGTGACGGGCCTGTGATGTCTTCAGGGTACAGATTCCTGAGAAGGCGTTGGGCCTCGGAGTCGGCACAGGAGGGCGTGAGTGCCAGCTCTTAGCCTTGCTAGCGGTGTGACCCTTAAACTGAGATGGGGATGCCTGCTCTCCCTCTCATATGTGCATGGAGTAGGTGCTCATAAATGCTTACCAGCTGTCTGTTGTGAGGGTCAGAAGAGTCAGCGAATGAAGTGGGAGGGGCGGAGTGGTGGCCTGGGCTGTCCCAGGGACAGAGACAGTGCCCAAAGGGAAGTGCTTTGTCATGCTTGGAATGCTGTCTGCCCTGCGCTGTTCCTACCTGAATGGCAGCGGCCATCATAGACCTAGAGTGGCCCTGCATTTCCGTGCCCAGATGACCCACCCATCTTCTTTTCAGTCCCAAATAGAAATCATTCGGGGCCACGCAGCCTTCACGAGTGACCCAGAGCCCACCGTGGAGGTGAATGGGAAGAAATACCGTGCTCCCCACATCCTGATTGCCACGGGGGGTGTCCCAGCCCTTCCCAGTGAGGACCAGATCCCTGGTGAGTGTCCGGAAGCTGGGATGCAGGCAGGCCGGGCTGGGCCAGGCTCATGGGCTCCTGTGCATGCACCTGATGCTTGTTCCCTCCGTCCAATATTGATGGTTCTTTAGCTACCTTCCTTTAGCTGGGGAGGCTGGACAGCTAGCTCGTGGCCATGCTGTGTCCCTCCCAAGGCCTGTGGGGTCACTATTGAGCTAACCTGCTTGCTTCCCTTCCCAAGGGGGCTAAGGGAGGGGCATACCTGGCAGTCCTGAGCACCAGATACCCAGGTGTGGTCCTGGGCAGGGAAGGAGCAATACAAGGGAAATTTGCTTCATCAGTGACCATTGTCTGCTACAAATGGGCCTTGTCACAGGAGGCAGGAGGCCTGGGTGTGAAGGCCCAAATGGCAGGTCAGATCTCAACTCTTCCTACCACACTCCTCACCTCTCAGGGGGGTGGGGGGTGGGAGTGGTGTTTGCCCAGGGGTCCACTTGTCCGGTAGAACACTCTGGGCTCTCTGAAGTCAGAGCCACAGGGTGCCCTTTATGAGACCAGTCATGTCCAGGGCTTCCTTTGAGCAGAAGCAGAATTCCCGTTGGCACTTCTGGGTTGTGCCTCACAGTGTAGCACTCTGGCATAGGGCTACCCAGGACTGTTAACGTAGAGTCACAGCCTGTAAACTGTGTCACAGGTTCATTGTCACAAAGAGAAACAGTTCTGATGGGTCAGAAAGGGATGGGGGAGAGTGACCAAGGAGACCAATGTGGCCACACAGATGGCTCTTAGACCAGCTCAGATTTTAAAGAGATGTGTTCAGAAGTAGGAATTGAGGACAGGTGAGGGGGCTGAGTATGTGAACATGGTGCAGTCTGCAAGAGGGTGGGGGGAGCCAAGGGACTTGTTAAAGCTACCTCCGGGGAAGAGTGGAAGGGCCGGACCCGCTGCCCAGGGTGAACACCACCCAGGACACAGAGCCGTTTGCTCATCGTAGGTCACTTCGGGGTTCTGTGCCAAGGGCAGTGTTCAGGGGCCTGGAAAGGCCCTGGGCACCCAAGATAAGTGGGATGTGCTCAAACCACCATCCTGCTGCCTGTGGTGAGCTCAGGTGATCAGGCCCAGGCATGCTGTGGCCCAGGGCCGCCGATGCACGGGGTAGTGTTGAGAAGAGAGGCTCCAGGCAGAGGAAGGGGCTCTGCTTAAAATCAGCAGAGGTCTGGGTTCCTAGCTTCACTTCTGGTACTTGCTGGTTTTGTGACTGTAGACAAAGCTCGTAACCTCTCTGAGACTCACATTTCCTTACCAGTAAAATGGATGTTAAAAACAAACAGCCACCCACTCCCTCCCAGGAGTGTTGGTGCTTACAGACCTCAAGTGGCATACGCGGCTGATTAGGTGCCAGTGTTATTCTGATTAACAAGCGAGCCTGAGGTTGTCTGATCCCATGACTGCTGGCTCAGCCGCTGCCAATGACTCAGAGACCCCGGAGGAGGGGAGCCGTGCCCAGGGGCTGGAGCAGGGCTGTGTCACGGTTGCCTCCACATCAGGGGAGCCTTCTGCAGATTGTGGGCAGCTGAATCCTCCCAGTCTGCTCCGGGATGGAGTGCCGTCCTCTCGGGGAGGTCATCAGCCAGGGGACGGCTCACCACTGATCTGCAGCCCGCGGCTTGTCTAGGCCATTCCCGCTCCGAGATGTGACACGTCCAATATGGCACCTTGTGTTTCTGTTGGGCTGCGTGGTCTGCAAAGCGCATTCCTAACGGCTCATCTGTGCGGCTGGCTGCTAGAACAACCAGTGATGATGGTGGGGATAGAGCTTCTTCAGCTTTGCCTTCTACTAGCTCCTCCCCACCAGCTGTGAAATAGGCCCCCATTTCACAGAGGGGTACGTTGAGGCTCTGAGCGGTGTGGGGAATTCCCATGCTCACACAGCTCCTGAGGGGCAGAGCCATGGGATCACTAGGCCAGGTTGGGTCACCCAGCCCCCTCATACACAGAGGAGAACCCTGACCCAGCTTACTTGGGGACTACAATGACGAGACTGACAGAGATTTGAACCTAGGCCCTGATGCCCCCTGGTGGTTCTCTGTGCATCCTCTCCCCACAGCTGACTTGTTTTGGCCTTATCCCTCACTAAATCCCCTCCCCCAAAGGGGCACAGAACAATCCAGGTTCTCTAATCAAAGCATTTCTAATGAAGGATTCTTGATACTCCTGCTGTTTACACTGTGTCTGCCCTCTCCAGCCTCTGGCCCTGCCTGCCAAGCCTCCTCATAACAAAGAAAGACCTGTGAGCAAGCCTTGGCCCCCCAGGTAGTGACAGGCACACAGTAATGGGCCCTCGCCTCTGCTTTCCATTCCTTGGGCCGGGTGTGGGTGCTGGAAATCCTCAGCCTTGCCTCTCTCCTGCAGAGTCAGTCATTGCTTATTTACTTCTCAGGTGCCAGCTTGGGAATGACCAGCGATGGCTTCTTCGAGCTGGAAGATTTACCCAGGTAAGGCCCTGATTGGGCACAGTAGACTGATCCCTGATCTCTCGTGAGCCAGGCCCCTGGCCCCAGCCAGCTGATGGTGATCCTGCTGTGACCCTCCCACCTGGAGGACATCACTTTTGGTTTATAAATAAGATGATTGCCCCCATTTCACAGATGAAGAAAATGAGGGCTAGAATCCTAGATTGAGAGGTGGAAGGGACCTCAGAGGCCAGTGCCTTCATTTAACAAAAGAAAATGGGGAAGGGCAGTGATTCTTTTGTGGTCTCACAGCGAGGATGGAGTCAGAGGTTGGGGTTGAAAGGAGATCCATTTTGTTGACTGTCTAGATTTGAGAATTCATGGGGAAGACTAAACTTAATGCAGACTAAACTTGTTTGTCATGGGTACATTTTGTTTCTCAAGAGCCTGGTTGTTAAAACACTTACCAGCACACCTCAGAATCTGCCCCATGACAGCTTCAAGAAACTGTCTTATGCAGATCAAGATAATGGGGAATCCTATAAATGACATTGGGGAAGACCCTGGGCTGGGCTGGGGGGCACCAGGGCAAGGCCATTGAGGGCTTGGCAGCTGCTACCTCTCTGTGACCTGAGTGCAGAGGACCAGGGCAGCTTGGTTGCTTTAGCTCTGAGACCTCCCTCTCTAGGAGTTGTCCAGGGACTCAGCCCGTGTGCTTCCTTCACAAGGAGGCGATGCATAGTCCCTGTCTCTTCCCTCTCAGTCGTCCCTTGTCCGAGTGTGACTTGGTAAGGGAGCACAGAGGGCTTTTACTCCCTTATGATCCTAGTGATAACAAATAATAATAATGACTTATGATTTACCAAGTGCTTTCCTCTCAGCACCCTGTGAAACTGGTAGTGCAGCAGTGCATTGTACCCATTTTATAGGTAAAGAAAGTGAGCTCAGTAGTTATCCTCTACTCAGAGTCATGGGAGATGCACTTGGTAGCACATGAGCTCAGAGATCCTAGATTAACTCAGAATGAGCCATAGCAAAGCTGAGAACCCGGAAAAGGTATTTTGGTTTTTTTCTGGTTTTAGCTACATTAGGGAAAATAGGAACATCACAGAACCAGTCAGACTGTGTGGGAGGTGCAGGGTCAAAGATTACTGAGGACAGAGAAGTCTTCTTCGGCCTCTTTTAACCATACCAAAGCTGAATGACCTTTGGACCAGGAGAGTGTCTAAAGGAGGAAGTGTCTAAAGGAGAGTGTCTCGGAGGAAGTTGAAACCAGAGATAAGTGGGGTGATCCTAAGCAGGGTGCCCTGGAGGAATTTAAACCTCCTGGCCCTGCAGGGCTAAATTCCAGGGTTTGAGAGAACTGATGGGATTGCAAAGATGGTGGAGCCTCAGAAAAGCACAGTGGGCCCAAAGACAGGCAAAAAAAGGGAAGAGAATGAGCCTGGAAATAATAGGCCAGCGAACTCCACTTGGACTCTGGGGAAAATTATGTAACGAAATGTGGAAGAGAAGGTTAGTACACGTTAGACAAGGCAGTCGTGAGCACCAAGAGCCAGCCTGGTGTCATCAAGCCTGGGCCCTGCCAGACCCACCTCGTTTTCTGCCCCGTTCACGTTCCCAGTCCAGTAGGTTAGGGGAACCCTGTGATGAGCCTTGTGCTATTCCTGCACAGTCTGAGGCGCTGGGTGGGAGGGGTGGCCCAGGACTGGAATCTCCACTTGGGCTTGTGTTCTGGTAGGGAAGGGGAGGCTGAGTCAGTCCAGGCTTTTCTGGACTGCCTTGACTCCTGGCAGGTTTGGAGAGTGTGGGAGGAAGCACAGATAAGATGGAGCAGGGTAGGGAAGAGGCCCAGAAGGAGAAAAAATAAGTATTTACACTGGGTTTATCAGTAAACATTTTACTATGCTAATTTAAGCACTTTCTGAAGGTAAGATCTCACCTGGGAAGTAGGTGTTATAATCCCTTTGTCATCTGTCTTCTTGAGTCTGTGAACTAGGTTCCACAATAGTTAGAGCCCTGGGCTTGGAATCAGAAAAACTCATTCATGTCCCCAAGTTCCATTCTTGCCTCAAATGCTCCCTCGCTGTGTGACCCTGGACAAGTCACTTCACTCTGCTTGCCTCAGTTTCTAAAATGAGCTGGAGAAGGAAACAGCAAGCTGCTGCAGTGTCTCTGCCAAGAAAACCCCAAATGGGGTCACATAGAGTCAGTCACAACTGAGCAGAACTGTAAGATGAGAAGATAGGTGGTGTCATGGGCATGGAAGGACCCAAGATCAGTCTGGTGACCCGGTGCCCATCTGGTAGAGGTTCTTTGGCCACCTTGTTCCCAGTGCCCATACTAATGAGATGTTGAAGTTGCCCCTTTGCTGTACCCACTGCTCCCAGCCCCCTGCCTCTGAGGTCACATGCTGTCTGGCTAGACTCTCACCTTCCCCATAGATGAGGCAGGGATTGGGAGGGGGGCACTGTGAGCCGGCCACTGGAACCCCTCAGGAAAGTGGGATATCCTGGGTTCTGGAGCGTTTGCCAGGATCTCATTGGCAGCAACAAGATTCCTTAGCGGTCTGTGGGTGTGGACATCAGTGGGAAAGAGGCTCGCCAGGGAGGAGGTGGCGTTGAGGAGTACCTGGGCTCCCCCTGGCCCTGGGGAAAGGGATAGAAAGGTGGGCTGTTTTGTAGAGGACACCCAGGTTCTCCATGTCCTTTTGGAAGCAGAAGGAGAAGGCAGTCACAGAATGGAGGGACCAACAGTGATGGGAGTTCCAGGGGGTCACAGGGTCAGAGAGAGGAGCTGGGCCAGGCTGGAGGCCGCCCAGCGAAAGCACGAGGTTAGGAGCCAGGGGGCCAAGGTGAGGGCTGGACTGAGGGCCGCCGGAGCCAGGGCCATGGGAGCTCCAGAGCACCGGGACAGAGGACGGGCTGGTTTTATTTTCATCTTTCCATCTAAAATGAAGCCAGTGCCTCCTCTTCAGGCGCAGTGTGATCGTGGGCGCTGGGTACATTGCTGTGGAGATAGCGGGCATCCTCTCGGCACTGGGCTCTCGGACATCACTGATGATACGTCATGACAAGGTGAGGAATTGCAATGATGATAAAATACCGATCGCAGTAGCTGGTGTGCAGAGCGCCAGAGGCCTCATCTGGAGTTCACGGGACTCCCTGTGCTGTCTCTCTCTTTGTCGGGGAGGCTAGAGTCAGAGAGGGGCCCTTCCTGGGCGGTAGCGGGCTTCTTGTCCAGGAGGGAGCTGACTGCGGGCCCGGAGGGGCAGTCCAGGCCCTGTGATGGAGTAAACAGGTGTCGGGGTATCATCTTCCCGTTCGCTGCACTGAGCCAAGCCCCTTGCCGTGGTGGGTTGGCCCATGCCCAGTTCTGGCCCCTGTTCATCCTCTGGCAGCTGGGTGTGGCCTCTGGTCCTTCTGTCCCCAGACACAGGACAGCAGGGGCTCTTGACTCCTTGGGTCTCACGGACCCCTTTCGGAATCCTGTCGTTAAATGCACGAGACAGCGTGGAGGGTTGCAAAGCAGAGCCGTTCTGTTGAAATGTAGTTATCGAATTATTTTTACATAATTGAATTATGTGTTAAAAATGTCCATGGCCCCCGTTGAGGACCCTGCTGTTTCTGTGTTGGGCTCAGTGACAGTTGTGGGGCCAGCCCTCGATACCAACACGCTGAGGGTGAGGAGAGAATCCCAGCCTCTGCCTGGGGAGCTCGCCTTCAGGATGAGCCCCCATCCGTGCCACCCCTGGAGAGCAGTCTGAACTTCCTGAAAATTCAGGGACTCTCCTCGGCATCCTGGGGCAAAGGAAGGATTCCTGGCATGTGGACGGGGGAATCTGGGAACGGTCATTTCTGCCTCTTGCGCCTCTCTGGAAAGGGAGGCCCGGGCTGCCAAAGCCAAGGAGGATGCTCTCGTGGGACTCAAGCTGTTTGGGATGTTAGAGGCCGTCGCTCCCAGCCGCCTCGTTTTTCAGATGAGGAAACTGAGGCACAGAAGGTTGCAGCCATATAGGTAATCAGTGGGCAGTGTGATGCGGGACACTGAATTTGAAGTCAGAGGCCCTGGGTTTGAATTCCTACTTTGTCACTTGGTGTGTGTGTAGCTGGTGACAGGGAGGGGGTCCCTCCCGGCACTAGCTTGGAGATCGTCAGTGGTAGGGCCAGAGCTCGGTCCCAGACCTTTAGACCCCAGTCTGACGTTGAGTGGGGCAAACGTCCTCATCTTGCAGGCTTTACCATTCTCCTTTGTCCCCTCCCTTTCTCCTCTTGGCAGGTGCTTCGGTCTTTTGACACGATAATCAGTTCCAACTGCACTGAAGAGCTAGGGAACTCGGGCATCGAGGTCTTGAAGTACTCCCAGGTATGGGTGGAGCCCACACCCTTCATCAGCCCTATTGGGCTGGGCAGGCAGCTCCTGGCCTCCCCTTGGGAGCCCCTGGCTTGGGCTGGGAGGGGGCGGACAAGGGCAGAGCGGGAACAATGAGGCTGCTGAGGAGGGGGCCCTAGGACCCCCGGCTCACATCCTCATGCTTGGCTCTCAGGCGGAGGCTAAAATAGCGGGTGGTCCTGGAACAAGCAGCTCTCCCAGCCTCTCTCACTGGGGAACTTGCCTTTCTGCCTGTGCTGGGAAAGCTGGATTTTTGATGTTAGGATGAGCCCCAATCCGTGCCTCCCCCAGAGAGCAGTCTGAGCGTGAGGCAGCTTCCCTGGAGAAGGGAAGGTGCTCTATCCCACTGTCAGTATGCACACGCCCCCTGCATCCTCTTGGGTTATATGGACCTGTGCTCGTGGGGTGGTCTTCTGTGCCCCATGCGGGAGTGTATGCTTCTTATGAACCTGTGTTGCTTCCCTGTTGCCTTGGGGTCCACGGTACTGAGTGTAGAGTTAGGATGGCAAAGACTCCCCCAGGGGATGGTCTTCTACCTGAGCAGAGGGAGGTGCTGGGGAAGCTTCAGTCAGCTGGCAGGATCAGAAGAGGGAGTCTAGGCAGCAAGTATAAATGACTCATTTTAGGAGGCTAATACTGTGCTGGGGCATGCTGGAGAGCTGGTTGTTAAATGTTCATTCTGGGCATTTACATCTCAGAAATTGGCAAACACAACAAACATTGGGGCTCGATTTATGATTTTATTGATTGTCTAAGTGATGGAGAAAATGTTGGTAATGGAGATTAGACTGAAAAGTGTGCTGTGTGTGGGTAGATAGGTGTAGAGGTCAGCCGGTTGTTAAACATTTACCCTTGAGTGTACTTACACAATGACCCCTTGAGAAGGGTTGGCAGAGTCGAATGGCCTCTTCCTGCTCATCCGTCCACCCAGCTCCATCTCTGCCCTTCTCTTTGTGGCCAGATCAAGGAAGTGAGGAAGACGTCCTCTGGCTTGGAGCTGACCATGGTGACAGCGGAGCCCAGTAGGAAACCCACCATCTGCACAATCCCGGATGTGGACTGTCTGCTGTGGGCCATCGGGCGCACCCCCAACATCAAGGGCTTAAACCTGAACAAGCTGGTGAGGCTTGCTGCTAGGCTAGGGGGAGGGCAGGGTGCCAGGACCTCCCCTCTCTGCTGACGGCACTGCCCCCACCCTCACCCCCAGCTCTGGGCCCAAAAAGATACAAACAGCGTGCCAAGGGCTGTGGGCAGACCTCAGGGAAGAGTGGAGAGCAGAAAGTGCCCGGAGGCCCAGACGTCTTGGTGTGAGACTGGGCAGAGATGACCAGTGCCAGCCTTTAACTTTCCCAAGATGATTTCATCCAATTCTCAGCCAGACTGGGAGGGAGCACTCCTTTTGCAGATAAGGAAGCTGAGGCCAACAGTGACGTGACCTTCCTGGGGTCTAGAAGGGTCTGGGCTTCCTGGCGCCAGCTGCTGCTGCTGACAGACACATTCAGCCTGAGCCCTGCAGTGGGCGGGCATCCGCTTTGGGAAACAGTCCCTTCGTTTGGGGATTTGGTGGAGGGCGTGACTTTGCTGAGGACATTTAGGTTTGTGATCACACGTTTTGCTGTCACAGGGCATTCAGACCGATGACAAAGGGCACATCCTGGTTGATGAATTCCAGAACACCAACAGGAAGGGCGTCTATGCTGTTGGGGATGTGTGTGGAAGAGCTCTTCTCACTCCAGGTAGCCTTCCTCTCCCCCCACTTCCTCCCTCTGTCTTTTCCTCTCCCCCCTCTTATTCCCCTCTTATCCACCAGGGCAGGCTCCAGCTCACCATCCTATTGCCAGACTTTCTGGGGGGCCCTGCTAGACTTTAGCCACTCTGTGCTCAGAACTTGGGGTCT
The DNA here is from genome assembly GCA_028627135.1 of Pseudochirops cupreus. Taxonomy (NCBI): domain Eukaryota; kingdom Metazoa; phylum Chordata; class Mammalia; order Diprotodontia; family Pseudocheiridae; genus Pseudochirops; species Pseudochirops cupreus. Next base: position 204,250,682 of record CM053583.1, read on the forward strand.
GCAGCCCTTGGCCAGCCTCAGCCACTGTGATGGCAGGGACCAGAGAGCCTAGGCTCAGGGCTGAAGGATGTGCTGACTTGTGATTGCCTACTGAGCCGCCTCCTTCAGCTCTGGCCTCTCTGAGCCTCAGTTTCCTTCCCTGTAAAATGAGAGGTTGGACTTGATGTTGTCCTGGCTCCCTTTGAGCACAGAAGTGGAAATTCTCTGCTTAGTCACCAGCCTTGAGATGGTCAGTGTTGGCAGTGTGGGGAGCGGTACTACCCGGGGCCGAGCCACCCCTGGGAGCATGGGTTTGGCCTGCCCGGGCACAGTTTCTAAAAATGTTTTGTTTTTCTTTCTCTTCCGTTTGGCAAGAGGTGGGAGTAGCTGGGAGAGGGAGGTTATAGGCGGAGATGCTTGAGCAAAGGAAAAGGAAGAAAGATCTTTGTAGATGCCCGGCGTCTTGATCACAAGCCATTCCCGGCAGTCACTCCCAGGGCACAGCCGTCCCTCTGTAGAAGTGCCTGGTTTTGGTGTCCTCCATGTGGAATTTTCAAAGGCAGGGCTATTGAAGGGGTCACGCCTGCCTCTCACTCCCTGTGGCCCACCCCGCCACCCTGGTCTCATACCCTCAACCTCCAATGAAGCAATTTTCCATAAGGTAGAAAAATGGAAATCAAATCCTGACTGACAGCCAGTATTTCTAGAGCATTTTAAGTTTTGCAAACTGCTTTGCAAGTGGTCACCCATTTACTCTTCATAGCCTTTCTGGGAGAGAGGGAGAAAAGAAGATGGCGTTATTCATTTCATTTCACAAATGAGAAAACTGAGGCCGAGGGAGGTGAAGCTCCCTGGTTAGGGTTACTCACCTACAAAGTGTCTGAGGCTGGATTTGAACTCAGGTCTTCCTGACTCCAGGCTGAGTGCTCTGTGCTGTAGTGCCACCTCGCAGCTGATGGTGGATGGTGTGCAGGGTGGTGAGGCCTCTCATTAGATGGCCAGGCTGGGTCAGCTTTTTCTGTCTGGCTATTGCTTTTTGTGGCTTTACTCGGAATATGCTCGCCTTTGTACCATCTGTTCCCATACTTTCAGATGACCCAAGATTTTCTTCATAAGGAAGACTTGGTTTTCAGATCGGGGGATAATGACTGATATTTAATGAATTATCTGATTGATGAGTCATTCCTTCATCATTAAACTGATGAAGAGCAAACACATTGAGGGGCTTCCCCAAGTACCTGGCAGCTGCTGGACCTATGTCCATGATGGAACCTTCACCCTGAAGCCACACCCAGAGCCATCAAGCCTCATGCAGAAGTCCCATCCTAATGCTGTAAAGCCAAGCACGTGCAGCTTTCCAGAGGACTGCTGCGGTGAACAGCTTTCAAGATTCTGATTACATAGTATAGCAAACTCTATTTATTCAATAACAAATCAGAGCAAAACATTCATAGAAAATCAAAACACAGCGTTCACAATGTTACAGCTTATCACAGAAAATCAAAATACAGCATTCACCATGTCACAACTCAACAACTTATCACTAAAATGGCCACACAGTTTTAAACAAAGTACATTCAGTCAATCACAAAATCCTTAATTCAGTCACAAAGTACAAAAGTCAAAGTTCTCCACTCTTAGGTCACAATAAATCGTAATCTTCTCATTCAGTACACAGTATCCAAGTAAAGTCTTCCTTCAGCCTGACTCGAGGCTGGCTCTCAGATTCCATGATTCCTCTTCCATGGTCCCAGCTCCAACTGTCACCTGGGTTCAAAGGCAGGCAGCTCCCAGCTCCTTGTCCAATTCTTTGTGCAGTTCCTATTCCATATTGAAGCTCACAGTGTCCAGTCCATCTCAAGTTGCTTACAGTTCCTGTTTCTGGGAAGACAAAGCTTAACAGAGCCACAAGAATATTCATGCACATTGCCGGCACCATCATCAATTCACTATCTGCCTGTGAAATCAACTCAGACCCACCAACAAGGTCCAAGAGGTCAGCACAAATCATCAGTAAAGTCCCAGGACGTCCAAAACCCTCCTCCAGGACTTCTGTAAACATACAACCAGAAAATCCTCTTTCAGGGCTTCCAGTAAGCTCCCAGGGCTTCTGTACAAAGTATCACAAACAAACATCCACACATACAGAGCAGACAAACAGAGTTCCGGGATACAAGTGTCTCCTTGACTCTGCCACAAGAGTCCTCTTCTCAGTTCTTCAGTCTCTAACTTGGGCTTCTCCTTATATATGGTTGTTAGCTCCTTCCCTTCCTGTTGCAGGAATTCATGAGTTCTAGGCTTCACAAGTTGTGGGGTTCACATGTTCTGTTTCTTAATAGACTTGATACAAAGCTCAAAAGAAACTTGAACTGAAACAAGGTGTGAACCACTTCAGTGCTTGCCATTACAAATGCCCACCTTGTATTTCCAGTCGCCATCGCTGCCGGGAGGAAACTTGCCCACAGACTTTTTGAATGCAAATTGGACTCCAAGTTAGACTATGAAAACATTCCAACAGTCGTCTTCAGCCACCCACCCATTGGAACAGTAGGGCTTACGGAAGGTAGGAGCCGGTGGGAGCCCTGTTGGCACTTTGTGGGTACGAGGAGTGGGGTTCAGGCTAAAAAGCGGGCTGTGCCCTCAGGCTGTGCTTGCCTCATCTCCCTCTGCCCTTGGCCCTCTTTGGGAGCACTGGACAGAGTTTCTTGGTGTGAAACTCTTGTTAATTTGCCTTTCAGATGAAGCCATTTCTAAATATGGAAGAGAAAATGTGAAGACCTATGTCACTGCCTTTACCCCTATGTACCACGCGGTGACGAGAAGGAAAACCAAGTGTGTGATGAAGATGGTGTGTGCCCTCCCAGAAGAGAAGGTAGAGGGGCCACCTCTCCCAGGAAGGGCCGGGAGTGGGGGGTGGGAGGGGCCACTGGCCAGCGCGCTCTTTGGGAGGCTTGTTTGCTGCTTGTGAATCCTTACTGAGCTTTACCTTCCCCAAGACCATTCCTTGCACAGAGCAGTATTAACAGTTAGCATTCATAGAACACTTCTTGGTTTACAAGGCCCTGAACAAATGCCTCATAGCAATAGGAGTTATGCTGTGAAATGGTTCATTTTTTTTCTAGTTAGTAAACATTTATATTTTTTGGTTTTTTTGCTTTGTGAAGGGGGGAAGGTAGGGCAATTGCCCAGGGTCACACAGCTAGTTTTGTGTTAAGTGTCTGAGGCCACATTTGATCTCGCATCCTCCTGACTGTGGCCTGTGCTCTATTCACTGCGCCATCTAGCCGCCCCAGTATAGATCTAGACTCTCTTTGTCCTCTGTCTCTGGGGAAAAAAAGAAAACCCTTGTAACAAACAAATGCCCAGACTGATCGTGGCCAAAAGTGTGCATCTCATGTGGCTCCTTTCCCAGTCTGGAGGAGAGGACGCTCAGTCCTAAAGGGTGGTGGTCAGTGGGTGTCTGGGCACGCGAGCCTGACGTGTCAGAAGTGCTGCTCCATCCTTGCTGTCCCTTCCCCACCTTTCCTTCTCATCCTGGGAAGGCATTGGGAGGCAGATGGGCAGATCTCTGAGGAGCCTCCGGGCTCCAGAGCCTGACCACACTGGGTGTGTGCTTGGGCCGAGGTGCCTTCATGCTCTCTTAGAAGTGCAAGTCACAGAATATCAGAGTTGAGATGCCTCCGAGCTGACCTGTACCTGAACCTCCTCCCAAGAGCGGTCCTGCAGGGACAGGGATCCCTCCGTTTCCCAGTGTAGCCCATTAATTTCCTGTCCTCAGAAATGAGTTCTTTTTATCTCCCTCATCTCCCCCCATATTCACCTCCTGAGCCTCATCTCCACCAGCATTTGAATTAAAGGACTCTCTAAGTCCCAACACCTCACAGAAATACCACTTGCATCATAGCAAGGTGACTGTCCTAGGGTTCTTGCTGAAGGGACCTGAGAACCAAAGCTCTCCTTCATCTTTAGAACATTTCCTAGGGGGGATGATGCGGAAGAGGGGCCCATCCCGATGAGCAGAGCAGACCCACTGTGCGCAGTCTCAGGGGGAAGGCACCCGCTGGGGCTGCCGGTGAAGGTGGAATGATCTTCTGCAGGTGGTGGGGATCCACATGCAGGGCATGGGGTGTGACGAGATGCTGCAGGGTTTCGCGGTGGCCGTGAAGATGGGGGCCAGAAAGGCTGACTTTGACAACACGGTGGCCATCCACCCGACCTCTTCGGAAGAGCTGGTCACACTCCGCTGAAAGGGAGACTCAAGGACAGCTTCTTTTCTTGCTCCTGTGTGTAGACTATGCGGTCCAGTCCAGGTCCCTTCTCGTCACAGAGATTTTCAATAAATAGCAGATGTGCTTTCTCTAACTGGCCTGTGTTCTGTTCTTTGCCCCCTCGCTGGCAGGCCCATTTTGCCAGGGTTAGACCCTAAGGGAATTAGGCCGGCGAGTGGCCCCTGGAGTCTGTCTAGCAACATTTGTGGGTCTGGCCAGTTGCAATCTTGTGGGAACTGAGAGAAAACCTAGCCCTGGGCTGGGGCTGGGGCTGGGGCTGGGGCCCGCAGCAGTGAGGCGGAGACTCCTGTCCTGGAGTTTAGATCCAGCCTCAGACACTTGCTAGCTGTGTGACCCTGGGCGAGTCACTTCACAAACCGCTGAGTGTCTCTGCCAAGAAGACCCCGATGGGGCCTGATGGCAAAGGGGGGACCCAGGCTGCGCTAACCAGTCCCTGCAAGGTCCCTGGAGGCAGGCGGGCGGTGACAAGTCGCAGAGGTCCCTCCACTCCTCTCCCTACCGACCCTCTGAGCAGGCACTTTGAGACACGGCTTGGGGCACTGGGGTTTCACCCTAAAAGGCGGCCCTGCCCTGGGGAGGGGACGGGCAGGAACCTAGGGCACAGCCTGGGGAAGGAGCGGCCACAGAGCTTCCTTAAAGGCTGCGTTGCCGGGGCTGGAGGTGGGGGCCTGCGGGCAGCCCATACAAAGGCGCGGGGGCTGGAGATGGCTCCAAGTGTGCGGGATGGGCTCCTCCACATCAGTGGAGGGGTCTCTGCTCCGCGGCTCCCCGGGGGCAGCAGGGCATCCACAGCGCGGGGCCGCCGGCACCCGTCTGGGCCATTCCCTAAGCAAACATTAAGCGTCTCCTGTCTGTCGCCCCGTGCTTGTCACTCTAAGGCAGGACCAGGTTCCCTTAGGGAAGGGGACGGAAGGCATTTATGCAGCGTCTACTGTATGACTGCTTCCTGCGCACTCCCGGAGCCTCACAACCACTCCGCAGAGCCAGCGGTCCGGGCACTCGGGCGCCCTCCAGTGGCCGCGGCGCCCGAGCCCCTCCTCCGCGGGGGACCTCGGGTTCGTGGTAGGATTCAGGTCAAGTTCTCCCCGGGGTCAGCTGACCTTCCGAAGCACCTCCCCTCCCAGCGGCCCCTGCTCCGCGAAGGGGCGGGGCGGCGGCCCAGAGGCCTTTGCGGCATAAACCGAGCCTGTTGCCATGGCAACAAGCCGGGACGCGCCTCTCCCTGTCTTCCCTCCACCGCCTCATTTCCCAGGGCGCATGCGGTGGCGTATTGACGTAGGCGGCGCAGGCCCGCCGACCGCCCGCCTCTTCCCCAAACTCCGGAGTAGGAAGCGGCTTCGGAGCCCCGGCGCCCAACCGAGACCCCGAGGCGGAGGTCCACGGCGGATGGCCGAGCGAGCGGGCGAGTGTCGGCGCTGACGGGACGCGAAGGGCCGGGCCGGCCCAGAGCGGAGTGAAGCAGAGGCGGCGGCCGGGCCACGACGAGGCGTCTCCTGCCCCTCCCCCTTCTCTCGCGCAGGTGGGAGCGCCCCCCCTTCCCGAGCGGTGGTCGGAGCGCGTGCGCCCTTCCCGGTCGGCCCAGTGCGCGTGCGTGCGGCCCCCACGTGGAGCCCGGCCCCCCCAGCCTCCTCCCCTCCCCTCAGGGACAGCAGCTCGGGACCCGAGCTCCCCGGGGTGTCTTCGAGCCCCTGGGGCCGAGCCGGACCCCTCCGTGCCGGCGGTCGGGCCCCGTGGCTTTGGGCGTCTCGGTGAGAGGAGGGGGAAGCCTTTATGGGGCGCTCTCTGCGTGCGGCGTCCCGGGGTCCGGGGGGGGGAGGGGCCCACGTGCCGCTGGTTAGGGGATAGGGGCGGGGGAGGGCTCTCTCCCCCCTCCACTGCCCCGCCTGACGGCTCCCCGCGTGTCCCCCCGCAGCACCATGGACCCGAGCCTGCTGAAGGAGCGCGAGCTGTTCAAGAAGCGCGCCCTGTGCACCCCGTCCGTGGAGAAGCGGCCGGCGCCGGCCGAGGCGGCCTCGGCCTCCAAGAAGAAGAAGGCCAAGGCGGAGCAGGGGGGCTCGTCGGGCGCCAAGCAGAGTTCCGGTGAGTGCGGCCTTCCCCTGCGCCCCGGCGGCCCGTGGGGGGCGGTCTGCGGAGCCACTCCCCCGTCCCCGCGCTGTCAGGAGCCCCTGAGCTCCGCCGGAGCCTTCCCGCTGCGGGAGGCCGTAAGCCTTCGCCCGAGCTTAGCCCGATCTCTCGCCTCCTCTGGCCGTGCGCTTCCCCCTCAGCCTGCTGCGTCTGTGCCCGTATCAGCTGCTGGCTGGCCTCCCCGCACTCCTCCTCCCGCAGCAGCCCCTGCCTCGGCGTGTGCCACAGCGCGGGTGTGCCTTGGGGCCAGTACATAAGCTCTGCTTTGCTCTGGCCGAGAGGAGAGGAGTGGAACGGGGCGGTGACGTTTTGGGATCTCGAGCAGCCTGACCCTTCCCCTCGTCCTTTGTCTGGCTCCCTGCTTGTGCCTGTAGCACCCCTGAGGCAGGGGTGCGTTGGCTCCAAACGGAAATGTGTGTGTCTGTCTGGTAGGGGGCAGAGACACGGGGATCTCGCTGAGAAAGAACCAGCGTTTCTGGTTTCTAAAGCATCCCTGATGCTTGTTTTGTGTTTGTTACAATGTTTTCTCTTCATTGCTTTACGTTACCGTCAGGATATATCAGGATTTAAGTTTTCTGCTTGCCTTGCCAAGAGAAAAGGACAGCCCTCATCGGTCAGGAAGCGCTGATTTATGCTCTGGGCGCTGGGCGCGCTCCCTGGGAACTCACAGTATATGGCAGGGGTGGGGGGAGGGAAACGTGCACATACCCATAGCTAGGGAATGACTAGGTGGTCGTCGGGTGGGCTTGGGGAGCTTTGCAGGCTCTCAGAGGTGCTGAGAGCGTTCTGGGTGTGGGGCACAGCCTGCACAGGAGGCACGGAGGTGTGCGAGGGGCAGGGAAAAGGCCTTTGGCTTGGCACGTTGTGGGGAATTGTGGATGATCAGTCTGGAAAGGGAGGGTGGAACCCACTTGCCCAGCCTTTCAGATGCTGGGCAGGAAAGCCTCTTGAAATTCTGAGCTGCTTGGGGGCCCAGTCTGTGCTTTCATGGGCCCTCAGTTTGGCGACTAATGGGGATGGGGGAGGTGAGAGCCTAGAAGCAGGGAGGTCAGTGGGCAGGCTCGTGGATTGATCTCAGGGAGCTGAACAAGGGCCCAGACTGGAGGGAAGGGGAGTGGGTTTGGTGGAGGAGTGCTACTCTCTCCTGAGAGCCCAGCATCGCCCCCCCCAGACCTCAGTGCCTCCGTGTTCCTTCCTCCTCTGCTCCTGACTCTTGCCCCCCACCCAGGTCCTCCGCTTCTCTCCCTCAGGCACACTTGTTGAATTCCTCTTCTCCTCACTCTGAGCCTTGTTCTCTGTCCGCTTTGTAATGCTTTTACTTGATATGATTTGGGAATTTTAGAGTTTTAAAAAACAACAAAGGCACCCTGGCAGACTTGCTTTTGCACACTGTCCTTTTGTGGATGCTTTTTACAAGCCTGTGCTCCACCTTTGGCGTAGAGCGTAAAGGTAATTGGGCTTTCGTCTGTTTAGCCTCATTTTATCATAGAGTTCTTAGCACCGGCCACTGTTGGTGCGTCCCTGCCTCTGAACGCTTCACCCTGATGGGCAGAAACCTTTGTGCCTCCCAGGCCTGTGTGTTCTCTTGGCTGTGCTCAGTACGTGTGTGCACATGTGCCGTTTGCCTCAGCGATGTCCCTACTAGACTCATGCTCTAAATAGATCAAAGACAGGAGCACAGGAGTCTTAAATTTCTCACAGCAGTTTTTGTTGTAGCAGGGAACTGAAAGCCAAGACGGCATCTGGCATTCCAGGAATGGCTGAGCAAATGGGGGTCTGTAAAGGGAGTGGAATAGAATTGTGCTGTGAGAATGAGAAAAGGGACAGATTCGGAGAACGGGTGTGCACCAATGCCTAGTGAAGTGAGCAGAACAGGACGATGTATCCCATGGGTGCAGGGCGGTAAAGAAAGCCAGCGTTGAGTGCCTTACTGGTACCAATCAGCACAGCCGCCAACTACAGTGCCAGAGGACCAACACCAAAGCCTGCTCCCCCTCCCCTTCAGAGAGAGAGAAGGCCTCCGGATGCAGAACGAGATGCATGTTTTCAGGTGTGGTCAGCCTGTGATTCTGGTTGGCCTTCCCGTGGGTGTTCCAAAGCAGGGTTTTTAGTTTCATAGGAGGGAGAATCATGGGGGGAAAGAGAAGGGTATCATGTTAGTGGCGCCTCAGAAGTTTAGAAGATGTTCTGTTAACACTTCTGAGGCGCCACTCACACGAAGGAAGCAAGTTTAGGAGGGGTACAGACAGGACAGCTTAGCTCAGCCATCCGGGGCTTCAGGCACGCAGCCCTTTTTCTCTTGTTGGCGGATGTGCAAACTCATAGTAACGGAAACAGGCTGCATCTGGGCTTTGTTTTATGTCTGTTCTGATATTGTTGTTGCTTGACAAGAGTTTCAGGGAAAACAGAAAACAGTTGGATAGAAACTAAGTTCAGACCGTGTGTTTCTGCTATACCTACGGTAAGCCCCGAGTGACCAGAATGAGAGGAGAGGTGCTTCCTTCCCATGGCAAACCATGGGAAAGAATCGACTATAAGCTCAAGGTCTCTGCTCAGCTAGATAAATGGTCAGAGAATGTGAGCTGATTTAATCTAAAGGATGAAAGCTATGAGTCCTCGTGGAAAATGCGCCCATATCTAACAGGAAGCTCAGCATAAGCGAGAACAGCTGGAGCTGCATCCTAGCTCCACGCCGCTGGCAGGAAGACCAGTTACCATTGAAGGGTGTGTGGGAAGACTGGCTTTTAAAAGCCCATGGTCACTGCCTGAGTGTTTCATAAATCAGTTTGGAATTGTTTGAGAAAAGTAAGTGAGCTCTGGCTGGGGACGCGGCTCAGAGACAGCAGGAAGGGTTCTGTTCTGGTCAAATATTCACAGCTTTGTTGCCACCACAAAGAACCAGAGACAAACTGGGTGCCTGTTAGCTGGGAAATGTTAGATTAAACTGTGGCATGTTAGTATAATGGAATATTACTTTGTTATAAGAAATGAATCTGAGGAATTTAGAGAGTACGGGAAGACTAGTTGGATTCCAAACGAAGCACTAGAACCAAGAAAGTATGCATCATGGCTACAGTGCTGTGTGCCAGGGCCTGCCAGGTTCTGGGGGCACGCACAGAAGCAGGCTAGGCATTCCTTAGTTTCAAGGAGCTCACATTCTAGTGGAAGAAGACAGCACAGCGATGGGAACTGGGAAAGTGCTGGAGAAGGATTCACGCTTGGCTGGAGAGGTCTGGGAAGTGTCATGGAGACCTGGGAGCCAGGCAGAGCAAAGACCAAAGCTGTGCCATCAGGGCCATGTGCTCTCATTGGCAGAGGGAGCATCAGATGGAGAAGCTGCCCCTTAGGGCCTGGCATGAGAGGATGGGACTCACCCAGGGTCACAGGGGCCCTCCCTTATGGATTTTAGCAGGCCACGAGTGCAGTGAGGTCAGCCCTCTGTACTCTATCCGGCTGCCACTTAAGAAACAGTGAAAACCCAGCTTGCCATGCGGTAAGTGGAGTCACCTCCAAGATAAGGAGGCAGCGTGTGACACTCTCTGAAGGCCCTTTCCACTCTAACCTCTGGTTAAGCACTGGTGAATGGAGGAGCTTCAGCTTCCCCCGACAAGGACAGGATTTGAGACTGAGGCAGTACAGTGATCCAGCAAGGCCCGAGGGCGGGAAGGCTCTGAAGCAAGGAGTATCTCTGGCCCCGGCCCTTATGTGCTGGATGAAGCTGGCTGCATCACAGTGGGACAGAGCAGGACGGCTCCTTGTGTCCCTCTTGGAAGGTGAGCCTCCTGGAGAGCTGAAGGGACACTGTGCAGAGGGAAGGACAGGAAGTGACCCAGCAACTGGCCACACGAGTCTGGTGATCCAGCTCATGACACGGGCTCTGGGCCTACGCTTCTTCAGGAGGGCCAGAGGGTGTTGTGCTTAAATTCACGTTGGATTCTTCAAAGCCCTGGGTTTATTCTAAGTTTTAATTAATCCTGTACTAACTTTCAAAGACTCCAGAGTCTGCTCATGTTGAGTCTTTGACCTGTGCTCTGAGCTCACAGTGCCCTTCTAAGTAAGCAGGTAAGCTGGCCTTCCTAATACGACTGAACTCAGAAAGCATTTCTGCTGGAGGCTGGGGGCACTCTCCTGTTTCTGTCCTTTCCCTTAAATGAATTTGCAGTGGTACGGATCTGCGTTCTTCAGCGCTGTCGAGGAGGATCCAGATTAAGGCTGACAGCGGTCTGGCCTCCCATTCAGGGGAGCTTCCTAAAGGGTTTGGCCCCAGTAGTGCGATTCTTCCATCCCCCAAACCCCAAACAGAGATAAAGTGCATTAGCGCAGGCTTCAGTGGGATCTAAGCTGTGGTTCTCACTGGGAGGGAGAGTGTTTCACGTTGCTGTGTTTAGCCAGCTCGGATGTGTGGCCTCTCAGAATAGCTCTCCGTTACTACAGTGTTCTGTAAACATCCGCTTATTAAGCTTCACAGCACTCCTGAGGGCTACATCACTTAACAGCATTGCTCCCTACCCTTTAAAAGAAATGGAAGGGTAGGGAAAACCGTCCTGGAAAAGCACAATCAGATGGGCCGGGAAGAGGGCTGAAATCTTTCGCTCTTGAGGTTTGTTTTTCTCCCCTACCCTGGCGGTCCTGTACGCCAGAGGTGTCAGACTACAGGTGACTGCAAACCAAAGTGAAATGTCATTGGGAAACGTTTAACAAAGACAATGAAAATGTCATGCACCGGGGATGATGTTAGTCTGTGATTTTCTCGGGCAGGACGAGGTCTCCTCGGAGGCCAGCACCGCCGCTGTGCGCCTTCTCCCTTTTTCTTGGCCTTGAACTTCACTAGCCCAGAATTCAAGGGTCCTCTCGTGTCCTGTTTTGTCCTGTGAGAACTAGGCATGTGACCTGTAGATTCTCTGAGTGTGGGATCTTGGACGTAGTATGGGAAGAAGAAGAGCTGAGCTGAACAATGATGTTATTTTAATGATAAAATTAGAAGACGCAACAAAGTCGCAACCAAATGATTGATAGCGTGGAGGCCGAGAGGCCAGTGTTTGTGTCTCCGAACCACCGATCCACCTCCAGATGGGCTTTGCTTCACCCTTCTGTTCTGGACCAGATTCCGGCCAGGGCCCTGGTCTTTCAGATTCGAGACAGAAGCCAAATGAAACCTTTGGAGATCTTTCAGCAGCTAACAGCCTTAGCAGGAAAAGGCTTTGCCACAAGCCAAAGCTTGAGCAGCCCTCAAGCACTCAGCTGTGTGAAGCCCCCTTGCTTGAGGTGCCCACCCACCCTGGCAGCTCCCCATGGCTTTTGAGCCAGCCAACCAAGTCTCGAAGGTGGTTTCAGCACCTCTTAAGGAACAGGTGTGCAGTAGATAGAATGGGGGGGGGGCTGGAGTCAGGATGACTCATCTTCCTGAGTTCAGATCTGATCTTGTTTGATCCTGAGCGATGCCCTTAACCCTGTTTACCCCAGTTTCCTCATCTGCAGGTGAGCTGGAGAAGGAAATAGCAAACTGCTCCAGTATCTCTGCCAGGAAACCCCAAATGGGGTCACGGAGAGTCTGTGCTGAAAGATGACTCGACAGCAGCACCTAGCTAGCTTGGGGGGAGGAGGGCTTAGGCTGTTGTTCACAGACTCCCCTTTTGGAATGTGGGCTTTCCTGTTCTTGATGAAATATCACTGGAAGGAGTTGTTAGCCTTACTCTGCTAGGAGCTGAGTCACCGGCCTGGATTTCACAGCTTCATAAGCTTGTCCAGCTCCGAGTACAAAATTGCCGCAGAGGTGACTCAGTCGGAAGACCTGTGAGGGCAGGCCCCTGCCTGCGGTGTTTTGGGGCCCAGGCTCTGTGTCCTGGTTTGGGGGCCTCACATAGGTCTTCTCCATGCAGAGTTGGAGACGGCTAGAGGCTTGTGAGCCTTCCTTGGCTTGGCCTCTTCCTCCTTGGGCTAGCTTGTATTCCTTCTCCTCTCTAGTCTGTCTTTCCACATGTGGATGTGTGCATACAGCCACACCCACACCCACAAGTGTCTCGTCTCTCCTAGTAGAATGTGTTTCTTGAGGACAGTACCTGGTACCTAGTAGGGCCTAGATGAATACTTGTTGATTGACTTTACCCGTCAGAAATCCTGAACTTAATTCATGATGTATTTCTCTATTGTTAGCTGCTTGTGTCTAAGGCCTGTGCCTTAGACTGGTGTTTGTGAGATTTTTTTTACAACAGCAGCAGCTTGTGTATAGTGAGCTTTAGGCTTTACAGATCTCAATAAAGTGGATGCCGTCATTAGCCTGATGGTGCAGGTGAGTAAACTGAGGCTCCAGGGACTTTGGTCTCCTGCCCAGGTCACCCAGCTAGTGAGTGTCTGAGGCTGGGTTTGCACCAGTGTTTTTCCTCCCTCCAGGTTTGTCCCCGCTGCTTGGTCCCAAGGGACTTTCCCACAGCCGCCCATGCAGCTGTGACAGAGTCCTGCTGCTCTACAGGGCAGTGCTCTCCATGCCTGAGGTACTTCTGGGGGGAAAGCAGAGATGGGAGGGAGGCCAGGGGGTGAGCCGAGGGAACAGAGACTAGAGAGTGGCCCTTCCCACGGAGCCAGGATTGGGATTGTAGGCCAGCGGGCCTCAGAATTATCCACCCACATCCACAGTCTGGAGGCTTGAGATGCAGGAGTGCCACTAAGGGACATCACTGGGGAATTCACGTGGTGCCCACTCACAGGGTGCCGAATGAAACCCTAACGTGACACTGCATTGTGTACCCCAGGGAGGCCTGTGTATCTGTTCTGCTGTGTGCAGCTCTGCGTTTGGGAGGATGCGGACAGTGCTACGGGTACCCGTGAGCCCTTCTCTTATCTTGCTGTGAGCAGCCTTTTGGGGGGTTAACTGGTAAAATCATCAGGTGTTCACAGATGACCCTCGAAGAGCAAAGAAATGTTGTGTACTTAAAAGATAAGAAGAAAAATTAATGCGGGAAGGGTGTTCAGCCTGAGTAATTGCAGTGTTTATGGTCAGCACTGGCTGGTTTTATGCTCACAGGCCAGATGAGGTGTTGGGGCGGCCTCGGTGCTCTCAGGACTTTCTCAGTCCCAGAGCCCCCTCTCTTTTCCTTCTGCTGCAGTGGCACTTAGCAAGCAAGTGTTTCTTTACTTACAAAGAAATAAAGGCAGGGATAGCTTTTGAACTAGACTCGTGTTAACTTGCAGGACGTGTTTGGGGCTTCCTGTCCTGTGAGTTACGTGATGTCATTCTGTCTCATGATCATGATGAATAGAGACACACTTTTGACCTTCCTCTGAATTTGCAGAGATGAGGCGAGGTCCTTGGGGGACATCTTGGTGATAAGTACTGTATGCTAGGGATGTTAGCCACTTATTATTACTTTTTAATTTTATCTTTTCTTAATATCGCCTCAGTTTTCAAATCTGTTTCTCCCCAGAGAATTATTTTTTTAAAACAAAACAAAAAGGCCGGAGGGGGGGGGGGAGCTGTGGTTTTTATAGAAGGAGTAGGAAGTCTGAGACTGGTGGGATCTGTTTCATTTTGGATGCAGCTGAGCCCGGCTGCTTTCTTTCATTGCTGAAGGGCCTGTGGAAGGGCCTTCAGTGATCCCGTGAATTATTGGCATGCAGGTGAGCATTGTGTACATCAGGATGTGAGTCATCCCAAGCCCAGGCTTTCTCTGGTTCTGATTGGCTGCTCAGTGTTAGACCCTAGAGGTGCTGAATTATGGGCGGAGCAGAGCACCAGAAACACCCAAAAGCTTAGCTTGGGCAGTGCGGGTTCAGATTCTGCACATGCTGCTCAGAACCGCCCTGCTTGTATCTGACTTTAAGTTTTCTGGTCCTCAAGCAACCATCAGTGAAAGGGAAGTTTGAGGGAAGACCATGACAAAACCCACGCGGAATTTTCGAACTGTTATTTATCAGGACTTTCCCATGGATACACACAGTGAAACCCACTTAAAAAGGGACACATGTAACTCGCACTGTATGTCTTCTTACAAGGGGATAACTGCAGAGTTGAGATGGTTGGGCTCCCAGCATGCTTGCCTGGGATGGACGCTGTCCTGGGGTGCGCCAGGACCTCGGAACTCCCCCTCCCCCACAACGGAGCTCACAGGCTTTGTGGTCTGTCCTGTGTCCTCCCCACCCAGCCACTAGACCACTTCAGTGTCCCGCCTCCGGATGTTGTCCATCATGGTTTGCAGAGGGCTCGGCTCGCTCTCCAGGTCACTCAGGGTTTTGTCTTTGGCACAGCAGCAGCAGTCGAGCACCTCGTAAACGAAGGCCAGGAGCATCAGAGAGACGACCGTAAATATGAACAGAAGCATGATGATGAAGCAGGCCGTGTTCCAGTTATCGTGGAAAGGGTAGACCTTCTGGACTTGGAACCCAATGTACTGGTAGGCCGACGTGGTGGTCGGCGGGCTGCTGGTGCTCCTGGTCTCGTTCCAGAGAGTGGCGTTGAGGGTGGCCATGCTTACTGTTTCCATCACTTGTGATTGATCCACAAGAGGCTGTGAAGATAAAAGGGAGAAAGGATTATGGGACTAACATGGGATGCAGATTTACAGGTGGAGCTGGAGCGGCACAAAGAATTCTTGGGAAATGCGGAGGGTGCTGACCCCCTCTGCCACACCTCTCTTTCACCTTGGAAGAAGTGTTTCAAGGTGTGGAATGCAGACTGGTGTAGGCCGTGATTGGCAGTCACACTGATATGTATATGTGATAGTCAAGTGCAGAATTGTTAAAGAAGAGGCAGCTGAATTAGTAGTGAGCAGTGTTGAAGGAACTATGACCTGTGAGAAAATTGACCATTTTCAAAACATTGTGCCCTTGGAAAAAGCCTAGTGAGGATCCCCGTGCCCCCTCCTGCCTGGCTTTCATTCTTGCTGGTTACCTCTTTTATCTGCCTCTGGGACTCTAGCTTGCTCTGTACCCAACACTGCTGGGTCAGAGGATCTGGGTCAGGAGGACAGTGGTTGAGAGGCAAAAATAGGGGAAAAAAAGGAACAGTGGCCTTCTGCACAGGTGACTAACATCGTGGTTGTCACCGAATGTCACTGTCAGCCGCTGTGAACAGAGTTCTTGTGGCTGGTGTGGAGGTTAGCTGATCGTGATGCTTAGGAAACCTGGGGAAGCACCTTTGGAAATGGACAAACTTGGATCCCCAGAGGGCTCATTTGCTTCAGTTATTACAGTTCTGTTCCAGAGTTCTAACCAATACCTAGTGTCTAAAAGAATTAGGGTCTCCCTGTTCTGTCCGGCTTCCGCCTTGGAGCCTCTGGATGATGTCTTCTCAGGCCTTTGGCAGGGATGGTAAGGAGACAGACCCACGGCCTAGACCCACAATCTCCAGGATAACTTCAGAATTTCACCAGCCCAGCACACCAAGGCAGAGTGTTTGGGTCATGTACAGTGGGCACAAGGACAGAATTTCAGAGTGACCCATGTGCCCTGTGTCAGCTATAATACCCAGGTTGGCAGAGGGTGGTGTTTAAACACAGTGTAGAAATAAACCAGTTTCATCCCTGCCTGTTGTGATCAGGTAAAACTCCCTTATTTAATGAATCACTTTCTTCCCCACGTTGAACTTGTTTCCTCCTTTTCTTCCAAAATTAAGTGATGTTTTGGAGCCTGTCTCCAACTTGTAAACCAAAAGCAGACTTTTTGTTTTGGCTTCCTTTCCTTATGAAGGGTCTGTAGGCTTTGAGGTTCCCCCATTAACATCAAGCTTGTTCGGTGACTCTGCTCTCTCCTGCTTCTCCCCCACTTCTCCATTGGCGCCTCAGTTTCTTTTGCTGGGTCATGCCCCCTAACTGTGTATGTGTGTGGACCCCCTTTTCTTCTGCCTCTGTATTATTTAACTTGGTAATCTCATCAGGTCTCATGGATTGAGTTATCGTCGGTGCAGATGAATCTCAGAGCTCTTTGTCCCTCCTTACCCTCTCTCTTGGCCTCCAGTTTTGCCTCCCTACTTCTTAGAGATCCTGAACTGGATGTCCCACAGACAGCTCATTCTTATCTTGCCTTGCCAAACTCTCCCCCACTTCCAGACCTCCCTTTTGGTGTCAAGGACACCACCCTTCTTCCAGTCCCCCAGGCTTGCCACCTAGGCATCATCCTCCGCTCCTTGCTCCTCATGTCCAGTCTGCTACCCAGTCCTGGTGATTCTGCCTTTGCACTATTTTCTCTCCTCAAACACTGCCTCTCCCCCCGCTGGAGGTCAGTGGCTGCTCTTGCCTTTAGGATCAAATGGAAAATCTCCCGTGTGGCATCCAGAGACACCATCTTGCCACTATAGGCCCGGAGACACAAAGCTGTGGTTTTTCTAGTACCAGTGTATGGCTGTGACAGCTGGACCATGAGGAAAGCTGAGCACTGCAGAGTCAACGCCTTTGAGTCATGGTGCTGGGGAAGACTTGAGAGTCCCTTGGACAGCAAGGAAGTCACATCAGGCTGCAGTTAAAGAAGTGAACCCAGGGTGACTAGGTGGTGCTGGAGTCAGGAGGACCTGAGTTCAAATGCAGCTTCAGACACTCAACATGTACTGGCCGTGTGACCTTGGGCAAATCACTTAACCCCAATTGTCCTGCCCTCCCTCCTCCAAAAAACAAAAAAGAAAAGAAATGAACTTGGGCTGTTCAAGGGAAGGTCAGACACTGGCGCTGAAGCTTCAGTACTTTGGCAACATGATGAGAAGATACGACTCACTGCAAAAGACCTTGATGTTGGGAGAGACTGAGGGCAAGAGGAGAAGGGGCCAGTAGAGGATGAGATGGGCAGATGGACAGCCTTCAGGAGACGGTGGAGGATGGAAGGGCCTAGCGTGCTGTGGTCCATGGAGTCCTGAAGAGCCAAAAACAAGCCAAAAAACAACTGAAGGCCCAAGGGACGGCAGCAGCAAGCCTCTGATCCAGCCCTCGTACCTTCTCCAGTTTCCTGTACTTTACTCCCCTCGACAGACTCTCTGTTCCAGTGATGTTGACCTCCTTACTGGCTGTCCCTTTCCCCCCAAGCCTGGCAGCTCTCTCTCCTCACCTCCGCCTTGCGGCTTCCCAGGCTTCCTTCAGGTCTCAGCTAAAATGCCACCGTCTGCAGTAAGCCTGCCTCCAGGGTCCCCCATGTCTACCTTGTATAGGCTCCTGTGTGTGCACTGTTTTCCCCGTTAGACCAGGATCTCCTTGAGGGCTGACCGCTTTGTGGTGCCACCACTTAGCACTCCCAGGAGGGCATTCTCATCCTGGCCATTCCCGGGCCTGTGCTTGTGCTCCAGCCAGCCTCCGCTCCCTGAAAGCCTGAGCTCTGTCTGCCCCGGGACACTGGCCGCTGGCCTCTGTGCCCTTGTCCTCAGCACTTCCTTACTCAGTGCCCTCGACGTGCTGTCGTTCCCCTAGTGGAATGGAAGCACCTTGAGGTCAGGAACACTCCGGCATGCATGTACTTGGCACACCGCTTGGCACACAGAAGGACCTTGACAAATGCCTTTTCCTTGCCCATCTCCCTGCCACCCCATCCCCATTTCTTCTGCTACTGCCTGCCTCAAATCCAGCAAAGCTCTTAAACTTCATTCTGTAAGACTTTTTATTCCTGACACCTGTTAAAATGCAAATGTTCCTTATTGGGTAATGCTGGAGGTTATAATTAAGCTTAACTTACCCTGTTTAATAGCCCAGCCCATTGACACCATACCATGCTTGCCACTTGGGCATGAGAAGGTGGCATAGCCCCTCAGAAATCTTGGGGGAGAGGGATATGGTTTGTGTACAGATGGATACATAGCAGAAGAAATAGCGACCCAGTGCTCTGAGAGCCTCTGAGGAGTGGAAGGGAGGCCGCTTGGAGTGGGGCTTCAGGGAAGGCTTCACATAGGAAAAGAAGGACTCCCAGTAGGTAGACTGTGGGGGGTACATGTGCCCAAAGGATGGGGAAACCACCTTCAGCTTGGCTGGAATGGGCAGAAAGAGAGGCTTCTGGCAGTTGGCTGCTGGAAAGGCCTCCAGACTGGACTGAGGACCATAGAGGCAGCGGGAAACCCCTGATGCTTCTGCAGGGAGGGGAGTGGTGTGCTTAGAGCTGCTCCTAAGGGAGAGGAATGTGGCACCTCTAGGAAGGATGGATTGGAGGGGACTGTGTAGACAGAGGAGGCTAGCTGGTGGGACTGATTAGCGAAAGAGATACAGATGGCAGGTGGGGGCTTGTGTGCGGCTCTCTGACAAGCCTGAAGGGTTGGGAATGGCCAGGCTTTGGGTCCTGGGAGTCTGGGCAGCTGGCCGGGGGGAAGGACGTAAAGGTACTAGGGGTGATGGAGGAGGCTGGGGAGAGTTGGACCAGGCCAGGGACCTGGGCCCCTGCTCTGTCATTTGCCCTGGAACTCCTGTCTTAGATTCGCAGCCTCCCAGAATTCCTCCCTGTTGATTCTTCAGGGTTGCATGGCTCCAAGGCCAGGATTCTTGGTTCTTTGAGACAAGAATGGGGGAATTGAGGGTCGACTCACTGTCTAGTGAATCCAGACTGATAGAACTGTTCTCTCTGCCTGTCCTGATGAGCCAGTCAGAGCTCTCCCGTCCCATGGCTGGGGGAATGGAGCCTAAAGAAGTGACCTGCCCAGGGTCACATGGTAATGAAGCAGGACTGCAGGCCAGAGACTGAGTCCAGGGCTGTGTGCATTCTATCTGCTGCTTTGGGTGGGAGGGAGGCACTGTAGTGCTGCTAGTAAAGGCAGGTTTTTATTGTATTACTGAACATCAGAAAGACTGGTTGGATATTTTCCCTTTTGAAGATCAGGTGAGAAAGGCGTTTGGTTCACTTGAGAGACTACAGGTGAGAAATGAACAGAGTAGGCGTGAGCTAGTTTGGGGGCGTTCCCTCTGGTTCAGGGCCCCCGGGAGGCGCCTGGCCTGCTCACGCCTGGCACTTGGCCTCTTTCCCTCCAGTCAGGGTCCCCTGATTGTTCTCTGTACCCCATTAGAACTTCAGGCTTCAGTGAAGTTAACAGCTGTGAGTGCCTGGAGAGGGCGGCGCTGTGAAAATGCGAAGTCGCACCGGGCCAGACAGGAAGGGACTGGGCCATTCGTGGTTTTGCTCCCCTCCGTTAATGCTGGTAACTGAGCGTGTCACATCAGAACCGCTGTTGGAGGCCAGTGGGCCATGGGCTACAGCTTGGAAATGTTTGTCACGTAGGTGTTTCCGTGACCGTGGAAGTCTGGTTATTGGACAGAGAGAAAAATCAGGGTCCCAGTGTCTGTCTGTCCTGTCTGAAGGACCCTGGACAAGCCGCTGGCTGGCTCCGCCTCTCGCTGCAGAAAGGAGTGCTTGTCAGTCTGTCAGAGCGGGTGAAACAACTTCTCCCCATCCCCCAGAGGGGGAAAAAAGCAATATTTTTCTTTTTAAAGACTTGGTGAATATCTTGTCCCTATGCCCTTTCAGTGTCCGTTTATTTACTACTCAGATTCAGTTTGGCCTCAGGCCTTGAGGGGCAGAATGGATAGATGCAAACCCCGTGGGCTGGGTTTGCCCCTTTGGGAGGGTTTGTGAGGATGGATCTAGTTTCTGGGAAGGGCAGCCCTCCTGGGCACCTGGGGGAGGGTGTCACCCATGAGGGGAGAGGGGAGATAAGCATGGACTGTGGGAGGGGGTTGCCTGGAGCAGCCGGGACATTCACGCTCGCTCCCTGCTTCTGGCATCTTTTAAAATATTGGGAAAATCGACACCTGGTCACAATGGAGCATACATGGCATCACCTCCTTAAAATGAGACCTCTTGGAAAGGACGACAGCATAGTTGCACGTTCAGAACCTGGACCAGAAGACAGGTTCAGAATCTGTTTTCAGACGTTTTGTATGTGATATGTATCAGACTGTGCTCCATTCATCCATCCACACGCACCCACACACCCACACACACACATGTGGTACCGGAGGCTTGGGGCACCCTGGGGAGGTGGACATGGGTGTGGCTATGGATAGTGACTCTGACCACATGGTAATCTCCCCTCCCTGCAGCCCCTGCGAGGGAGCGCTTGACTGCTTTCCCCCTCCCCCTGAAATAACACGTTAGTAAAGCCCTCTGTTAAACTGTGGTGAGGCTAGAAAGACTTTCTGGAAACATTTTTCAGGCCCATAAACATTTGGTGGGCTTTAAATTACTGTGAGACACTTTGTGCGCCCTGGAATACAAACTGTTTGTTGGAAAGGGAGAACGGGGTAATTAGTGGTTTGATTTAAATCCATTTCCTATTTCTTTCTAACAAGTTGAATTGAAGGAATAACTTCCAGGATAAGACTTAAGAGATAGTTTAAGGAATTGTAACATGTACCTTATAAATTTCTTTGACATTTAGAAAATGATATAGAAGAAGAAAAGTTTGGGAGAATCATTGTTTTTGATGGTTAGTGGTAATTTAACATTTTAAAACACTTAATCTGAACGATTAGGTAAAATCTGGCAGGGAAAACAGAACTGGATCATTAGGATTATTTCATTTTAATTTCTCAAATTAAAGTTTGAATGTGATGCATTTAAAATAAATAATTTAAAAAGCAGTCTTTAAATTTTTTCAAAACAAACAGTCCTTCAGTACTATTTCTTTCCAGTCCCCTTTTGGGTCTAGAGAATAGGAGAGTCACAGCTGATGGTATAATTTTCCTTCTCCTCCTTTGAACCTTCCTAGCATTTAAAACTTCCCTGGCAGAATATAGCCATAGGGAGGCCAGGGCCATTATACAGTGGCTAGGACAGATGGGTCCTTGAATAGAAAGGAGTTGGGCTGAATTATCTTTTGCATTAAAGGATGCTGCTTTAAATTTCTTATTTTATTTTTTTCAATTATCAAATTTTTTTTTCTCCCCACTAAGGGCAAAGAAAAACAAAAGCCTCATAACTCCAGATCCCCCTATTGCCCACATCCAAAACCCTGTGTTTCACTGTGTGTGTGGTTCTGCACCTTTCTGGCAGGAAGCAGGCTGAGCGCGCTCTTCATCACCGTGATCGATCGGGGTGTGGAGGAGAGTCTTCAGTCTGCTAGAGTTGTTGTTAAAGCGTTGGTGATGAGAGAGTAGAAATTGTCTGGACTCTGGTTACTTCCCTCTGCATCTGTCCTTAGAAGTCTTCCAGACTTCTCTGAAAGCACCTCCTTTGTCACTTCTTAGAGCACAGCAGTGTTTCCTGTATCCTACACGGTTTCAGCCATGTCCCCATTAAAGGGCAGTCTCTTGGTTTCCAGAGTTTTGCCTCCACCACAGAAAGATGAGGGCTGTGCTGCTGTCTTTGGTGAGAGGAAAACTGGAGTCTGGACTAAGCCGGGGCATTAGTGCACTTTATCAACTGGGGCCACGGGGAGCTCGCTTCCTGTCTTTTACCTACGTTTCGGCAGATTTTGGATGGCAGCATGGATCTTTTCCTGGTCTTGGTAATTTGGTTAGAATCACTTTTATTCTCATAAGTTCTCCTGTGTATTTGGTGAGAATGATTCTTGTTCTGTTGGGGACCTTCTTGGATCCAACACCCTAATTGTTTTGTGATTGGCAAGAATGCTGCTGAACTGAACCCTGAAGAGAGATCTGGTTTCTAGGTCTGGCTACTTGACTAACAGGACATTTTCTAAGCGTCTGAATAAATACCTTTGTTCCTAAGAGAAAAAGTAGCTGCAGAAATTTCCTTTTAAAGTAATTTAGCAGTGAAATACAGCTGGGTTCCAGTTAGTACAAATAATGAATGCAGTGATATTTGCATATATTTGAATCCGTGCTGTAGGAAATATTTTCATTATTTCCACCCCCGTGAAATAATGCAGTGTGGATCGGAAGACTGGGACTGCTTTATGGGCCCAAGTCATTATTTGCACTAATTGAGACCTAGCTGTAGATTTGCTGGGGAAGGCAGGCAAGGCAATGGTTGGGCCATTAGTTTTATTTTTTAAACGCTATCCTGAAGCTATGATGTCTGCTAAACAAAGATGGTTTTCACGCTCCAATAAAATGGAATTAGAGATTTTCTCAGTTGCCATCAGTAAGTGGAATCTATCTTCCAGTCAGGTGCCGTCTTCCTAAAAGTCAGTTCTGACACTGACCCCGTTGCATAGACACTGGTGGCTTCCTCCCTGTCCCTTCTAGGACCTTCTGTTTGGCCTGTAAAGCCCTGCATCACCTGGCCTTCCTTTCCAGGCTTCTCCTGCCTTACTCCCCTCCTTGTACTCTGTGCTCGGGGGGCCACCAGCCTCCTGGCCTCTGCCCTCCACCCCCTGCCTTCCCTGGCTTCCTTCTGCAGGAGACCTTTCCTCCGCCTCTCCTCAGGTGCTCCCCTCTTTCCTCTGAGATGACCTCCCATTCCCCATGCCTGTCCCTTATCTGTGCCTTCTTGGGGGCATGTTGTCTCTCCCCTCAGACTGGGAGCTTCTGGAGGACACCGTATGCCCAGCCCCTAGCCCCCTGCTCGGCACACAGGAGGTGCTTAACAAAGCCTCCTTGATTGCTTGGTCGTTTGGAGGCTTGTAGTTGTTGGGCCATACTGTAGCACTGGGAAGGATGCTGGACCTTGCCTTTCATAACTGTGAAGACATGTTTTAATTGTTAAACGTAATTTTCTTTTTGCTCCAGATGAGCAGTTTAAGAACAGCCCCATCTATCCCTGTGCTGCCCATATGTTGTGATGGATGTGAAATGATTGACTCGCTCCCTTCCCCCGCCCCCTCATAAAAATATGCATTCCAGGTCTTTGTTTAATAAGGATCTCTGACTTGGAACATACAGTTAGAAGCAAAATCGTTTCGCTTAAATGGCAGAAGAGTCTGAAGCTTTTGTGTGTTCGGTTACAACAAAATGCCCCTCTCAGCTCTTTTGTCTGTGTTATGGATTGTATTCTTCCTATTTTATTTAAAATTTTTTCTACAGGTGTCATGCTGAGCTTTGTTTTTCAGCATGATACAGTTGGTACGTATCAGAAACCATCTCTCGGCAGCATTTGCTCTCGGTCTAGGTTCTTCGAGGAAAGCCTTTGTCAGGACGGTAATGCTGCTGAACTGAAATATCTTGCAGAAGGTGGAATCGGCAGGCAGCTGGGAAGCTTCCGATCCCATCCGCATTTCAGTTTACTGAGCAGGGCCTGGGAGGATTGGATTTCCCATACAATGGCGTGGTCATCAATTTTCTATTAAGGCACCGAGGATGAGAGTCCGGGTTAGACAGCCAGCCTTTGGTGTTTATTTACAGAATAAAAGCCTGTCTTTCGGGGTAAGAAATTCAGAGCTTAAAAATATACAGTAAGGAGAATGCTCCGCTCAGTTTCTAAATAAAATGGTTTTCAGCTCTGTCTAGTGCTCGATTCCTGCATAATAAAAACGATAAAGACCTACCTGTTCTCGGCGGATTCCGGATGCCGCTGCTGCTGCCGAGCCTTGGTCTGGTCTGTCGGTAATGCAGTCGGGTGCGCGGGCAGGCAAGATGGAGCTGGGCTGCTATTGGTCGCATGCTAATGCAGCTGACAGTCACCTTGCTCCTGTGTGTCTAGCCTTGCCACCCTCCAGAGGAGGTCCTTCTCACACCTCAGGGATACGCTCCCCGACCCAGTTTGATCCTAGGTTTTTCCTTCTCCTTGTTTTTGTTGTTGTTTTTTTGTCTTTGAGCCTGAAGAGTGGGGCGTGGCTTTTGCCTGCTTCAGGTCCAGACAGACCACCCTCCCACCCTACCCTCCCCGCATCCTAGGATTGGCTTTACTTTGTAGTAGAGAGATGGAAAAAATTTGGAGTAAATCAGCCGTTAGATGCCAAATGGGTTTCCCCTGAGACTAGAGAAACCCTTGGGCTAAGAAAGAGGCCAGGGTTGGTCAGAGCCCTGGCAGCAGGCCTGCAGAACCAGCTGATGGAATCTACAGGTATTGGGGAGAGCGGCCCAGGGCTGCCCCCCCCCGCTGCTGCGGGGCACGGCTGACCCGGGCCTGACCACGGGCTCTAGTCAGAGGTGGCGTAGAGTGTCTAGAGTCCAGAATGTCCACGTTTTGATAGAAGAGCAGGTCAAGCCTGGCACCTCTGGTGGGCCATCACTGTCCCTCGTGTTCCCTCGGCGTACTTCCACAGCTCCCTTGCTGGTTGGGAAGGGTGAATTGTTGGCGTTGATTATGTCAGACTTTTATCAGCTTCTCGTGATTATTTACTGAATTTTTCATTTCTGTCAAATAGCTATTTCATATGCTTTCCTTTAGACTTTTTTAAAATATACTACTTTGGTTGTGTAAAATCTCCTTGTAGGTAATTATTTCAGTCTGTTGCAACAGTTTGGGGACTTGAGAGAATTCCCTGGCCAGTGAATGCTGGAGGGCTGAGGTCTTTCATTAGGCATGCATTTTTCTTTACACAAGGGAAGCAAAGTTGGGGTGGGAGAGAGCAGAGCAGAGGAAGAGCTCTCTGGTAGGGCCAGTGCCTCCCAGCAGAGCTGTTCCTCCTCTGCTCCCCCAGAGGCAGGTCTCCATCCAGGGCAGCCTCCACTCTGGTACCTTCCATGCCCAGGGGCTGTGGTTTGGGAGGGAGCGGGCAGGCAGGTTCCTAGGCTTGTGGTGTCTGCCCTAGAGAAGGTGAGGCCACTGAGAGCAGGGACCAGCGTGGCTTTTATCCATCGATCCTAAATGCTTCTCTTCTCCAGCAGTGGATTCCAGAATGTAGCGTGCAGGAGGGAAGGTTAGCGGGAATGGAGGCATTTCTGCATCTCCAGTCCGCCAAGACATGGGGAAACAATTCTGGTCCCTATAGTCTGAGCATTTATTAAGCACCTAGGCTGTGCCCAGCACTTTGCGGGGTGCTGGGGGTACAAAGAAGGCCAGAAGATCGTGCCTGCCTTTGAGGAGCTCGCCAGGCATCCCCCTTGTGGTTCTCTCCATTCACCTCTTCAGCCCTTTGCTTTGGTCTTGGCCCCATCCTGCTGAACATACTGTTCTCCCAAAGGGGATCAGTTCTCTCTTAAATGCTAAGCCCCTCAGCCCGGTCATCGTGTTGCCTAAATTTGGGCTAGCCGTTGGCACCGTTGAGCATTCTCTTCCAAATGCCTTCTTTCTCCCTTAATTTTTTTTAATTTTAAATCAGGTTTTCTTTTTAATCATGAAATTTTTCCACGTACAAAGAGCAGATAAAGAGGATTGAATATCAAACTAAACTTCTTTTACATGGTGTTTTTGGGTTGTTTTTTTTTTGCTTCTGGGGAGGAGAAGGTAGGGCAATTGGGGTTAAGTGACTTGCCCAAGGTCACACAGCTAGTTTTTTGTGTTAAGTGACTGAGGCTGGATTTGAACTCAGGTCCTCCTGACTCCAGGGCCGGTGCTCTATTCACTGTCCCCACCTAGCCGCCCCTAGATGGTGCTTTTCTAAAACTCTGTATTGTATTTAAGAAGGTTACCCTGTGGTTTGTGTTTTGAACTTTTACTTTCTCTTGAATCTTTTTAGATGTTTTATTGATGCTTTTTTTCCCCAAACAAACCATTCCCTCCTCCCCTGGATTCTCTTCCCTTGTAACTAGTAAATCTTGTTAAACCAAACACTTGAGCCCAGTGACCATGTCAGAAAATGTGTCTCATCTTGTACCCGAGGGATCAGACTGACACGGTGTGGTTGGACCAAAGTAAGAAAAAAGACGCTACGACGCAGGTGCCACTAGTTTGAGGTTTGCTGCGTAGGCTGTCAGGTTTTTTGTGATCGTTGGTGGCCGCACGAGTCAGTTCGGATGTCTTTCAAAAGAGTTTTCTTTTACTTTATTATGGTCACAGTGTAAATGACTGTCCTGTGTCCGCTCATGGGAGACTCTGATCGCAGTGTCAGTCGGGTGTGAAGGGGGGCCGCCAGACCAAGAAATAATTAAGAAATCTGTTCTGCTGGCTACCCATCTACAGCCATAAGCCTCCTGAGTCTGGGGGAAGGATCCAGGCAGAAAAGCCCCCCCCCCCCAGGCCTTCCTGTGCTTGGACCAGAAGCTGTCAGTCAAGGGCAGGCAGATGGAAACCCAGACCAGAGGCAGCCGGAGCGTGTGTGGCTCACTCGGAATCCCACCCAGGTCAGAAGCCCTTGGGGCTCAGAGGGCAGTGATAGCAGTGATCCGACCTCTCTGGCCCGTGCGTCCCTGCTGCCTAGACTGCCCGCCACAGCACGTTCCTGTCCTTGCTCAGACACCAGGTAATGGGAAGGAGGTGACAAAGAAGGCCCCACACACCAGGGTCTGATACGAAGTGTCTGTTCCAGACGTCAGGCTGGAAAACTGAGTAATACAAAGCAGTACCGATGGTAAAGAAACATTACGGATCACAGGATGCTTCAGTCACAGAACTTGAAGAGAGTAGCTGAAGGGTCAAAGAAAGCCACAGCTGGCCACAAGCTCAGCTAGGTCATTCCTGGAAGAAATGAAGCCAGAGGTAAAGAGTCCTCCCATAAAGAAGATGACAGCTCTGGAGGAAAGGAGAATGGGAAGAATGCACAGCTTGGTCTTGGAGGTAAAAACCCTTCTTCCGGGGTTGGACAGAAATCAAGGACTGGGTGCAGCACCAGGGGGTGTCAGAGCAAGACAACAGCAGAGGTGAGGGAGCTCTCAGAAAGCGTCTCACCTGGAGGAGAGATCAGGGAGAGGCCACCTGAGATTCCCTTTTCTGCCTGAAAGGCTGACGCACAAGTAACAGCCAGCCTGCCTTAATTTAGCTGATGAATGAGAGGCCAGAGTGAAAAGAGAAAAAAATCCAGTGCTCTCTTCCTGGAAGAAACTCCCACACGGGACTTCCCGGAATGTCAGAGCCCAGATCCAGAGCTTGTGATAGGAGCAGAATTCCTGATTCCCCTTAGGAGAGATTAATTTTCCTTAAAAGGCTAAAAGCTCTCTGTGGGTCTTGACTGACTCCTGCCTTCCATAACTTAGTGACCTAAAGGTGATCAGGTTGTTGTCACCACATGCAGCTGGAGGCCCCTCTGACTTGGTGGATGTCTGAAGACCCCTTAAGTCACCATCCCCTGCCCTGCTGACCATTTGGAGAAGAGGGAGCCACCTCACATCTAGAGAACCTAAGTGTTATTGTATCCTGGCCATGTTATGACAGAGTACGCCTCCTCTTGCCAATTGGCATTCAGGCACCTTATTTCATCCCATTATCAAATCCTTACTGACAGGGAGCTGATGTTAGGGCAGAGAAAAAAGACCGCTAGTAATACTAGTTGTCAAAAAGAAAGACTTCAGGTACTAAGCAGCCACAATCTTAATGTGTAGTGGGGTCTTTGAGGGTCCTGTGGATAAGGCAGAGTGCAGGGAAGGGGTTTGGTAATAATCTAAAAATCTTCAGGGGAAAAAAAGGACAGGCATTCCTGAGGGATGAAAAAAGGGAAGAAGGAGCTGGAATTGCCTGTTTCCTTTACTTAGGGTGCAGAAGATCAAAGCAGCATGGAAAGAGTTGGGGGCTGGCAGGGGGCTTCACAGGAACCTCACTTTGATCTCATCTGGATAAAGGAGCATTCTAGCACGTGTGTGTCCATGCACACACACACACACACACACACACGCACACACACACACACACAATTGGCAGCCAAAATGTGTTAAATTCGGGGAGGGGGGGCGGTGAAGAGAGTCAAGAGGGGGAAACAGCTTTAAGAGGACAGACAGATTCCAGGAAGGAATTGCCGTAAGCAAAGCCCCCTCCCTTTTCAGAGGGTGGATAGAGCATGAGGGGAGAATAAAAAGAGAAAGAACAGGTAAAATCCTGTGATGGGGCCTGAGAAAGAGAAATGGTACAAGGGAAGCAGACTGCAACCAGTCACAATACCCGGCATGCAGTTGGTGCTTAATAAGTGTTTTGTGACTCAAGCTCACTGCTGTCTTTGTAAAGAGATTTGTAGGGGTGAAGGATGGGAGGAGACGCATACAAGAAGAATAGAGAAAAGTGCATGGTCAGTAATCACGAGTGGGGATGGGGTCGTTCTCCAAGAGGACCGTGGCGTCAGGTTGACTTGGATCCCAGCAAGAGAGGGCCGGGCAAGGTCACTGGCCTCACCTTCTCCAGAGCCATCTGGAGCCAGTGGGTGAACTTGCTTCTGTAACCAAGGAGGGCAGGGCATGAATGACAAAACTGCTACCCTCCCGGCTGCGCCACTCCCTGTCTTCATCTCTCTTTTCCCCTTCGCTCTGGTTCTTCTGCTCTCTCTCTCCCTCTTTTCCTTGTCTGTCTCCTGCCATTTTCTGGTGTAGCCCATTTCTGAGAGCTGCCGGTGGGTGATGCAGCAGCTTTGTTCTCTAGCAGTCACTTGGGCTTGGGCTTCACGTGAAGTTTGTGGGACTCCTTTCAAGTGTGTAGACGCTCCTGGCCGAGGGGCTTTGGAAGGACCCAGGATTGTTCAGCGCATTCAACAGTTCAAAGAGAAGTTAAATCCAGGTGGCCCAGAATAGGCCCCCAGCTGTAAAAAAGAGAAAGGCAGTGGGCAGGCTTTCTCAGCAGTGCAGCAGGCACCAGAAATGTGGGGCCAAGGCATTTAGGCAAAGCTGGCCACAAGGGCGGTGCCCACCAAATTAAGCATTGCTCTATGAGGCATGCTCCTGATCAGACACCAGTGAGGACTGCTGCCTCACCCATTGTAGCACATGCAATTGCAAGGGTTTTATGTAACTGGAATGAGAAGGAAGATGGATAACTGGGAAATGATCTTTGTATCAGGTTTCTTTGGTAAAGGTTTCGTTTTTGTGAAATATAAGGTACTGATTGACAATGAGAAGAACAAGAGCCATTCCCTAATTGAGAAATCGTGCAGAAGATAGTGGTCAGCAGTTTCCTTCCTTCCTTCCTTCCTTTCCTTCTCTCCCTCTCCCTCTCTCTCTCTCTCTCTCATTATTTTTTTTGGAGAGTTCCAAATTCTTCCTCCCTCCAGCCCCTCCTCTACCCATTGAGAAGGCAAGCAATATAATAACCATTATATGTGAAGTTGTGTAAAACATTTCCAAATTATTCACACTGCCAAAAACCCCAAAATAAATGGGCAGTTTGAAAGGAAGAAACTGAAACTCTCAACAGCCGTGTGAAAAAAAAATGCTGCAACTGCCTCAATCATTAAAGACACAAATTAGAGCAGCTCTGAGGTCCCATTGGCAGAGTTCAGTAAGTTAAAATGACAGTTGTTGGAAGGAAGGACGGCAGAAAAGTAGATGCAGGTGCTGCTCTGAAGGTCTCCCTATGAGTCCTTACCCTGTGTCTTTGATCTCTTGGGGACTAGACCCAATAGTCGTGGTGCTGGTTTGAAGTATTTCTGTCGTTTATCTGTCAGCTATATCTAGCTTTAGGAAACAGTGCTCAGAGGCCTCTTAACAGGAGAACTGCAGAGTAAAGCAGCCAAGAGCTGCTGGCTCGGGTGCTTTGGTCCCTGGCGTGGGGGGCAAGGTGTTTGTCTGCAGTACCAAGGTCTTCTCAGAGATACTTGATACAAAGATTTTTTTCTGAGTTAATTGCTTTCTTTATCCTACGAGCATAAATCTGTTTGTACAAAACCTTCTCAGTTTCATGTCATCAGGATCATTTAACTTTGGCGATTGCCTTTATCCGGCGGCCAGGAGTCTGTCCTCTGCCTCCAGCTGTCAGAGGTCTGAGCTTTGCTTTTCTTCTGCCATTTTACTTTGTAAAGACTGGTTATGACCAGAGCAGTGCAGCACGGCTTCTATGAGCCGTTTAGGAATAACTTTGACATGACACAGGGCTCTTTTTGGTAATTGGATTATTTGCTTGTAATTGTTGTGATTTAACAGTGTGATTGAATGAAATGCCATCATAGCAATGATTTGGATAGGGACTTTTTTTTTTGAAAAGTGTTTTCTCTCTTCCTTATCAGCGGCCAGATTAAAGTTAGTCTCAGGAGAGGGATTCTGAGTGTTGCCCTTGCTGTGTTAAATCAGATTTCATGGCTGTTAGAAAGTGCGCCTTACCCCATGTGCCCGTTTTCCCATTTTCTTTCCCAAAGTTCAAGCAGCCACAAAGTTCAGACTAGTTTAAGATTTAGAGCAGAAGAGAAAACCCAAAAACGGTTGCTGGAATAACTGTGTGTTGGGGGTGGGGTGGGGGGTGGGGGTGTTTGATTTAAAAAACTTCTTGGCTCTAGGGGTTTGTTGGAAAACTAAGGCTTTCCTTTTGTTTCTATTTTTTTTCCTTAATCAACAGAAATAATAATGTTGAATCAATAAATTAATTATTTATGAGGAGGCTAGAAGATGCAGCAAAGCCTCGAGCATTGGCCAAGAAGGGGAAGAAGTTGAGGATTCAGGCTGGTCACGATTAGCTCTTTCCTTCTTGAGTGGACTGTTTTGTTTTTCTTTTTGCCTCACAGCGCCTGGCGCAGAGTAGGCACTTACTTGATCAGTGCTGGATGATGTGGCTTGATTATGGTGAGAGATGGGTACAGAGAGCTGACCTTGGTGTCTGGAGGACTGGGGCCTGGATCCCATCTCAGACACTGGCAGCTGACCCACAACAAGTCACTTGAACTCTGGGTGTTCGATCCTCATTTGTAAAGGAAGGGGGTTTGATTTAGCAACCACTAAGGTAGAAGCAAACCCCGTGACTGGTTTGAGTCGCTGCAATAAAATCCCTAGTCACCAGAGAGCTTGTCTTCCCCCGGGAGTTGTTTCTTCTTTGGCTTAGTTAAGGTGTCTTCCCTGGTGGATGGCATTTTCTCCCAGCCTGTCGTATATAAAGAAGCCCCAGGTCAGAGGCTGGCTGGCCCCTTCGTTCCTCACCTCCCCAAGCCCTGGGTCCCCAGGGTTCCTGGGGGGCTGCTCGATCCTGAGGGTGCCAACGTGCCCTTGGTTCTCTGTGATCATTCCAGCCAGACTAGGCTGGTGAGCTTCCCGAGGAACTTGGCTAATACAGGAAGTAGCAGAGTGTGCTTGTACATAAAGCACTTTGCTCCCTTCTCACAGTCCTGCCAGGCTAATTCCAGAGTGGCATCCTGTTTGCGGTGTTCTCTGGCTCTCCGCAGGAGAGTGTTGTGTGTGTTGGCGTGACATTTCTGTTCTCTCGTTCACTGCTCATCTGTCGTGAGATGCAGTTAAGGTGGCTGCGGCATTGTGTCAGGTCCCTTAGCTTAGAGAAAGGGGGCTGTACTCTTGAGTAACAGGCTGTTCCAGCTGAGGCCATGCCTGCTGTTACTGACCGCGCTGAGAGCAGTGGCCGGAGGGACGGGTGCTGTCCTGACTCCGCTTCCTGTCCTCTCTGAGGTGTGCTGCGTCTCTGCAAAGCCCGCCTGGCCCAGCCCAGGCCTGCTGAAACCTCAGCTTGGGCCAGCCGTGTTCTCCCCAGGCTTCTTCCTTCCTGTCCTTCTTGCTTTAGCTTTGGGATCCTTTTCAAGTGTTCCGTTTGATTTGTTGCTTTGCTGTTCCTGGGATTAAAGTATTGTTACAAGCAGGAGACAAATGGGTTGATTTTCTTTCTTTTCATGAGTCTCCCTGCTCCCCCCGCAGACTAATGATGCCCTGTGAGTAGGATGTGTGCTCTGAGGAGCAGTTATGAATTCTCTTCCCCAGCACGCGAGGTGAGCATGGTGTGATGTGGGGGTGTGTGAGTAGGATGTGTACTGGCAGTGATGACTTTTCCTCTCCCGCCTCCCACACCCATCACTGTGTGCGCTTTGTACAGTAGTGTGTGTGGGTGCAATGGAGGGAGGCTCAGCTCAGTGCGCAGAGCATCCATCTAGAGGGGCTGCTTCTCCCGGGGACACACGGAGGCAGCAGCTGTGCCTGGCCTCGAAATCAGGAAGACCCAGCCTGAGTCATGTCACTCCTCTGATACCCGCCCCCCCATGCTGGCTGTGTGTGTGGACCCCTGATTAACACAGCAGTGAGAGAGGATGCCTTCTGCAGACGCTGCTCTTACCTTCAGAGTTCCTCTCAGGGTGTTTCCCTTTGGAAGTCCTTCTGCCAGAAAGAGAAGTGACAGCATAAAACTGCAGGCCAGATGTATTACTTTGTGTGGAAATCCACACGTCGGTCCCTTTGTGCATTATAACGGATTTTTGTCACGAACATTTTATAGATGGGGTTTAGTGAACAGACAAGACATAAAAGTCCCCTCCTGGCGGGGCTGGGGAAGGCGTGTGGAAGTCATGCGCTGAGTTGAAAACGTGAGCCATCATGAAGATGTTTAGAAAATGTCTTTCCGTTTTCTCTCTTACAGATCACAGTAATGGATCCTTTAACTTCAAAGCCCTTTCCGGAGGCTCGGGATACAAATTTGGAGTTCTTGCAAAGATTGTAAACTACATGAAGGTACTAAACGCTCACAGTGTGTGTGTGCCGGGGCTGAGGCGCTTCTCCCAGAAGCCCTGTCCATAGCGGCTTTGTTGGGCTTTTTTTACTTCCGGCCTGGAGAACGTTATTCCTATGTTGATGATGACTCATTTTACAATGGAGAATTTCCCCTTACAGTTAAGTTGGATCTTTCTTTCATCCCCCCACAAGCAGGCTTTGAGCCCGTCTGGTGCCAGGCACTGGGGTAAGGGCCGGAGATGCCCGTGTCATTTCACGTTTGCCTGAGGTTAGGAGGGGCTGTCTGTGAGGCGGCTGGTGCAGAGGAGAGAGCGCTGGGTCTGGATTCAAATCCCTCTGCCACCAGTTACCAGGCATCGCCTCTTCTCAGGCCTCATCTGTCTCTGTTGCTTTCCAGAAAACCTTTTTAAAATTCTTAATTTGAGCACTAACAAAGTATTTCTGTAGCACATACACACAGCAGAACACAGAAACGATCACACAGGAAAGTAGGAATCTCCATTTCATCCGGTAGTTTGCTTTTTTATTTTTTTTTATTAAATTTATTTATTTATTTTCTTGTTTACATCATTCATTTCCACTAGATTTTGAGTTACAGATTTTCTCCCCATCTTTCCCCCACCCACCGTCTCAAAACAGCCATCCTCACTGTATGCCGCCTCCCCCAATCTGCTCTCTCCTACGTCCTCCCCCTTGCCCCTCTGACTTTCCAGTAGGGCAGGATGGGTCTCCCTACCCCAGTGCCTGGGTATCTTAAGTCCCAGTTGGATGTAGTTAATAATGATAATAATAATAATAATTGTATATACAAACATATATATATATATGTATGTATTTTTTTTTTACATTTGATTATAGAACTTTAAATTCTAGATTCTTTTCCTTCCTCCCTCGTCACCCACCCCCACTGGAAGGACAAGCAATCAAATACAGGCTGTACATGTTTAGTTACGCAGAACCTCTCCACAGTGGGCATATTATGAGAGACTGATTACATGTCCCTCCTTCCTATCCCACCCCCACCTTGTTCTGTTCTCTACCTTGTCCCTTTACAGAAGTGTGTGCTTCCATCAACCCTCCCCCTCATCCTGCCCTCCACTCCATCATCCCCCCTCTCATCCCCATCCCCCCTCCTCTCCTGTGTGGCAAGATACCCAGTTTAGAGTTTATGTCATTCCTTCCCTAAGCCAAGTTCAGTGAGAGTAAAGTTGACCCTTTCCCTTTTACCTTCCTGTTCTTCCCCTCCATTGTAACAATTATCCCTTGCCTCTTCTATACGAGAGGATTAACCCCATTCTGTCTCTCCCTGTCTCCTCTCATTCTGTTCCTCTCCCATGTCAGAATTTCACCTTTTAAAGTATCATCCCTTCCTGTTAATTCGATCCTGTGCCCTCGATGTGTTCATATATACACATACTCAGATATGTCTTCATATGCATATATAAACCCTCCTATATAGACATATGTATATGTATATGTACATTTGTATTCCCTTCACCTATCTTCATATTGAGAAAAGTTTCATAAGTCACAATTATCACTTTTCCATGTTGGCATGTAAATAGTTCAACTTTGATAAGTTCCTTATGATTTCTTTTCCGTGTTTACCTTCTCATGCTTCTTGTATTTGAGTGTGAAACTTTCTTTTCAGTTCTGGTTTTTTCAGGAAGAATGTTTGAAAGTCCTCCACCTCACTGAATGACCATATTTTAATCCCTGGAACACTATACTCAATTTTGCTGGGTAGGTGATTGTTGGTTTTAATCCTAGCTCCCTTGATCTCTGGAATATCATATTCCAGGCCCTTCGATCCCTTAATGTAAAAGGTGCTAGATCCTGGGTTATCCTGATTGTGTTTCCACAGTATTCAGATTGTTTCTTCTTGGCAGCTTGTAATATTTTCTCCTTGATCTGGGGACTCC
>CM053583.1:204285732-204329275 GCA_028627135.1 Pseudochirops cupreus
GGCTGTTTTGGGGTGGTGGGCGGGGGAAAGACGGGGAGAAAAGATGTAACTCAAAAATTTAATAAAGAATTTAATAAAAAAAAAATACCCCAACAATATAACAGAGAAGAAAAAGTACCAAAATGGGGTACGTTTTATAGCAATTTGTGGTAACTTATTTGCTGTCTAAAAATATATAAGTAATTGTTAAAAACTAAGGTCCTGCTCATATGAAAGCAATATAAGACTAGTAACAGATAATTTTCAGGAATAGGATCCGTTATGAAGAATTGCTGAACAAAATGCAAAGTGTTTGTCCTCTCTGGTCATCAGAGGGATGTAAATCCAATCATTCTGGTCACCAGAGCTCTCTCTCAGTGATGTCTGGCTGCATTCTGTTCTCACAGCTGCCCGGGGGGTCTTCCTGTGCCCTCCCACTAAAAGCCTTGCAGGGTGCTCTCTTGCCTCTAGGGTGCTTGCCATATGCGGCTCTTGTTCTCCTGTTGACCAGCTTCCCCATGCTCACTGTCACTATCACATGTGCTTGCTGTCTGTTCCCTAGGACACAGCCCTCCTTCTGCCCTCTCTGTCAGTCGGTCAGAGGTGCCGTGCCAAGAATATAGGACCACTACCCTTCGGAAGCTTCTCCCACTAGTCCAGAAGGGGAGGAGGGCCCCAAGAAAGGCCTCGTACAGAAAGAAGGTTGGCTTGTCACTGAGGAAGCCGGGAGAAGGGGAGTGTCCCAGGCAGTGGGGCCGGCCAGTGTGGCTGAATCAGAGAGTGGGGGGTCCAGGGGAGCTAGGGAAGAATGGAAGGTAGGAAGGGGCTATGGAACAGAATGCTCCATATTTGATCTTGGGGTTTGTAGAGTAGAGGAGTGGTGTAGTCAGACCTGCCTGGAGGAAGATCATTTTGATAGGCAGTTGGAGGGTGGACTGGAGTGACCTGCCCAGGAGTGAGGTGATGAGGGCCTGTACCAGGGTGGGGGCAGCATCAGAGGAGAGAAGGGAAGGAGAAAAGAAAAGAAGCCTTTTTATGGTGCCTCCTGTGTGCCTGGCACAGTGCTAATAGGATCTCACTTGAGCCTCCCACAACCCTGGGTGGGAGGAGTCACTACCACCATCATGTGACAGGTGCACAGACCGAGGCAGACAGTGTGAAGTGGCTCACCCAGAGTCACCGCTAGCAAGTTTCTGAGGCCTTCCTGACTCCTGGCCAAGTGTTGGACTCCCGGTGAGGTGTCATGAAGGTGGAAACAATGGAGCTTCAAAGTTCACTGGATGGATGGGGGAAATCAGGAGTTTCGAGGGAAGGACAGTGAGTTCAGTTAGATGTCTGTAGAGCATCCAGTTTGAGATGTCAGGCAGGCTTTAGGTGAGCTAAGCCCAAGAGAGATGTTACTACTGGATGAAGAGCTGAGAAGAGAGGCAGGCCCAGGTCAAGGCTCTGGAGGATACAGACAATGGGCCATTAACTGGCACAGCCTCAAATGAAGGTTGGGGGCCATCTGGCAGGCCGCAGGAGGCAGTCCCTCTTCACCTTTGCCTCAGGGCGTCCTTTCCCAAAAGAGCTCTGGTGAGGGCCTCCTTCATTCCCCTGCCTCTGGAAATTAATCCACGTTCCTTTGGCTTCCCCTCCCCAGTAGATGGGGAGCTCCTTGAGGGCAGGGCCTGTCTTTTTGCCCGTTTTGTGATCCCTAGGCTTTAACACAGCATCTGGCATGTCGGAGGTGCCTGTTGAGTGGCTGGCTGCTCTCCTACTTGGCTGACTTGGGTTGAATTCAGTGTCATCTCAAGTCACCAAAATCACAAAAATAATTAAAAACAACAAAATTGGGCACTAGCGGAAATTCCGACTTTAGAAAGTCTGGTGGTGAACAAGGAACGTTATTAAAATCCTCCTCTTATTGAGTGATTCCATTCTTGGGAACTGTATTGTCAAGTATCATCATAAACAGGAGCAGAGCTGGCTAGTCTCAGAGATCTTGGCAGTGGCACCCTTTACAGTGCAGCAGGCTGGGAGGTGCCCAACTGTCCAGTGGGAGGAGAAGGGTTACGGAGCTCATGATGAGATGAACTGTGATAGCCGTTAGGGAGTCATCCAGGAGGAAAGAGCGGAGCGGCACCTGGGCCGGTTGTGTAAGGGAAACGCCAATGGGGACCCTGCTTGCATGAGCACGTTTGGTTACATATTTAGTGTTACTACTGTCTTTTTTTTTCACTCCTGTTGGGTTTTTTGTTTGTTTTCAGTTTCAGATACACCCCTCTCTGCACCCGTCCTCAGGAGGTCATTCCTTCTGGGATCTTTCATTTGTTGTTCTGAACATTCTGAAACCAAGCATATCTAGCTTAGAGTGAGAACTGTCCTCCAGGCATCTCATTCTCCTCACCCTCCTACCCCAGACCCTCATCTCTCTTCCCTAAGACTATTTGAAGTTTCCTTTATAGGAGTCTTGTGCAAAGGAAAGGTTTTGCACATTACAGAGCACAGTTTAGGTTGACTCCCTTCTGGAGTAACTGTCACTTAACCTTGCACTAAAGTCCTTGGGGAGGCTCTATTCTTCCTTGACACCTCAGCTCTGGATTTTCAAGAGCTTCCACCCTGCTCTTTGTGAAGGGGAGAGAGCGCAGCCCTCTGGTGTGAGCCCCAGCAGGACTCTCCCTGGGTCTTAAGTTTGTGTTCTCAGCCTTCAGGACCAGTTCCCAAAGGAGGAAATCAGGACCAGTTGTTGGGCTGGAGAAGTTTTGTTTCTTCATCTTTTCCCTTGAAGAAGAGAAGGCTGTTTGAATAGGCTTCCACAATTTGACTCACATGTTGTTTCCCCAACAAGATGTCGGCTCTGTGAGGGCAGGACAGTTCACTTCTTTGCAGCGCTTAGGAAACACTGATGAACGTTGCAGCAGGAGAGCAGCTCAGCCAGGAAGGGGCTGGCCGTGGGCACAGTGCCACACTAGTGCAAGGAAGGGACAGAGAAGGCTTCTACTTAGCACTTGGCTGAGGCAGCGCTCCGAAAAAGATTTTTTTCAGGTTTGGCTTTTAATTACATGTTTTTTCCCCAATAATGCACATGTAGTTTCTCTCCTGTCCACTTGCCCTGGAACCCACTGATAAAGATAGAAAAACAAAATTCCTGCTCCCCAAATCTGTCGCCTGCCTCTCTGTCAGGAAGTGCCCATTCTGTTCCTAGCACTGGGCTCGACATTGGGGACAAAAAAACAAACACTTTACTAGTCCCTACCCTCAAAGAGCTTCTATATGAATGAGTTAAACATAAGTACCAAAGAACAAAACAGATTATAATTAGCTTTTAATATCAGAGTTATTCAACTTAAAATTTGCAGCTCTCAAGGTAAGGGAAAGGGGTTAGTATCAACAGAATGGTTTTTATAAAGTGCTAAGAAGCTCACTGCTGTTCAATAAATCTTTTATCTTCAATTTCAGGGAATAAAACACGTCATTTCCTGCTTTTTAGAAGGAGATCGTGGACCTTAGAATCGCTGGAATTGTCTCCTTAGATGGGGAAATGGCTCCATCTGGTGGACTTTTACAGGCTTGGCATAAAAGCCAGTTTATAAACCCCAGATCTTCATCCTTTCAGTGCTAGAGATCTGACCACTGATAGCACATTTCCTTCTCGTTGGCTGGCAATGAACGGGGGGGGGGGGGGGGGGGGGGGGTTGGCTTTTGCTTAAATGTCGGTCGGCTCCAATAGCAGTAACTTCTCTAGTGATCAAATGGTCTTGACTGGATGGTGCCTTGGGATTCCGGAGCCCTGGTCCTGTTGTTGTTAGCTTACATTCCATGTGCCACATTCCTCCTGGTGGGTGCAGATTTGGACGTGGTTCTCATTCGAACTGTAAGGCTTAGTGAAGACGTGGTCGGGGGCAGGGACAGTGGCATTGCATTTCTTTGTACTTGCATGGCCTGGACCAGAGGAGGACCTTCATAAAGTGATGGCTCTGTTGATGAATTGGTGGTGCTTCCTCCTAGATAGTGTGCGTGTATTTCACATCCACACCCAAATACATACACACACATACACTTGTTTATTCATGTATATGTATGTAAAGGCCAATTGTATAGATATGTACGCTTTTATAATATAAAATATGTATTAAAGATATTTTAATCTCATATATAAAATATCTATCTGCTAGCTGATGTTCCTGGAGACCATAAGTTCTGCCCCCATACTCAAGAAGATTTTAGAATCATCCCCAAGATTACAGTCTGATTTTCCACCCCCATGTCCAGCACATGCTTTGGGGACAGTAATTAACTCATTTTTACCAATATGACTTTTTGGAAAGCTTGTGTGGATTACTCCTCAGGGCTTTATCGTTCCTGTGACTTTCCAGAACAAAACACCTTTTTTTGGCCCCACTCCCCTGCATATATTGTTTCTCTCTTTTAGAAGGCAGGAAATAGATTTCTGTGTCCCCAGAATTTAGCATCTCATCCAGCACATGTGGTGATTGATGGAAACATGGCTTCCTCATTCTGTTTTCATCGTTATTTCTTTCCTTGATTCTCTAAGCCTGTTTTTGTTGGTAAAGCTTCCCCGCTTACTGCTCTCAAGAATAAGAAATAATCCCATGGTTAAACAGCCAGCCCTAATTTCGTCCCCGTGTCACTAACCTCAAGTCCATACTCATTCCACTTCTCTTACTCATTTAATTAGCTTTTAGAGATTGTGGAGGGGCCTTCAGTCTGTGGTCAGAGAGTGAGTAGTTTACTTTTTCCCTGTGTTTCTGGGTCCTTTTTTTCTTTTGCAGCCTCCTTGTTCACTTCCCTAGGCAGACATCCCTCATGGCTGTGAGGTGGGCGTAGGTGGTCAGCAGATCTATGATGAGTTAGATGAGTAAAGGCAATAGGCTGTTTGGGAACAAAGTCCAACAGAGGCTCGCGTTGAGTACGTCAAGTACCTAAAAGCTGTTTTCTTGTCTCTGTCCTTTCAGACCCGACACCAGAGAGGGGACACCCACCCTCTGACTTTAGAAGAAATTTTGGATGAAACCCAGCATTTGGACATCGGGCTCAAGCAGAAACAATGGCTGATGTCGGAGGTGAGTGGAGCAGGATTATGTGAAAAGGAGTTAGAAACAGAAGTGGGGAATCCTTGACATGACCCAGTGGTGATTCTTGGTACAAATTTTTGCTTTTCTCCTGGAAAAAATGTAGGTTTTTCTGTGGGGTGCATTTCAGAGGTTATTGGTTTATAGGTAAATACATATTGAAGCTGGCTGCGGTTGTCACGGAATCTTCAATTTACCTATATTAAGTCCTGAGCTATAATGCTGTCCTAGAGACTGTCTAAGCCATAATAATATGACACATCATAATAAAGACTTATGAGAAAGACTGAGGAAAAGTAGAGCTCTGATAAATGTACGGCCAGAGTGAGCAAACCTGAACAGAGCCCTACCACGAAGAGCTGTCATGGGGACAGGAAAGTTCAAGGAACAAACGTGAAAGAGAATGACTGGAAGAACTCTCTGCAGAGCTGCAGAAGCAAAGTACAGCTCTAACATATGTCCAGTAAGAATTCCTAGAAGTGGTAGAGAATAAACTAAAAAATGATTTTTAAAACCAAACCAGAGCAGTA
This sequence comes from Pseudochirops cupreus, assembly GCA_028627135.1. Classification (NCBI taxonomy): domain Eukaryota; kingdom Metazoa; phylum Chordata; class Mammalia; order Diprotodontia; family Pseudocheiridae; genus Pseudochirops; species Pseudochirops cupreus. The sequence continues at coordinate 204,291,317 of CM053583.1, forward strand.
GAGAAAAGAACGGGACAAACGGCAAGGTGTAGGAAAGAGAAGAGGAGAAGACGACTAGGTGGGGGCAGTGAATAGAGTACCTCAGACACTTAGCACTTACTAGCCGTGTGACCTTGGGCAAGTCACTTAACCCCAATTGCCCTCCCTTCCCCCCTCCAAAAAAAGAAAAAGAAAATAGGAAAAGAGAATGAGTAACTTGGAAAAAGAGATAGAAGCACCTTACTGAAGAAAAGAGTTCCTTCAGGGTTAGAATTGGCCCTATGAAAAGCTAATGACATCATGTGATGTCAAGAAATAATGAAGTGCAAAGGCTGGAAAAATGGAATAAAACGTGCAGTATGTCACAAGGTAACCACTGACCTGGAAGACATTGAGGAGAGTCTAAGAACCCCTGAACTACGCGAAAGCCATGGGAGTCTAGACACCATATTTCAAGAGATCATAAAATTGCCTAGATCTCCTAGAACCTGAGGACAGAGTAGAAATTTCAAGAATACACAGCCTCAAAGTGAAAATTCCCAGAAATATAGCCAAAACCTCAAGCTCCTAGGTCAAGGAAAAACTGCTCCCAGCAGCCAAGAAGAAGGAATTTGGGTGTTGAGTCATGATCAAGGTCACACAAGGTTTAGCAGCCTCCACTGTAAAGAGCAGAGAACTTAGACTGTGATATTCCTGAAAACCTAGGATCTAGACTTATACAGCCCATAATGACCTATTCAGAAAAACGGAGTATACTCCTCTAGGAGGAAAATGTATATTTAATGAAATCAAGGACTTCCAAGCATTCCTGATGAGAAGACCAAAGCTGAATAGAAAATTTGACGTTCAAACATAAGACTCAAGAGATGCATAAAAAGGGAGAACTTTTAAGGGATTAAACAAGGTTAAAACTTTTTGCTTTCTTATAAGGGGAGATGATGCATGTGACTCCTCACAGCTTTTTCATCACCGGTGGTCATAGAGTGAGTCTGACTAAATAAAAAAATGAGTATAATTCTTTTGTGTTTGGAGGATCTCAAAAGAAAAAAGGGATTGGAGGGGGAGGTAAAGGAAAACTGTGCATGTAAATGTGGTGTCCAAAGAGAAGTGGATGGAAACGGGAAACTGGGAGCAGAAGGTGCTCAAACCTCCCTCTCATCTGAACTGAGTAAGAAGAAACAGTCCTCACAGGGACGCAGTGAGATGCAAAAATGTATCTTAGCAGCAAGGAAATGGGAAGGAAAGAGGTAAAGGGAAAAGGGCGGCATGACAGGAAGGGTAGATGAAGGGAGGCAGCAGTCAGAAGTAAAGCAGATTCCTAAAGAGGGGACAGGGGGAAAAAAGGAAGGGCAGGTATAAGAGAATAGAATGGAGGGAATGCAGATAGCAATTATAACTGCAAATGTGACTAATTCATCCGTAAAATGGAAGAGGGATGGAATGGCTCGGAAACTAGAATATAAAAATATTTTGTTTACAAGAGACACACAGAGTTAAAAGAAGGAACTGGAACAGAATTTGTTATGTTTCAGTTGAAGTAAAAAGAGGCAAGGATAGCAGTCACAATCTTAGACAAAGCAAAAATAGGCCTAATTAAAAGAGAGAAGCAGGGAAACTGCATTTTGCTACAATGTACCATTGACAGTGAATTAATAATACTGAGCACATGCACCAAAATGATACAGCACGTAAATTCTTAAAGGAAAACTTAACTTAATTACAGGAAGATAGAGGCAGTAAAACTACATTAGTGGTAACCTCAGTTTAACTCTCACGTAGGTCAGTCTGACCGCTCTGGAGAGCATTGAATGGGAATAGGAAGGACTATACGTATTTCTCAGCTGAGTACGACAGCTTCACAAGCAGAGATCACGTGTGAAGGCTTAGAAACCTTCTTTAAAATGTGTTTGTTCTCTCTAGCAGTTCATTTATCAGATCTGTCAACTTTTTCTCAAGTCTTTTTTATGTTATTATATGTCAGTATTAGGAAAGGCAAGTATTGAATGTGTCTTCCTAAAGAGTAGATGAGTCCAAAAACAAATCACAGAAATAATGATTTCATTAAAGATAATGATGGAAAAACATACCAAAATTTGTGGGATATAGCCAAAGTAGTACTTAGGGGAAAATTTATATGTCTAAATGCTTACATCAACAAAGGAGAGAAAAAGCAAACCAGTGAACTCGATATACAGTTAAAATAGTAGAAAAACAGTCAAGTTAAAAGCCCTCAATTAAACACCAAAATAAAAGTCCTGAAAAATCAAAGAAAGAAAAAGACCAAATTACTCGTATCAAAAATGAAAAAGCAAATTAACAACCAATGAAGAGGAAATTTAAAAAATTAGGAACTGTGTTGCCCAACTATATGCCAGTATAACTCACAATCTAAATGAAATGGATAAATGTTTACAAAAATACAAAAATGCCCAGATTTAACAGAACAGAAAGTAGAATATTTAAAATAGCCTTGTCTTAGAAAAAGAAATTAAACCGTAAATGAGCTCCCTTCCAAAACAAAACAGAACTCAGGACTGGATAGATTTACAAGTAAATTCTATCAAACATTTAAAAAAACAATTCTTATACTATGTAAACATTTTTTTAAATAGGTGAAAGAGGCTTACCAAATTATATTTATGGTACAAATATTGGCTTGATACCTAAATGAGGGAGAGTTAAAACAGAAAGAAAACTATCAACCAGTTTCCCTAATGAATATTGATATGAAATTTTTAAATAAATTGATAGCAAGGTTATAACAGTGTCTCACAAAAACCATTCACTATGAACTGGCTGGATTTATATTAGGAATTCAGGGCTGATTCAATATTAGGAAAATTATAAGCATAATTTATGATATTATAAAAACAAAAAACATAATTATTTCAGTAGATATGGACAAAACTTTTGACAAAATACAATATATTAAAAACACTAGAAAACATAGGAATAGACAAAGCTTTCCTTAAAATGGTAAGTAAGCAAACCTCTCTAATGGGAGTAAACTAGAATCTTTAACATTAAGATTGAGGGTGGAGCAAAGATGTCCATTAACACCATTATTATTTAGCACTGTAATAGAAATAATACGTCTGTGTGTGGATGTGTGTGTATATATATGTATATGTGTATATATGTGGGTACATACATATAGAGAGCAAAAAGACAAGAAAAAGAAATTGAAGGAATAAAACTAGACAGTGAAGAAACAAAACTATCTCTTTTTGCCAATGATTTGATGGCACATTTACTAGAAAGTCAAATAAATCAAACAATCAGCAGCTTCAGCAGTTACCAGACGCCACATCATCCCACACAAACAATCAGCATTTCTTTTTTATTGCCGATCAGTGTGACAGGAAGAGATGGAAAGAGAAATTCCGTTTGAAATAACTGTAGAAAATGTAATACAGCACTTGGGAGTCTACCTGCCAAGACCCACCAGGAGCTGTGTAAACACGGTTACAAAACTCTTCACACAAATAAAGACATCTAAAGAATTGGAGGAGAAATATCAGTTGTTCATGGCTAAGCCAAAGCAATATGATAAAAACGACAGTGCTCCCTAAAGTAATTTACTTATTCAGGGCCATACCAAAGAATTACTTTTTAGAACTAGAAATACTGATAACAAAATTCATCTAGAAAAACCAGAGGTCCAGACTGTCAAGAGAATTAGTGAAAAGCAATGCAAGGGGGTGGCTAGCATTGCTGGATCTCAAAGCGCATAAAGAACCATAACCATCGAGCCAGTTTGGCCCTGGACGAGAAAAAGAGTGGCTGGTCATTGGAGAGATGAGGCCAAAAGTACGCAGGAACGAGAGGCCACAGTGCCCTTGGTGCTTTGGGGGCAGGAACTCGCGACTGAACGAGGACTGCCCGGAGGCCAGCAGAGTCATGGGACAGAGAAGGCACTGTCGTCAGATCTGTGGGGAAGGGCAGGCTTTGTGATCCAGCTAGAGGCAGAGCTTCACAGGAGGTAGAAAATGTAAGATGAGAGAAGTTTTGTATAAAAAACCAATACATCTGAAACTAGAAGGAAAGCAGGAACTGAGGGGACATCTTGGGAGTGAGCTTTTCTGATAAAGACTTAGAACAGATTCAGTTTTATAAGCAGATTGCCCATTCCACAATTGATAAATGGTCAAAGGCTGTGAAGAGGCAATTTTCAGAGGAAGAATTCAAAGCTGTCAGTAGTCATATCTTAAGAAATGCTCTGAGTCATGTAAATGAGACAAGTTAAAACAAGTCTCAAGCACCACCTCACATCCATCAGATTGGCTAAGGTGACAGAAGAGGGAAATGGCAGGTGCTGGAGGGGCTCAGGGAAAGTAGGGACACTGCCACACTGTTGGTGGAGCTGGGATTGGATCTGACGTTTCTGGAGAACCGTTTGGAACTAGGCCCACAGGGCTAAAAACTGCATATAGCCTTTGATCCTACAATGCCACTGCTAAGTCTGGAGCCCAAAGGTATCAACAAAAGAGGAAGGGGACCCGTGTGTACAAAAATATTTGTACCAGCTCTTTTTGTGGTGGCCAAGAACTGGAAATTGAGGGGATGCCCATCAATAGGGGGATGGCTGAGCCAATTGTGGAGCACGATTGCAGTGGAATACTATTGTGCCATAAAAAAAATAATGAAGGGGATTGTTTCAGAAAAACCTGGGAAGACCCATATGAACTGATACAGAGTAGTGAAGTAAGCAGATCTGGGAGAACCAAAGCCACAATATTGTAAAGAGAATCACCTTGGGAAAGGCGCAGTTACTCTGATCAACACAGGGACCCACCACAGCTCTAAAGCACTCATAATATTAGATGCTGTCCACCTCCAGAGAGAACTGGCAGACTCAGTGTAGACTGAAGCACATTTTCTCCTCCTTCTTTCAGAGCGGGAGGAGGGGGGAAGGAATGTCTAATGCAGGAATCTGTTGGCTTGACTGTATGTATTTGTAATGGACTTTGTATCTCTTAGAGTTTTCCCACTGGGTGAGGGAGGAGGTGGGGAAGGGGGAAAATCTGAAACTGAAAACAAAATAAAATTGAATTTCTAAACATCTGATCCAGTGTTGGAGTAGGAGTTCCAAGAGCAGGTGATCCAGTGCTCCAAGGACCATTCCCTATCTGCTGACCCTGAAACAAAGGGTTGCTCTTGGAAGGGCAAACACCTGAGAAATTACTAAGACACGGCCTCAATGAGAGTCTGATGTCCAGTGACAGCACTTGCCTCCAGAATCTGAAATTTAAGTTAATTCATTACTAAATTGGATGACAAGGCTGGATTGCAGTCTGTATGGTTGGAGGGAGGGTCCCCATCGGTGATATCCCAGGAGCACTGCTCTTCTTAGCTTCTTCTCCAGCTGCTGGTACCAGTCGACTCCAGCTAGAAAAGACTGCCTGCCTAATCATGCATCCCAGGGTCTGGTTTTACACTTTTAATGTCCGTATGAGATTAGTATCCTGGGTGAGGATGCCTCCACTTTGAATCTCTCACTCTTTCCTAATGAATATGGACAAGGGCAGCTTGCTCAGAATCAGCTGCCAAGCAGTGATGGTGGTGAGCTGGGGCCCTGCAGACATGTGCCACACAGTCTGCCATTGGATGGGGGTGTGTCCATTGCACATCCTCATGCTCTGTCACCATTACAGGCGCTAATCAACAACCCCAAGATTGAAGTGGTAGATGGGAAGTACACCTTCAAGCCCAAGTACAACCTGAAAGATAAGAAGGCCTTGCTCCGGCTCCTCGACAAGCACGACCAGAGAGGCTTGGGGGGAATCCTCCTAGAAGACATTGAGGAGGGGCTGCCCAATGCCCAGAAGGCCATCAAGGTAATTGTGGGATAACCAGGTGTTTGGTTACCAGAGATGGAGCATGCTCTGATTTTTAGGATTTTAAACACCCTTCCATGGAAAGGGCCAGGAGTCTGGGAGGAGCAGGGGCCATTCTGGCCATAGTGCTACATGCCAGACCCCTGATTAAAGTCCTTGATACGGGGGTGACTCCAGGCCCTTTGGGCCAAGACTGGGGTGCACTCAGAGTCGCCTCTTGACTAGAATGTGATGTTGGTCAGAATGAGAACCCCGGCCTCTTAGTGCAGGGGAGGAATCCTGTTGTGGGGCTGGGGGAACGGGGCCTTTGTTCTTGGCTAGAGGAGGCCCTTGTTTACGTTATTCTGGGAGCTGGAGTGGGCGGATCACACTGGCCAGGCAGGGGGGAACGGTTTAGATAGACCAGTTTGGCTAGACTTCACATTCATGAAAAGGAGCCACAGGGAAACAAAGACAGCCAGAGGAGAAGGCCACAGACTTGGGCTTTAACTTGTGGACACTGTGGGCACCTTGAATATTTTTAAGCGATCAGAGTGATACTTGATGTCCAAGGGAGGTGAGTCAAGTTTATAAAAATACAAATTATTCAGTTGATAAGTGGTCAAAGGATATGAGCAGGTAATTTTCAGATAAAGAAATTCAAGCCGGCAGTCTGCTCTAAATCACTGATAGGGAAATGTGCATTGAAACCTTTCTGCGAGTTCTAAAACCTCATGCCCACCAGAGGGCTAACATGACAGAAAAGAAAAAGGGAGGATGTGGAAAAATAGGGACACCAGTGCATTGTTGGTGGAGCTGTGAACGGGTCCATCCGTTCTGGAGAACAGTGTTGGAACTGTGCCCAAAGGGCTATGGGACTGCCATACATTCCTAGGTCTGTACCCCAAAGACGTCAGAGGGAAAGGACCCAGATGGACAGAAGTATTTAGAGCAGCTCTTTCTGAGGTGACAGATGGTTAGAAGTGGAGGAGACGTCCATCAGTTGGGCAGTGGCTGAGCAAGTTGTGGTTTGTGATTATCAGGGAATCCTCTTGTTGGTTGGTTTCAGAAAAACCTGGGAAGACTTGAAAGGTTGGCACCATTTGTAGTGGAGGTGGGAAGGGAGCCCCCAGGGCTCACTCTGACCCCTCTGAGTTTCTTGGTCCAGCTTTGCCCTGGGGGTTGGGGCTTCCCTGAAGGAAGCCTCTGGGGATGCAGGGGGATGCCCAGGGACGCCTCCGGGCGCCTGTTGGGGGTTGTCCCAAGCAGTGGCTCTGGCTTGGGGGGATGTTTCACAGGACATTCACAGAATGCTCCAGATGACTGTACCCCTTCTCATGCAGGCTTTTCCTCCTGTCTCCATGGATGGCCTCAGTCACATATTTTGCTCAGAGGCCTCCTTTTCTGTAGGTGGCTTTTCCTCCTCATGCTGCTGAGCCACTGACTGGAATGAGGATGTGAGAAGAACCTGTGTCCTTTCTCCCTGGAGGGCCGTGGAGATGGCTGTCATCTGCTGCTGCCACCATGGGAAGCTCTAGAATGTCATAGGGGCACAGACCGAGGCAGAATAGAACAGAATAGGAACATCCCAAGTTCAGATCCAGCCTCAGACGCTTCCTGGCCGTGTGACCCTGGGCAAGTCACTTCACCCTGTTTACCTCAGTTTCCTCATTTGTAAAATGAACTGGAAAAGGAAATGGCAAATCACTCCAGTGTCTTTGCCAAGACAACTCCAGGTGGGGTGGTAGAGAGTCAGATAAGATAACTGAACAGTAGCAGGACCTTAGAGTCCTGACCTCCTTGCATCACAGGTGACACACTGAGGCACAGAAAGGTGAATCTGCCTCTCCAAGGGCAAGCAGATGTAAGGTGCCAGGGCTGAGACTGGAGCCAAGGCCTCTGTCTCAAAGCTGGCACAAGCACGCAGAGGTTTGGCCTTGTTTTATAGCCTTTCAGCTACCCATTCTGATGTTGAGTAACCCCCAGGGCAGCTCCACCAAAGCCCACCTGCTGTGGCTTCCCTTGGCCTCAGGCCTCTGAAAGCCTGTTAGGTGCTTGGAACCTCCTGCGGAAAAGTATCACTGGTTAGTTCAGGCCAAGGGGATAGTACCTGGTCCAGCACGAGGTGAAGGGCCACGTGGGGACTGGCTCCTTTGGTCCACATTCAGGGGACAAGGTCTCTGTCCCCCAGCCCTCAAAGGTCATGGAGCTTTCAAAATGCTCCCGACCCAAGGGGAGTTTCCTCTGGCAGACGTGCTGTTCTCTAGGGGTGATTTCACAGGGCTGCTTTCTGGTGCGTGTGTTTTGACTAAAGCACACAGAGACTGTGACCTGCATCACTGTATAGTCCTATCAATTTCGGAGGGGGCTCTCAGAATACCTCCTCTAAGAGAGTGTGGATGAAAGCCTAGCCTTGGGGTCAGAATGGGAGGCCTGGGGTCAGATGCTGCCTTGGCCACGGATCAAATGCAATAGAGTCTCTAGAGTCGGTCTTAGAGCCTTGGGCAGTGTTCTCTTTGCTGTCAGTAACCCATGAGCTGCGTCTCTGCTCACATCCCTTGTTTGTCCAGCGGGATCCTGGACTGCTGGGGCTTCCTTCATCCCTGGGCTCCACACTCTGGCTGGCCTTTGGGTTCTCACTGTCATCACCCCCTCCTGACTGGTGTGATTGCCGGCCCCATCAGCTGTGCACACACAGGGCGTGTTGGGGGTGATGATCAGAGCGGTGGGTGCCTTGGGATTGGAGCTCAGCGTGCTCCCCCTGGCTGCTCTGCATGCACAATGGAGTCACTTCTGTCTTTATGAATCACAGGCCTTAGGGGACCAGATCATCTTTGTCACGCGTCCTGACAAGAAGAAGATCCTCTTTTTCAATGACAAGAGCTGCCAGTTCACCGTGGATGAAGGTAAGTTATGGGCAGGGGGCTGTGGTCTGCCTTGTCCCAGACAGACGTGGCTCTGGCTGCTGGATGCTGCTCGTCTCTCAAGGCTTCATGCCTGGTGATTGTGATCACTGTTACGGTTGTGTCACCCGCCTGATGGCGAAGGGTCAGGCTGGAGGTGCTCGTAGCCCCGGCTAGCTCCCCAGATGGCAGCATCTGTGCCTAGAGGTGTCTCTGTGAGGCCGTAGTGGGCTTCAAACCCAGATCTCTTTTGGACTTCGCCTGCAAATCTCTTTCCCTGCCTTTAGTCACAAGGGTGACTTCTTTATCATCTTTGGTGGTCTGATCACAACAAGGACCATGACGCTCTGATAAGTAACAGAAAATTAGCTTGCTGGCTGGCATGCAGAAGTGATGGTGGCATCTGGGGTGAGTCAGGAATCAGCTTCAGGGCACAAGGGCAACACTTTCCCAAAGAACGGTGGTCGTTAGTTATTTCTCACCTTGGTGGTAGCGAGGGAGGGGTCGCTGCAAGGTGCAGTGACCAACCTTCAGGCTCCTTGGGGTGCTCACACGTTCAGTTTTGGGGTCCTGTGTACTGCTCCCTCATTCAAGTGTAGACAGTTGGGTCCCTGCTGCTATTGAAATCGTTAATGTGATGGTGATGAGGGGTTTGGCAGGGAAGGGAGGGGATCGTGCTTTGTCAGCAGAGTCTGCCCTTCCCAAATCCCACCGCTCGTGACTGTGTCTCGTCCCACACAAAGCGCTTGGATGATCGGAAGGCAGAAAGATCGTCTGCACTGAGAAATCTACAGTGCACATCCCACCGGACAGATCTTGTTTTTGTTCCTGACACAGGATTTTGAAAAGCAAATTAAATTTTATTAGCAAAAACTTGTGTTTCATGCCAGTGCAATAATACTAGAAAGACAGTGGTGTGGAACGTCTGGGGTGTAGAGAAACATCTCCCCTTTGCACAACATCCCTGCCCTCTCTGTTCCTCCACCATTTCATCATTTACGGTGCCCCCAGGTTTTTAGGTAAACACACATGCCTTCCTTTCTGGGTAACATCACAAGCATTTCCACTTTTCACAGGGAGCTTTTATTGATTGTTTTCACTGCCCAGATTTCTCCCCAGAGAGCCATATGACATAACAAGGAATATTTTAAAGAAAAAGAGGAAAGGGAAGAAAAGTCACCAGAACTGGCCAGTAAGCACGGACAGCATCTGAAAATCTGTGCGTTCTTGGGTGCTCTTTGCAGAAGAGGCAGGGTGTTTGCTATTCTTCTTGGGGGCCATGTTTGTTCTTAATAGTCCTGCATCTTCTCTTTGCATCCTGCGTGGTTGTTGTAGGGACTGTCCACAAGGGCAACACGTTATTTTCTTGACGCTGCTGACTTTGCATCCGTTTCCCTGCTCTTCTATAGCTTCTGCTGTAATGAGATTCTGTGTGCCTGTGCCCTTTGCAGTGGGCCTTCTCCTTTATGTAAATTTAAAAGTAACTGAGTGAGTTTCTCCGTCTGTAAGATGAAGGCATTAGGCTTGGTCACTCCCACAGTGTGTAAAGAGAGAACGTGCATTGTCGCTGGCATTCTGCCAGGCCCGCGTGGGCTCAGTTCTCCATGCCATGTTCACCACCACCCGGCTCAGCTTTTACAGTCAGTTGTGGGCGCCACCACTCAGCCCCAGCACGGGCACAGGAAGCTGTGCTTCATCATCACCCCAGCTGGGCTCCGTCTTCCTCTTCCTGAGGAGTCACGCATCCTTCTGGCATCTGTCCCGGGAGCAGCCGGGCAGGTGTGAGCCTGCTTCTGACCTGCAGGTGGCAGCATCACCATTCCTCGCAGGACCCTGGGTGGATCAGAAGCGAGCTGCCTGTAGGTGTCTGCCCTGGGTGCTGAGGAGCCCCACGATGGGCTCTCCTGTCCGGGTGCCAGCCCCTGCAGGGTGGAGTGTGCACAGCCTGGAAAGTGGGCACCCTCAGTACTCTCATTTCTCAGTGTCTGAGCACGGCTGCTTCAGTTCTTAGCTCAGTGCTTTCTGTTGCCTTTGCCATGCTGCCTGTCTGAAAGGTCATACGTCTACATTTTTTAAAAAATATCATTGATAGTCTTTGTTTTAGTATCACTTTCACTTTAAAATCTCTCTCCCTCCCCCACCCCCCCAGTCCCCTTTCCAGAAAATCATTTCTGGTAGCAAAGGATGAAAACGCTGGGGAGAAGCTAGCCAAGCCCCCCCCCCCACCCCGCCTCTGACAGGCTGCCTCTGCACCATTGGTAAGAAGGCGAGGACGTGTGTGGGTCTTCTTTGGGGCCAAGCTGGCTTGTTCTAATCTGCGAGCTTTCAGTTTTGGCTGTTTGTTCTTTCCTTGGACCCTGTAGGAGTCATGGTGTATTTTGCTAGTTCTGCGTAACTTCTCTTTGCATCGTGTTCTGTGTCTTCATGTGATTCTCTGTATTTGTGTTACCTGCCCTTCTTTACATCACAGCCATGTACCATCACAGAATACCAGAGAAACGGCAAAGGAGCTGAGACCATTAGTAGTAGCTCCAATAAGATCTCAGGACACAGAGCAAAGCGACGGAAAAGTCCATAGCTTTTCTGTGCAGCAGCGGCAGAGAATGAAGGAGAATGACGTCGGTCCCACAGGGCGCACTGGAGACCTGTTCAGAGAGCTACAAAATGCTCTCCCCAGAAAGGAAGAAAATCTTAAATAACTGAAGAGCTTGGCCTGGGCCTGTGTGAGAAAAATGGCCATGCTGTCTGAATGACTGCACAGGCTCAGTGCTAGGCCAGGATTAGACGGAAGAAGAAGAAGATTCACTTGGAGGAGAAATGGTTCAGATGACCCAGGAAAACAGTGAACACCAGGTGGTAGGAAGGGAGAACACTTGCAGGAGAACCTCCACTTAGCAGTGACCCTCAAAAGAGTTTGATTCACAGCAGAGAAACAAACCAGAAAAGGGAGACTCGGGAATAATTGTACCCAAGAACCTGGTATTTGATAAGCCTGAAGACATTTTATCTACAGAAGAACTCCTTCTGTGACAAGAATCGCTGGGAAAACTGGAAAGTAGTCTGGCAGAAATGAGTTTAAGACTAGCAGCTTCATCCCATGCACCACAATAAACTCAGCATGTATCTGTCACCTGAACACTGAAGGCTGCACCATAAAAATGTGAAGGGAACAAAGTCAAGGTGCCTATCACTGCTGTGGCCAAGGGCTGAGTCCTTAGCCAAAGGGTAGAAGCATCACAAAAGTTTAAGAATGGATCATTTTTATTAAGTGAAATTGCAGTGTTCCTGCAAAAACAAAATCACTGCCATCAAGATATAAAGAGAAGTGGGGGGAATTTTTTTTATATCAGTCAGAGCAAACCTGGTACACCCAGGGTGGATGGAAATGAGGACCCCTCACCTCCCACAGGAAGGCTCTGGTAGACAAAGGTGACATCAGGCCGAGTTTCAAAGGAAGCCGGGGCAGAGAGGGGAGGAAAGCGTTCTGGGAGTGCGCAGGCAGTGTCCGGGTATGGAGGGAGCCTCGTGTGCAAGGTCAGGACAGGGCTGAAAGCTGTAGCACGCATGGAGGGCCAAGGACTGCACTAGAGCAAGGGACTAAGTTGGGAAATATTAGAAACAAACAGGAACTCATGTTTATCCTAGTGGGAGGAGGAAACGCCTGGAGTTTTGCAGGATGGGGGTGAGGTGACGTGGTCTCTCTGGCAGTTCTGTGGATTGGAGTGGGGAGAGACGTGACAGGGCCCTGTGACCAGTTGGAAGGCTGCTGCCGTCATCCAGAGAGAGGCGCAGTGTGATGGAGCACTGGGCGGCCTAGGGATGGCTCGTGTCACCGTAAAGGGAGGCACGTCTACAGTGCTCCTGTGACAAAGTTTGATGTTAGCTCCTCTTGGAGGAGGTGCCAGAGCATGACAACATGGCATCTAAGAAGGTCCCACGTGCCTGTGCTGAGCTAGTCTTTCTGGGGGATCCAGGGTCGGAGGCCACGGTGGGGGTGGCTCTTCTCCCTCTGCTGCCATCCTGTCCATCGTTCAGGCCTGGGTCATCTCTTCCTCCATACCCCCAACTGGAAACGAGCTCTTCCTCCCATTCTCTCAAGCCTGGTCCTTCCCCTTTGTCTGCACACATGCCTCATCACCTGTCCTAGAGGGAAGGCACCCAGCATTGTCTGTCCTTGTGTTGGCCTCCAGTTCTTTTCACAGTGACGGAATTGAGAAGTATCTGAATGGACTGAGTAAATGCTATTGATTCCTCAAACCCTGTTCTCAAGGACGGTTTTTATGAAGCAGGTCGGTAAGGTGTTCAGCTGCGTTATTAGAGAAACATAGAGGTTTAGACTGAGAAGGGATGTTTTGGGTTGTTTGGTTAATCCTCTGTATCTTCCATATTAGACCTCTTGGTGAGAGGTGACCTTTCAAGGTGACACTCATATTCCTTGAAACGGTTGGAAATCTCACCCTGGTCTCCTGAGTCCCACAGTCCCACCGCTGCCCCTCTGGCTTTCTATGGCACATGTCTGTTTGCAAGGGCTCTTGGTCATAGATTCCTGTGTCAATCCTTAAAGCACACTGTGTTGTTATGTATTTACCCTGTGAGGAACATTGAAGTTCCCAGGCTAGGACAGAATCTGAACAGTTTGACAGCTCAAGCTTCGCATGAGAAATATTAGAATATAAAAGAAGAAAGTGTCTGTCCCAGCACAAGCACGGCTCATTGTTTTATTTCTGTCTAGTTTGTGAACTGACCCTGCTAACGGTAAAAAAAGCTGGGCCTTTGGAGTGAAAGGAGTGGGCTGCACCAGTCACTGCCTGGATGAGGTGTTAAGCATTCCTGAAGATTTGGGGATGCTCTGACTTCAGGCCTTGTTGTGGATGACAGCTGTTCTAGTGGAAAACACTTAGCTCTCTCCTCAGGTAGATTTTTCTTCTCTTTGGCACTTCTGTGGAAGGATACAGAAATGCAGTACTTTTGGGGGTAAATGACTGTCTTAAGAAGGTTTTCAGAAAAGAAGAAAAAGATGTTTTTTGAAAGCACAGGCCAAAATACATGTGACCCAACCGTGCCCAGTGGCCTTCTTTAAAATAACCCTCATCACCTTGGACATGTGGCCAGAAGCTTCCTCAGTTGTATCAGTCAGTCCACAAGCGTGTACATGTTTCCTCTGTGCCCCAGGCCGTGCTGGGCCCTGGGGCTGCAAAGAGAGGCCGACACCCAGTCCCCAGCCTCAGGGAGCTCACCGTCGGAGGGTCACAGGTGGAAGCAGCATGGGATGGAAGGGGGTCTGAGGGAGTGCCCAGCAGCGGGTGGGGTTGGCACGAGCCAGGAGGGGCCTGCAGAAGGTGGGCTTGGAGCCGGAGCCGGGAGGCGGAGGGGAGGGTGGTGGGGCGGAGAAGGGTGGAAGAAGGCTGGGAGACTGGGAGGGGCGGGTTCTGAAGGGCCTTCAGGACCAAACAAGAGTTTATCAGCTTCTGGTTTTTGGCTTATATCTTTATTTATTTACTTTTACTTTTCAGCGCTCATTTCCGCAAGATTTTGAATTACAATGTTTTCTCTCCCCATCTTTCCCCTACCCCCACCCCAAAATAGCAAGCCTACTGAATACCCCTTCCCCCAATCTGTTCTCTCTTCTATCCTCTCCCCTCTCATCCCCTACCCCCCTATTATCCTGTAGGGTAAGATACCCTGTTGAGTGTGTATGTAATTCCCTCCTTAGGCCAAATTCAATGAGAATCAGGTTGTCCCATTCCCTTTCACTTTCCTGCTCTTCCCCTCCACTGTAACAGTGTTCTCTTGCCTCTTTTATATGGGATAATTTACCCTAATCTGTTGCTCCCTCTCTTCTCCCAATAAATTCCTCTCTCACCTCTTAATTCTATTTTTTAGATATCATCCCTTCATATTCAACTCATCCCGTGCCCTCTGTCTGTGTATACATGCACATACACATGCCCACACTCACGTGATTACGCCTTCCTACACATACATATGTATTCCCTTGAGCTATCCTCATACTGAGAAGTCTCATGAGTTACAGTGACCGTTTTTCCGTGTAGGAATGTCAATAGTTCAGCTTTAATAAGTTCCTTATGATTTCTTTTTCCTGTTTACCACCTCATGCTTTTCTTGCTTCTTGTATTTGAAAATTGAATTTTCTGTTCAGCTCAGGTTTTTTTATGAAGAATGCTTGAAAATCCTCTGTTTCATTGAATGACTATATTTTCCCCTGATTGCTGGGTAGGTGATTCTTGGTTTTAATCCTAGCTCCTCTGACCTCCGGAATATCATATTCCAAGCCCTTCAGTCCCTTAAGGTAGAGGCTGCTAGGGCTTATGTAATCCTGATTATGTTTCCACAATAACTGAAATTGTTTCTTCCTGACTGCTTGCAGTATTTTCTCCTTGATCTGGGAACTCTGGAATTTGGCTATAATATTCCTAGGAGTTTTCCTTTTGGGATCTTTTTCAAGAGGTAATCAGTGAATTCTTTCAATTTCCGTTTTGCCCTCTGGTTCTAGAATGTCAGGGCAATTTTGCTTGATAATTTCTTGAAAGATAAGATTTTATCGTCTTGGAGGCGTTAGGGAGCCACTGGAGTTTACGAATGAGTGAGCAAAGCAGCTCCTACCCGCTCTGTGCCAAGTGCTGTACTGCGTGCCAGGAGTGCAAAGAGCCAGGCAGGCCCCACTCTCATGGGCCTCATGTTCTGATGGGGAAGATGGCATCCATGCACAGCTGTCAAGTAGAGAGAGGGCTGCGGGCCACACCCGCACTTGGAGGAGGATCGCTGACAGCTGAGTGGAGATGGCTGGAGCACAGAGACACTCACAGCTGGGAGGCCAGGCCGTGAGGGAGGCCTGCTCCGGGATGGACAAGGGTACAAAAGATAGTGGGAAGATAGAAGTGCAAGGGAGGAGCTGAGGATGAGACCAGAGTTGTGACCTAGGCATTAGGAAGGTGATGCCACTCTAGAGCTCATCATCTTTTGGGTCAGGGGAAGTTTGGAAGGAAAAGTTGAGTACTGTTTTGGATGCACTGATTTTAAGATACCTTTGGGACATCCAGTTCAAGAAGTCCAAGAGATGATACAAGACTGCAGCTCCAGAGGGAGATTGTAAATTGGGTAATCATGAATACTGAAGAGATCATGGAGTGAAGGAGGATAGAGGAGGAAAGAAGAGGGTTTAGGACAGAGCTGCATACAGATCTAGCAAAGAAGAATGAGGATCACTGGGGCTGGTAAGAAGAGAACCAAGACGTAAAGACCTAGGGAGGAGGAGAGCTTCCAGGACGGGTGATCAGCAGCATCAGAAGCTGCAGGGAGGAGAAGCAAGGAAAGGCTGCTGCTGAGGCCATTAAAAAGTCGTTGGTGGCTTTAGAGGAAGCTCTCCAGTTTATAGACACACTGAACGTGTTGTCTGCCTCCTGACTGTTTAAGAAAGTAGGGGTGAACAAAGCAGGGTTCTCATTTCTTGTACACTTGCCGCTCTCTCTTCTTCTGTTGTATTTAGAACTGAGCCAGCCTCCCTTGCCGTTTCTTAGCTCTCTGTGTTAGAAGTGTAGCCCCCAATTCTGTTCCCCCACCCTACCCTAGCAAATGAGCACAGAGAGATTCCGTTCCCCATCAGTCAGTCAGTTAATACACGTTTTTAAAAGTTATTTTTAGTTTACAACATTCAGTTCCACAAGCTTTTGAGTTTTACATTTTTTCCCTCTCCCCAAGACAGTGTGCAGTCTGATATAGGCTCTATATATACATTCCTATTAAACATATTTTCACATTGGTCATATTGTAAAGAAGAATTATAACCAACAGAATGACCATGAGAACGAAGAAACAACATGAAACAAAGGAGAGAAGCGAAAGCAGATGGTCTGCTTGGCTCTGCATTCAGACGCGATTATTCTTCCTCTGCATGTGGGCAGCATCTTCCATTGGGAGTCTTTTGGAGCTGTCTCGGATCCTTGCATGGCTGAGAGGAGCTAAGTCCATCAGACAGTGTGGCTGTTTGTAGTGTTCTCCTGGTTCTGCTCCCCTCACTCGCATCAGTTCATGTCAGTCTTTGCAGGTTTTTCTGGAGTCTGCCCGCTCATCATTTGCTGTAGCACAGTAGTGTTCCATTACATTCATACCCCACAGCTCGTTCAGCCACTCCCTCCCTCCTTCTGCTCCCTCTAAGTTAATCTACTTACCAGTGGAATGCCAAGTTCCATTGCATATGGGGAAAGGGACGTGATGCACATACCCCAGGCTTTAGAAGCTTTACTTTGTTTGGGTTTTGCGGAAGCCTGTTGGCTTTAACTAAGTGTGGAGAAAGCTGTTTGGGGAATTAAAGCGTGGCGTTGGCAGCATAGCCTTTGAAAATAGACTGCTGCCGTGTGTTCAGTGGAGCTTAAGGCAGAGTAAGTGTTTTCTTTTTAAAAGTTTAAATGTATTGTTTTCAGGCAACAGAAAACACCTCTCACTTCCACCCCTTCCCCCCCTATCTTCACCTCCCCCAAACAAACATGGACTTCCTTGTAACAAATATGCATCGCCCAGCCACACAAATTCCTGCATTGGCCATGTCCAAGAAACACGGATGTCTCAGCTTACCCCAAGTCTGTCACTGCTCCTTCCGGAGTATATTTCATCATGGGTCTCATGGAATCGTGGTTGGTTATTGTGTTGGTCAGAGTTCTCTGTCCCCTCATGTAAAGAAAGAGAGCATCGTGAGAGAGGAGGGTGGGCCTCTCTTCACTGTCCACTCTTTATGGTCAAGTTGGTTTGGCTTATGACTAGTCCCTCTCTTCATCTAGACTCTCTCTTAATCTCCCTTCTGCCCTTTCCCTCTTGTTCTCCTCTTTAGTGAAATTTATTTCCATACCCAACTGTGGGGGGGGGTGGCATTTGTGTGGGGTGTGTGTATGTTTGTATATTTATATGTATGTATATGTGTGTGTGTGTGTGTGTGTATTTATATATATATATGTGTGTGTACGTATTAGTATGGGGTGTGGGTGTGCCCTCCTTTGAACAGTTCAGGTGAAATTCAGGCTTGTGTCGCCTCCTTCCCTACAACCTTCCTTGCTCTTTGTTTTGTTAGGGTGGCTTACTCGCACAGCCAAATTATGTGAGATAGTTTCTTCCACTCTTCTCTGCCCCTCCAAGTATTCCTTTCTCTTTTCTTTCCTCTTTTAAGTTTATTGACACAAAAAGAAAACTCCATTGCCAGGCTCTCTGTTGTATTAGATTCCTTCAAGGCCTCTGATGAAGATGGGATTCTGAAGGGACTGTGTTAGAATGTAAATAATTCATCCTTATTTAGTCCCTTGTGATGGTTATTCTTCCATTCACCTTTTTAGTTTACTTTGGACTCCTGTGTTTATGTTTCAGAGTTTTTCTGCAGCTTTTGGTCTTTTCATCTGGAATGCTTAGAAGCCCTCTATTTGATTAAAGATCCATTTTTCCCCTGTGGGATTGTACTTAGTTTTGCTGGGTGAGTTAATCTTGATTAAGTGTTTATCATTTGCCTTCTGGAAGATTGTATTCTGAGCTTTCCATTCCTATTTAGTAGTGCCCACTAAATCCCGTGTGATCCTGTTACCTCTTGAAAGAAACAGAAGGTGTGAACTCTATCTCCTGTGGCAGGAAGGGATTGGCTGAGACAGGAAGCGTGTGTGTGTGTGTGTGTGTGTGTGTGTGTGTGTGTGTGTGTGTGTGCGCGCGCGCGTGCCCACGCATAGGAAGAGTTCCAGAGACAGAGAAACAGAATCAGGAATTTTACTCCTGGCCAGCTCCTGGTAGAATAAGGATCGTGGAGACTGAAGCCAGCTGAGAGAGAGAGAGTGTGTTTCTCTGCCAGCTGACTGAGAACTGAGTTGGGGTTTTTCTTGAGACCAGAATCTGGTGAAGGCTGAAGTTGCTGCCTCCTGGAAGGCTGAGATTCCTTCTGGGTCCTAGGGCCAGTTGAACTGCTGGAGGACTGAAGAAGCATGACCAGGATAAGACTTTGTTTGTGGCTTGGTTGTTCCTTGAGTTCCTGGCAACAGAAGTGGTGAAGGGTTTGAGATGTGCTGGATCCTGGGAACTTCAATGTGTAACAAGAACTTCCCGGAGGACTGGACAAGGAGCTGGGAGCTGTCTGCCTCTGAATCCAGGTGAATGTTTGGGGGATTCAGGTAGGAGCTGGGACCATGGAGGGGGATCCAGGGAATCTGAGAGACCACCCAGAGTCAAGATGAAGAAAAAGCCTCTCCTTGGATATTGAACGTGTGATGAAACTGAAGTTTACTAGACACCGAGGGGTGGAGGGTTTGTGTAATTTTCTAATGATTGTATTTAGTGACCGATTGCTAGATAAGTGACTGATTAAGTTAATCTATGATTGCCCCATGAATGGAAGATTGATTATTGTATTGTGAGATGACTAAATGATGAGTGAGGAGGCAAACCTCCTTAGGGCTACCAGATGATTATTCTTTCGTTCTTTGTTCTAAATACTGTGGCCACTTTGGTGAAAACTCTGTGGCCGTTTTAAATGTTAAGCTGTTGTGGGCACTATATTGTGATTTTCTGTGGTAAGATGTAATGTCGTGAATGTTATATTGTGATTTGTAGTGAATGTTGGCCTTGATTTGTAATGAAATAAATGGAGTGTTCACTATACTGTGTAATCAGAACCTTAAAAGTTGTTCACAGTGGCATTCTTCTGGGAAGCTGCTCATGCATGGTGTTGCAGATCCTGACCATGGCTCCTGGTACTCGAGTTTATTCGTTGTGGCTACTGATACAGTTTTTAGTTTTTTGTTTTCGTCTAGACGGTCTGAATTTCAGCTATGATGTTCCTGGGACTTTTCATTTTGGTGTTCCCTTCAGTAGGTAGATGGTGAATTCTTTCTGTTTTCACTTTCCCACTGGTTCTGTGATGTCCCAGAAGTTTTGTTTTATAATTTCTTGAAATTTGTTGTTTAGGCTCTTTTTGTTCACAGCTTCAAAGTTGTCCAACAATTCTTAAATTACCTCTCCTTGATCTATTTTCCAGATCAGCTGGTTTTGTTATGGAACACCTTACAGTTCTTTTTTTTTTTTACTTTGTTTTTATTATTTCTTGCTTTCTCATGGAGTTAATTAAATTATATTTGGTTCATTCTGATTGTCAAGCAGTCTGTTGCTTTGGGGCGGCTAGGTGGCACAGTGAATAGACACCGGCCATGGACGCAAGAGGACCCGAGTTCAAATCTGGCCTCAGACGCTTGACACACTTACTAGCCGTATGACTTTGGACAAGTCACTTAACCCCAGTTGCCCTCCAAAAAACAAAAACAAAAAGTCTGTTGCTTGGGTACGGCTTCATTCCTCTTGTTCCAATCTGTTACTTCTCTTTCCGGTTCTCCTATGACTCTCCTTTCCTTTGTTTCTCTCTTCTCGTTTCTCTTCCAGTTGCTCCTTCCAGTGCATCTAAAGTCATTTTTAGCTTTTTCTTTTCTTTACCTCTTGCTTCCTCTCTTGTTAGAGTTGTGGTTGTAGTTGAGTTTGTCCCCAGGCTGTGTTTCTCTTTGCAGGTTTGCCTGGAGATGTTTGGGAGCCATTTTCTTCTCTCGTGTTTGTGTCTTAGACACAAAAAAAGGTGTCATCCCGAGTCGCTCTTTCTGGTGGCATTTGTGCGTGTGTTTGCGTATTCTTCCATCATTGCTTCCCACCTTTGGACTTTATATTAGGGCCAGACTCTAGACGCTTCTGTAGGGAATAGCTAGACTGTACTTGGACCTGTTTTGTGTCTTCTGGCTTCCCGGCTCCTGTTTTCCTTGGGTGTTAAGTGTGTTGTGCTATCTTCTAGGATCTCAGGGACAGTTCAGGATCTCAGGACACTGCGAGCTTTTAGTGTGCTCAAAGCAAAAGTGTGAGTGCTGCCCTTCTGGTAAGAGTGCTGTGAGGTCCTGACCTGCATTTGCGTCTAAGCAACATTACTGTGGGTATGCCCTTGATTGGCATTCCAGTGGACTGCTGCTTCCTCCAGCTCTTGTCAGGCAGCTGAAAATCTCTGCTGGATCAGAGTGGTCACTGGAGGCTCCCTTTTGGTCAGGGACACCTTCCCTGTCTGGGTGGGATCTGCCATGCCATTGCTCTCCCAACCTCAGAGCCGCACAGCTGCCACTCACTCGCTCAGCACTTCGGACGTGGCTGAGGGCCCACCGCTGCATGCTGCCCTTTCTCTCCACCCATAGTTGCCAGTCCCCTTCAGTCTGCACTGGATTTCTGCTCCCAGCATTGGGTGGTGAGCAGCAGAGCTATCAGTTACCACCTGTGGCTGCTCCTTGTTCAAGTTCAGGCCATCTCGTGCTGTGTGGGAGGTCTGCACATGTGTTCCTGGGTAGATCCCATCTCCCTCTACTAACTTGAGCTGGAAAAATGACTCACCAAGGTTTTTCTTTTGGAGTTCTTGATCAGAATTGAGTCTGGGGTTATTTCAGGATGTAGGGAAGGTCCTGGCTGTACTACTTCCTTTTCTTCTGCCATCTTGGATGGTTTCCTCCAAGTATTTCCTTTCCAAAGAACCAAGGTTTTCATTTCCCTGGGCTCTTTTCCATTCAAATCCCAGCTTGTCAGTGCGAGAGGCATATCATTGCCTCTTTGTTTACATTAATAAAGATTTTCTTTTCTTTTAATTTCAACTCTGAAGTGAATGATAAAGTCTGAGTCTTGATTTTCACTGGGTGCTAAATGCAGGCTGCAATCCCTGAATGTAAAGTGATGCTTACTTTGTTCATGCAGAATTTCAAAAGCTTTGGAGGAGCATCACAGTGGATTCTATGGATGAGGAGAAGATCGAAGAGTATCTGAAGCGACAGGGTATTTCTTCTATGCAGGAGTCTGGACCAAAGAAAGTGGTATGTATGATCCAGAAGTGGTGTTAAAGTAACACTGATTTGAGGGGAACTTTTTTGGAGAGGAGTCCATGGAAAGAACCAGTTGGTGTACTCCAGAAGGTATTTTAAAATGCCTTTCTGGAGAAAGTAATGGATGGATGGACGACAAGCTGTTTTTAGCTACCTGAGGCCTCTGCATGTCTGGCCTCTGTGCCCAGCTTTTCCAGGAGTGAGATGACTAGATTGCAGGCTCATTGAGTTTTCTTCCTTGATCTCAGGTTGTTTTCCAGAATAATTGAGCCAGTTCACATCTCTGCCAGTATTAGATTAGTAAGCCAGGGCTTAGAGTCCTCTAGCATCACTAAAAGAATGTTGTTGTTAAAAAAAAAAGATGAGACTGTGTTTCAGGGACTGCCTTCGGGTTTTTCAAAAGTGCCAGGCGGTGTCCCATATGCCAGCCAGCCAACATCTCCCTTCCACCTTCTTGTTTAGCTTGGGGTCCAAATGATTGTCCATGGGACTGAGAGATGAACTCACCCCCCTTCTCCCAAGCTCTCATTCATTCCCTGATTCTGCTGAGGAATACACCAGAAAGGAAAACAAAAGCGAGGTCTCCCTCGTCAGCAGCAAGGCTCTTCACGTCTGTGAATACAGCGTCTGGTTCCTTTTTAGCTGTTTGCTGTATCCATCTCTTAACCCCGAGCACATTGTCTAGATCTGCTTTCACTCGCCTCCCCATTCCCACTTTGGTTGACATACACATGTATCTGTTGGTCTGACTCGGAGGGCCTTTCTTAATCCGTGTCAGAATGGATCCGAGGCACTGCCTGAGCCTGTGTTTCCCAGGGCAGGTCTCTTCCCCAGAGCGAGCCTTACTTGGCACAGTCCAGGATTGAGCCACTTGAGTTCTCCTCTAGTGTGGGAGAGCCAGAGCTCCCCGTACTTGGGCCTTTGCTTCAGGAATTCAGAACCATCTCTGCACTGTGGTGAGCAGAACCTAGGGAGGCGCTGCCATACGTTTGTCATGATGTTAGATTGCATGACTGAGTGTGAGGAGAAAACCTCCTTGGTGACCCTGATGTGGGGAAGGAGGAGGAAGACTGGCCTGACCCCACACCCTGGCCAGAGTGAAGGACAGTCCTACGTGACTCCCATGGGCACCCAGCCAAGCATCGTAGCCCGTCGATGTGTCTTACAGGTAGTTAAGTGGCCTAGAAGTCCATAGGAAGAGCGGTCAGGCTGGATTGCAGGGACATTCAGGATTCCCAAAGGCTGGTTGTAAAAGCCTGCCTCTTGAAAACCAGTGTTCATGCTGGGGTGTGATGTGGCTCCCACATGTCCTCCCCTACAATCTCAAAGAATCAAGGTCACCCCAGAGGCTTTGGGGAGATGTATGCCAGGTGTGGGTAGACTGCGATATGGTAGGGATGCTGACGTGCCAGAGAAGTGGAGCGTAAAGTGACCACAGAAAGAGAGGGGCTCGTTCTGGTATGAGAATGGGTGACCATGAATGCATTACCCCGAGGAATGGTAGAGAGTCACCCGGTGGCCTCGTGGCTCATGGGAGTGTCTATGAGCAAGAGATACATAGATGGGAGGAAGGGGACCCCTGCCACCCTACAGTCACACAGACCTTTTAAGCACCAGAGGCCTCCTAGTTTTAAATTCTGCTGTTAGTGTTGGCAAATAGGATGTCCTGACTGGCCTCTGCTGTTAGCAGTTCATGTGAATTAGTATGCTTTACCTAAGGAGATCCTGTTCTCAAAGCTTACCCCTGCTGCAGCCCAGGAACTTCCTAAGGAATGGCGAGATGGAGCATAGCGGCTCTCAAGGCTGGAGGAGGGCTCCTGAGCAGACCACACTCCCCCACCCCCAGCCCAAAATGAATGCTACTGCTAATTTCCATTTTTCCCCACAGGCTCCCATTCAGCGAAGGAAGAAACCAGTCTCACAGAAGAAGCGAAGGTTCAAGACTCACAATGAGCACTTGGCCGGGGTCTTGAAGGATTACTCTGACATTGCCCCGGGCAAACAGTGAGTGGTTTCCCTTCAGATGGGCGTCATTCACAGAGGATCTTGACTGAGGATGCCCCAGCAGGTGTTGGCTGGAGGGTGGCCCCTTCTCCCTGACTGTGGAGAGGAAACGGCTCTGTTTACAGAACCGGCTGTGAGGTAGCAGCCTCCTCCGGCCTTGCTTCGGTTGGCTGTGAGGTCACTTCCTTGGGCTTGTTCATGTTGTGGAAAAAGTGCCTGCCATCACTGTCATCATCTGGGGTTAACTAGGCTTCTGCTCATGGTTCCACTTCCCCCTTCTGTTACGAGAGCAAGTTTGCAGATAGGACTGAATGCGCTGTGTTTACCCTGAGAGAACCTATTTATAATAAAATCATTGTAGAACCATGCTCCAGGGAGTAGTGAATTCCATTTGTCTCCTTTCTCTTGAGCAGCATTAGGTGACCTATAGGAGGGCTGCCTGCTCGTGGGGAAGCACAGAGCAGGCGGTCAGTGAGGAAGCCTGGCCTTCTGGGCTGGCGGCCTGAGCACGGCCTCTTGTCGGACCGTGGCCATGAGGGCACCACTGAAACACTTGGATCTTCTTCCCAAAGGACTTGACTAACAGCCCGCTCAGGTGTTTCGGGCTCTGGGCCTCCTCGTGGGCCACGAAGGCCCCGGCTCTGTGTCTCCAGGCCGCAGCCGCGGGCCGCATGGCCTAACTCAGGGCTGCCTTCTGCTCTTTGTCTTGGCCTTCCAATTCCTATTTCCCTTGTTCAGTCTTCTTTGGACTTTCCCTTCAGTCTGTGCTTTCACTGTCAGTGGCCATGCTCGCAGGTAGCATTAATAAAGTTCTGTGGGCGTGATGGTCTTTGGGATGCCTGAAGGGAGAAGGAATTTGGGGCACTTGTAGGAAGGCTTTGGGTTTTTGTGGCCCCTGGTTCAAAAGCCACTGCTCGGTGCCTTGCACCTCGGTCCTGGTGACAGTGTTTGACCAGGAGGATTGCCTCAGATCATGTCCACCTCCCGGAGTCTCCAGGGGAAGATTGTTACCAAAAGAGAAAGTAGAAACGTTCTGGGCAAGTGATGCTGTGTTGCTGTGAACACAGAAGAAACTTTTTCTGAACTAGACAAAACCGGGAATTTGTCATTCAGGTCTGTATGGGACATTGTGTTAGTTAACCACGTATGATCTATAGAAACAGTGTGGCTGGATGGAGAAGGCCTGGAGCCTTTGGGGTCAGCCCGCAGGGTTCATTCCCACCTGCAGCACGCAGGAATCACAGGGCCGTAGTTTTAGAGCAGAGTGGAACCTCCAGCGTCATGGAATCCGACCACTTCATGTAGCTGAAGGTCCACGAGCTGACAGAGCCAGCACTCAAACCCAGACCCCTGAACTCTGAATCTTTACCATACTGTGCTGATTGTTTCTGGTTCAAAAGGCCCAACTTTTCTAGGGAAGCAGTGATATTTTGTATTTGTATACATTGCGGGGGGAGGGGGTAATTCTATTTTTTAAATTTAATTTTTGAATTGTAAATTTAACAGACATCAAAAACAAAACTGATGAGCCTCTCCATATACAAAACAGAATGCAAAGAGGATTGTGTTTGAAACCTTGAACTATTGCATTTCATAAGCTTTTTCAAAATGCATTTAATAAATTCAACATGTTACTTTCCAAATGGTCTTCCTTGTCTGTTCTTCCTCCTGAACTTCCTCCTGTTCTCTGTGCCCCTTTGAAAGCGTCTCAACAGCTCCCCTCCTTTTTTGAGGTAGGAGGGGGCCTGTCACTACCCTGCCTTACCCCCACTCCCACCAGCTTTTTCCCCCAATTAAAAACAAGTATGTTCTATCGAAACTAATCCATGCAGCGAGCACACTCAAACGTGTGTCCTTTCTCTCACTGTGGCGTCTTCTTCCTGGGCCCTGTGGAGATACAGTTGGACATTGCTTCAGTCAGACTTGTTTGTGCCCATTTTTAAAAATCAAAATACCCTTGCAAATGAGCGACTGCAAAGGCCTCACCTGCGTCCAGTGTAGCCCAGCAGCTCTTCTCTTGGAAAGGTGAAGCCCTAGGATGCTCTGCTGGGTCTCTGTTACCTCGGCAGCGTCCCCAACAGGTGGTCGTCCAGACGGTGGGAGCCCTTCAGTCTTCGGGACAGCTCCATCCATCCTGTGCCCAGACAGTGTCCCTCTGTCTTTTGTGACCTTCCACTGAAGAGGAGCTGGCTCGACCCCTTGTTTTAGAGATGAGGAAACTAGGCCCAGAGAGGTTAATGGGGGACTGCCCACCATCGCCCACCCCATTAAGGCAGAGCTGGGCTTCATCCAGGTGTTCCCCAACCCACGGCTCCCCCTTTCCAGTTATCTCCTTTTCCACTCAGTCTTTTCTCTTTTCTCTTAAAACCCCACAGCCAAATCTAAGGGTTCTGTAGGGTTTGTAATGTGCCTGAGGTGGCTTTTTGCTAAGGTATTATCGTGGGAACTTGCTCTTTATCTCTGTGGAGGTGCTTTGGCTCTACCATTTTGTTCTGCGTCTGACTCTCAAAGGCACCGTCTTGCTTTGAACAGGCTTGAGCCTTCTGAACCCTGCTATCCAAGCAGGAGCAGTGTGGGGTGGAATCAGGATAACAGCTGGGAGGGGGCCTTCAGGTGGGCCGACTGAAGGCAGCTTGTCCAAGGTCACCAAGATCCCTGGGGACTCCTGCTGCCATCTTTGTCCTGGGCCCACCTGCTCCTCCAGGAGCAGGTTAGAGCTCGTTATCTGGGTCACCGAGGCCTCTCCTCATCTGTGGTCTGCATGCACACACACACACACTGCTGCCTGGTTTTGGGGATGCGATCACAGATAAGGGCCTCCTCCAGTTCCTCTGAGTGGTGTGCCACATTTGAAGCCCCCAGCCACTAAAAGGTGCCTTTGAACTGTTCCTAATCCCTCCAGCCACTTGAAGTGTTGTCAGCCGGAAAACCGAGCCTGAGCTCGTCTTTGTGAGCAGGATTAATAATTCATCCTGGCCGTTCCGGCTTTCAAGGGAAGGAGAATGTGTTTGAGTCCGACACAGCAGGGCTGCTGTAGCTGTCGCTTCCCGTCAGTGCAGCTGAGTGGTGGTGGGGGCACAGGGGAGAGTAGAACATCCCTCACCTGCTGAGGAATTGCTCTTAAAAGGCTGGGGGGAGCACCAGCAGCCCATCACTCGCAGCTTTGCTGCTCAGATTCAGGTCACTGGCGTTTCTTTATTTCTTGGAGGCTGCTCACATTGGATTCATGCCCTCGAGGGGGTGAGCTGTGCAGAGAGAGGGCAGAGCCCAGTTCCACCCCAGACATTCCTGTTGCTTTGCAGGATGGAACAATTGAAGGAGGCCCCTTTCAGCTTTCCTAAGCCCCTCATTCTGGTAAGGTTCCAGCTTTCAGGCATATGCCTGGCCCATGAGTACTCAATAAGTCTTGGCTTAATTGGATTCTTCCCCTTTTTCTCAAAGCAGATGTTCTCCTATGTGGTGTTAACAAAAGAAGTCAGGTTGCAAGGACTTGGTCTGGGGGAGATGCCTTATTGCATTTGGAGGGGACCAGCGGGGGATGTTGGTTTAAACACTGACCCTGCTGTGCAGGGTGATGTGCTTGCCTCCAGGGGTGTAAAAATGTACTCCTTGTGCTTAGAGAGCGAGCCTTCTCCAGTAAGTGAGCACAGGGCACCATGGGGGATGGGGGAAGTCATCCTACAGGCTGAGGATTCCAGGTACAGAAGTGAGTAAGGAGTGACCTCCAGGCATGGAGGTGGGATGATCTCACAGATCTCAGCAGAGAACTGGGGGAGTGGAGAGACAAGAGGCAGGCGGGCAGACAGGGCTGTTAGGCCACTTGCACGCAGATACATCCTCCTAAAATTTTTCAGCTTTCCTTAAAAGTGATCAGACACTCTCCTGCCATGTGACTTAGTAGGACATGTGGTCAGGAAGCCTCCTGTAGGAAGTCCGTCAGGATTTGGACCAAAGACAAGCTATCAGCCTCAGAACCCCAGGACTCGGAGGGCATCTGGTAAGTTTGGTCCCACACAGAAATCGACCATTCTTGACTTGGCAGGTGGATGTCCGGCCCTCACAGAGACATCCGGAGAAGGGTTCTCCCCGCCACAACCATGCATCTTTGAGCTGCCTCATTACTTGTTTACCCTTATATTGGACCAGATCTCTCTTTGCAGCTGCCCATCCCTGCCCCTGTACCCAGCCAGCAGAGCCAGTCTGACTGGCTGCCCTCCACATGTAGGAGAACCTGGGTATGAATTTGGCTTCCCTGTAATCTCAGACAACACACCATCCCCTTCTTGGGGCTTTACCAAATGACGGCTCCGATGACCTGACTTCTTCAGTCCCATCTGCTTCTAAATCTATGATACGCGGTTGTGATGTCACCCAAGTCCTTGCAGACAGCAATTGTGCTTCCTCCCCGCAAAATACATTCTTATGGCTGTTTTTATTTATGCCTCGCCAAAATGTTTCCAAATACCCTTCCTCCTTTCTTCTAGAGATCCACCCCATAGACCAGTGAAATCTTTTTAAAGAAATAAAAAATTAGGAAGACGAGAAAAACACTGAAACCAATGAACACATCCAGGAAGTCTGAAGGCCTGTGTAGTGTTCCACACCCGTGGGCCTCCCATGTCTGCAGAGGCATGGCCTGTCATCTTCTGGTTCTCTTGGGAGCCGTGCACATTGGTCATTCTGATTCAGTCCCTTGTGAGGTGAGCTCATCTAAGTGATCAGACTCATCTGATCAGTTGTAAAGGCTTGGACAAATGACGCGGAAGTCTTAGCCAGAGCTGTGACTTCTGGCCTGTTGCCCTCTCTCCCCAACCCTGTGCCACTGGCCGTGGCATGGGTCTTCTGTCTTGTGGATGCCCATTGTGTACAAAAGGGGAGGCTGTATTTCCTTGCATTCTCTAGTTCCTTTTATAATCCAACAGAATACTGCTTTTCAGTCAGAGAAGCCCCTTGAAAAGGTCATCTGGTCATTCTCCGTTCACATGTTGCTGAAGCCCAGCCTGCAGAATCTTAAGCATCACCTTGCTGCTGAGTGAATGATGGATTGGAATGGGGAGAGACCCTGTTTGCAGCCCCTGCGGTTGTTTAGTGTGAGGTTATCAGAGGCCTGCACCAGGGGTCGGTGGTGCCACATGCCAGGGAGGTTATAGAGTTAAGATGGACCTGGTTACGATACAGGGGACGGGAGAGGGAGCAGTCGAGGAGTACAGTAGGGAAGCAGGCCTGGGTGATAAAGGACGGCAGGAAGCTCCTAAGAGGGAAGGGTTTGGGGGACAGATAACGAGTTCCATTTTCAGACATGTGGAGTTGAAGATGCCCATGGGACATCCAGTTTGAGATGCCTGAGAGACAGGAAGTGTGCCGTCTGTGCCCTCTGGAGATAGCTGAGGTTTTATGTGACATCTTGGAATGGAAAAGCCTTGATTTGTGCCAGCTCCTGGGAATGGATGACAGTCTCTCCGGCCTTGAAGAGCTGATGTTCCGTGTGGAGGGTGGCCATGGAGGGTGGCCATGAAGGGCGAGGCTTTGGCTGGGGAGGAGCTTCAGGAAGGGTGAGCAGTCCTCGCATGGCTATTCTAGGAGCCAGGGGGCTCCCCAAGCAGCAGCAGCAGGATGGGTGGATGGCCACCAAGCGTGGCTCCAACCTCTGCTGCCCAGCTGCCCAGGCCAGTGTGCACAGCCCTTTGTCAAGAGGGCTTTCAGAATTCCAATGTCAGGAAGATGCCTTCATGTTGTCTTAGGTCACCTTTGAGCCTTCTCGTGAGAAATCAAGTGAGGCCAGCAGAGGGTGCCACCCACCAACTGAGCTTGCTTCTCGCCCTGCAGCCCTGCCCTCTTCTGTCAGGGCTCTTGTATCCCCAGTTTGGGGTGCTGGGGAGACACCGGCTGCTCTGGCACTCACTGTGGTGTGGCACCTAAGTCACTGGACCACGCTGTGCCCCACTTTCTCCATCCAAATGAGACTCTTCCCTCAGCAAGGTGGTACAATGGAGAGTGCTGGACCTGGAGTCAGAAAGACCCGAGTTCAAATGTGACCTCAGACTTCCTAGCTGGGTGACCCTGGGCAAGTCACTTCACCCTGTTTGCCTCAGTTTCTTCATCTGTAAAATGAGCTGGAGAAGAGAATGGCGACCCCTGCAGTGTCTCTGCCAAGGAAACCCCAGACAGGTCATGTAGAGCTGGACATGCCTGAACAATAGACTGCCCCATGGGATTGTTATGAGGAAAGCATTTTGTGCCTTTTCAGGCACTCTAGAAGCAGGAATGGGTAGTAGCTGTGATCACCACACCTTACAGTTGGCAGAGCTCTTTACAGACGTTAGCTCCCTTCACCCTCCTGTCCGTCCCAGCAGGTAGGTGCTCCCATTGTCCCCTTTCAGTTGGGGACCCACAGCACGTGAAGGGACTTGCCGAGGGTCCCAGAGCTAGAAAGCATCTAAGGCTGGGTTTGAACCCGCGTCCTCCGGACTCTGCACTAAGAGACTGACATAGGTGGTCTCAGAGTCCTTCTAGTTCTGCCATCTTGAGATTGGGTGAAACTGTGGAATCAAGTTATGGTGGGACAAGAAAAGATGGGAGCTCATTCAGGTCTGTCCACACCGCTGACCCCTCCTTGGAAAGAGTTGGTGTCAGAGTCTGCATCAGGATAAAGAACCCAGGGTTATGCCCACGCTGCCAGGTATAGCTTGAGTAGACAGGCAGCTGCACTACTGGGGCATCTCAGGATCCTCGGTAAGGGTTGGAGAGGCCCTGGGCAGAAAGAGGACCACGAAGGTCGACCAGCCTCAGTCCTCTCTGCCAGGCGCTGCACTGAGTGCTGGGAATGGAAATTGAGCAGTAAAACCGCCCTTCCACTCAAGGAGCCCCAGTCTAGTGGATTAGAGACAGGGAAGGTACCCCCTAAAGCAGAGAGCATCAGACCTCTCCCACCACCCCAGCACACACATAGTGCCCTGCTTATAGAAAGAACAACCAAGATGAAGTGTGAGGACGTTTGGACCCAAGATTCTTTCTGGATGGGGTTGGCAAGTCCTGCCGTGCCTTCAGGGATCCCAGGCTACTTGCTCTCAGACCCCCAGATCTCTCTTAATGCCAGTACAGTCTCAGTAAATGCTCTTATGATTATGAAACACAGAGCAGCACAAGTTCTAACGAATCCGTCTTGCAGGAGAGCCAGACTTAGAGCATGGGAGCTTCATGTGAGAAATGTCACAGGAAGCATCTCCCCAGAAGCATATGATCAGAAAAGGAGGAGGGCCTGAGGGTCGACTTTTAGGAAGAAAGGCTCCCACGCCGGGAAGACCCCTCACAGAGGCCCGATTGATGCAAGGATGTGGACTAGAAGGACCCAAAAGAACAGGGTGTGGGTGGATGGACCGCACCCTGCCTGCCCTCCAGGAGGTGCAGCTCCTTCAGAAGGGCCATCACAGAGCCAGTCCAGCTCAATAGGGACATTACTGATTACAAATAAGGATGCATCGCCGTGGAGTTGTGACTTAACTCCGTGGTCCTCTTGGGGCTGTGGGCAGCATGCCACAGCCCTCCCTTCTTGGCCCAATTTCCTGGTTCCACACAAACCACTTTCCTCCCATCACAGTTGAGAAGGCATCTGGGCCCAGACCGACTCTGGCTCTGGCCATGAGAGGTGTGTGATAGGGTTGGAGAACACGGGCTGCCAGAGCTGGAAAGGGCTTTCCTCAGAGAATCTCTCCAGCCTCCATGCAGGGGTTACCCCCTAAAAGGAGCCTTCCATCACTGCCCCTTCCTTCCTGCCCCTCAGCTTCTAGGGCAGGACTTCCTTATCTAGTTTGTGCCCTGGACCCCTGGGACAGTCACTCTGGTGAAACCAAAC
Source organism: Pseudochirops cupreus (assembly GCA_028627135.1). Lineage (NCBI taxonomy): Eukaryota > Metazoa > Chordata > Mammalia > Diprotodontia > Pseudocheiridae > Pseudochirops > Pseudochirops cupreus. The sequence continues at coordinate 204,322,746 of CM053583.1, forward strand.
AGGCCCCTTCTAGAATCTTGTTTTTTAAATGTATGATACATAGTATTACACATTCATATACCGAAATAGTTTTTTAAAAGTTTAAAGTTCACACACCCTGGGTTAAGGCCATGAGCTGATGATGGAGAACACATGTATAACAGACTTAGCTGGGTGGCCCCTGTGTGACAACAGGCAGGGCCCCAGGCCACCAGGAGTGGCTTGTATGCTGCTCTCTAAGCAAGCCGAACAGAACTCTATGTGGAAGATTGGCCTTTTCAGGTACACCCACATGCCCAGAGAACTTCTGGAATGAGCCTGGAGGTCAGGGCAGACATCTGGAGCAAGAAGCACCTGGTCCAAGAGAAAACCTAGCCTAGGGTTTGCAGAACCTCTTTGCAGAGACTGTCAGCAAAAACACAACAGGTGTGAAGGACTTAAAGGCCCATCTGCAAAAAGGGAAGAGTCCCATGTTGTAAATAGACAGAAACCTCACCACACAGGATTTGGAGGAGCCTGTGCCAAGGTGGAGCAGGTTGGTAGAAATGCCCAAGGTGGCATCTCAACCAGCAGTGAGGCATCTACGGCCTTCTGATGGCTTAGCTGACAGTCCTTTCACTTTTTTATTTAAAATTTTTTTTCACTTAACATTTTTTTTTCAATTACATATAAAGATTATTTTTCACATTCATTTTTATAAGATTTTGAATTCCAGATTTTTCTCCCTCCTTCCCCTTCCCTCCCCCCTCCCAAAGACAGCAAGCAAATTGATATAGGTTATACATGTACAATCAGGTATTATTTCCATGTTTGTCATGTTGTGAAAGAAGAATCAGAACAAAAGGGGAAAACCAGGAGAAAGAAAAACCAGAAAACGTGAAAATATGTTTCAATCTACACTCAGACTCCATAGTTCTTTCTCTGGATGCAGATAGCATTTTCCATCATGAGCCTTTTGGAAATGTCTTGGATCATTGTATTGCTGAGAAGAGCTAAGTTATCAGTGTTGATCACTGCACAGTGTTACTGTGTACAATGTTCTTCTGGTTCTGCTCACTTCACTCAGCATCAGTTCATGTAAGTCTTTCCAGATTTCTCTGAAATCACCTGCTCGTCATTTCTTATAGCACAACAGTATTTCATTACATTTATGTACTACAAGTTATTCAGCCATTCCGCAATTAATGGGCATGCCCCTCAAATTCCAATATTTTGGCACCACAAAAAGAGCTGCCGTAAATATTTTTGTACATGTGGGTTCTTTTCTGTTTTATGATCTCTTTGGGCTACAGATCTACAAGTGGTATTGCTGGGTCAGAGGGTATGCACATTTTTATAGCCCTTTGGAAAGAGGTGCGGATTGCTCCCCAGAACAGTTGGAATAGTTCACAGCTCCACCAATAATGCATTAGTGTTCCAATTTTCCCATATCTTCAACATTTATCCTTTTCCATATTAGCCAATCCAATAAATGTGAGGTGGTACCTCAGAGTTGTTTTAATCTGCATTTCTCTAATCAATAGGGATTCAGAGCATTTTTTCATATGACTATAGATGGCTTTAATTTCTTTATCTGAAAACTGCCTGTTCATATCCTTTGACCATTTACTAATTGGGGAATCCTTTCACTTTCAGATAGTGGGCATATTAGGGATGAACCTTTTTTGTCATGGACCCCTGATGAAGTCTGAAACTTATGGAGCCCTTTTAAATGTGTAAAACAATAAATAGCATCACAAAGGAAACCAGCTTTCAGGAGTACTGACTCTCCAGCTGTTTGTCCCCTCTTCCTTTTCCATTTTGTATCCCTCCTGTGCCTGACATGTGCCCATTGCCATACCCAATCCCTCCTCAGCATTCAAAGGTTTGCTGATCCATGGTCCACAATGCAGAGTGCATTGCAGTGCCCTCCTATGGAAAAAGAATGTGCCAAGGCAACCATGTGACAGCTAGAAGCAAAATTTATTTCTTTAAAAGTCACAATAAAAAAATACCTTCAGACATTCCATAAACAAAGTGTAACCGGCTGGGGGGTGACAGCTCCATTTTCCTATTAAGGAAAAGGAGCCCAGAGAGCCAGCTTCCTGAGGAGGCAGGCTTATGGCTTGTGAGCCCTTGATCCGGCCAGGAAGGTCCCAGCAAGTCTTTTCAGAGCCCTGCAACATGTGAGGTGGTCCTAGTTTGAGTTTTCCATTTGACAATGGGAAGGGTACCGTCCACCTCATGGCCCTTCTCTCTTGTGCTTTTTGGGACTTCAGAAACCCTGGGTTTCTTAACCTTGTCATTATTCTTACATTTCCCCACCCTTCCTTCCAGAGATCTGTGCTAGGAGAAAACAGAACAAAACAAAAAAATTCAACCCAACAACAAACAAGTGTGAACACACCTGTGATGAAATGGTGAACATGTTTATTGGCCTCTAAAGTATCAGACAAGCAGCTAAAACAAACTTAGGACCAAAAGGAGAGTCATGACTGGTTCTTGTGAAGACATGGAGCTCCTTCTGTGGTGGGCTAGCATTTCCTCATGAATAGAGAACAGGATTACATTTGGCTCGGGGCTGCCAAAGATCAGTAACCTGGCCTGATGCGGCTGGGTCAGCTTCTCTCAAACCCTGAGCCAAGGGAACCAAGAGCTCCTCCCTTCCCCTCAGTGCTCCCCTTAAGGGCTAAGGGGTGTGATGACAAATGGAAGAGCAAGACATTTCCTCTCCCCCACGGCACCCCCCCAGTCTGGAATGGCCCTGTGGCTTTGTACTGGCACAACTCCCTGGCTATGGGACTGAGACCCAGAAAGCTTCAGCTCCTGTAGCTGTGAACATACCAAGAAAAGAAGCTCCCTGGCCAGGAATCCAGACTGTCTTCCCTAAATACTCGAGCAGAATTGGAGCTTAAAAGCTAACTCCATAACTATATACAACTTTGTGTCTGACCTGCGCCCAGACTCGAACCAGAACAAAAATACATAAACTCACAATACGAAAGAGCTGATAAGATTTTTTAAATTCCCCAAACATGCAGCTTAAGAGGGAAACAAAATAGAAATTCTGATTCTAAGCATTCAAAAGTCAAACACAAAAACTGTGATCCAACCCAGTGTATGATCATTCAGACATCCTTATGGCGAACGTTCAGCACAGAAAACTCTCCTGCCGTGTGCTTACAGGATGTTGAAAACTTCATTCAAACTCTTCAGCAATGGATGGCAGCCCACGCATTCACAGAAACACTAGTTCTTACGTTATACAGTGTAAAAGAGAAAAAACATGTTTATTTATTATTATACTTTTTCTTCGACAAGTACAGATGTGTGATAGAGGCTGTGGCAAAGTCTTGGAGGAATCAAAATCAGGTGATGCTTCATTCAAGCCTGAAACAGAAGAGCAAGAACCAGGTTAGGAGAAGGCCACGGGTCCCCGAGTCACCCGCCTGTCCACCCACCCTCCTTTCTGCTACGTGCTGGGCCCGTCTTGTTATTCCCATTGGGCAGATAAGTCTGTCTGGTCCCAACCTAGATTCAGACCTAGTTGGGAAGAAAACCAGATCTGAATGATTGAGTCAATCCAAAATTTTCCTCCTATCCACTGATCAGGACAATCTAAGTCAAGCACTGATTAGGCACCTGCTGGATGCTGGGGATACAAAGAAAGGCCAAAACATGGGCCTTGTTCTCAAGAAGCTTCCATTCTGATGGGGGAGACAAGCAATGACCATGGACCAACAAGGTCCCAGGCAGAAGGGCTCCTCCAGAGGGGGTGGGGTCCCCTCCCACTTCTGCTTGGGGACGTTACACGGGGGCTTCTTGGGGGAGTGTGCTATTGGCCAAGGCCCCCTCCAACTCTCAAGTTCTCCAATTTTGTGACAACCATGAAGGATTCAGATGAACAAGGGGAGACGTTCACTGAAGGGAGCCGGGCAGCAAGTGAACCATGGCTACAGCAATGTGGACCTTGTTTTCTTACAGTGACCAACCAGAGAGGAGAACATCTGCCTCCCCATTCTTTCCTTGAAGCCACAGGAGTTGGGGCATGGCACATGGCACATGGCACACCCTGTTTAGAGGGTTAATGTGTTGGTCGTTTTTGCTGAAGATCTTTTTAAAAAAAATCCTTGTTATAAGGGATGGCCCAGGAGGGGGGAATGGGATTTAAAGGAAATCACCAAAGACTTTAAATTTAGAAAATGCACAGCAATCAGTCACTTTCCTTCTGCAGAGACAGAGGCCCGAGCTGGACATGAGGTGGGCTCATGTGGATGAGCTGTGGTGCCCACTATACCCACAGCCTGGCCGCTGGAGGCCAGGGAGCCCCTGGGGCTAGGTCCCTGGGGTCTATACCACAGAGCTGGAAATGACCTGATTACTCCATCTTTCCTTCCTGGTGTCATGTGATCAGAAAAAAGGTAAGCGTTCAAGGGACCCCTGAGAAATAGGATGCAGTGCTGGAGGAAGCAGTCAGGACTTGAATCCAGATCCTCCACCAGATGCTGCACGGCACCGGGCAAGTCACTTAAATCAGCCTCCGTGTCCTCCTCTGTAAAGTGGGGTTGATAGCAGCACCGACTTCCCAAGGTAGTTGTGAGGATCCAGTGAAATAATATTTATAAAGCTCTCTGCAAACCTTAAAATGCCATATAAATGCTGACCATGAGAAATATTTGTTATTGTTCCAACAAACAGTGGAAATGACCACACAAACACAAGACTTCAAATTATATGGTATGCAGCCAAAACAGTAATTAAAGGCAAATTTACATCAGAGGATACTATTATTAGGAAAAGGAAATTTTAAGTTTCATTCATGGTTCAAGAAATTAGATGAACACATTAAAACATCAGATCATCAGAATAAAGAAAAAAATAGATTTGAACATCACAGGGCCACACAGCTATGAAGCATCTGAAACTGGATTTGAACGGAATCTTCCCGACTCCTGGTCCAATAGGCTACCTACTGTGACACACAGCTGCCTGTAGAGCATCAGGAACAGAGTACATCTGCCAGGACTGCAGGTTTATCAGCCAGCCAGTCAATATGCATTTATTAAGCGCCTTCTGTCTGCCAGGCCCTGTGCTAAGCACTGAGGGTACAAAGGCAGGAGAGTCCCTTCTCTCCAAAGCACAGTCTAATGGGGAAGAGAGATGCAGGCTCTAAACAGGAAAGAAACAGTGATGGCCACAGCTGTCCTTCGTTCTCAAGGAGGACTAAAAAGGACATCACTGAACTCAACACCAGGCACAGAGTGTCCCCCCATGGCTGATTAGGCTCTGCCACTGCTCAGGCACAAACAGTCCCCATGCTCATCCAGAGCGCAGATGGCCTGAAGTGTGTGCACCTCACAGTTCTTGTGAGCCACTGCGCTTCTGCTCCACTCACAGAAAACAGCACCTTCTCCGATGGGGGCTCACCGTGCTGGGCTGTCCTATGCCTGTGTCTCCCATGTCTCACAACTGATTCCACAGCTCTTCAGAGACTTAAGGCTTCCTTGTATTGTTTCTTCTGACCTCTGTGAGAGCATGTACCTTGTGTGAGTTCTCTGTAAAATAGCCTTTTCGGCACACGTGTGTTTGGCATTCAGATGTTGCCAGCCCGTCAAGAGTTGTGCTCTCTACAGTAGAGTTTGAATGTTTGGCAGTTCAGGTCAAGAAGGACCTCAGTGTCTGGTCCCTTATCCTGCCAGGTGATCTTCAGAATCTTTCTGAGATGATTCAAATGGAATCATTTCCATTTCCTGGCACAGCACTGGCAGACTATCCAGGTTTCACAAGCATACAACAATGAGGTCGGCACCATACCTCTGTAGATCTTCACTGTGGCAGTCAGTCCACTATCTATTCTCTCCTATACTTCCCTTCAGAGCCTCCAAAACATTGAGCTAGCTCATTATCAATGTGTACAGTCCGGGAAAGTACACTGCCAAGGTAAGCGAACTTAGCCATAGGATTAAAAATTTCTCCATTTGGTTCCACATATGGATGGTGTGGTGGTGGCTGTTAGAGAGCCTGTTATTTTCTTGGAGCTAATTGTTAAGCCAAAATTAGCACAAGCAATAGAGAACGCATCCATACTTTGTTGCATCTCAGCTTCAGAGGCTGCACTGTGTGTACAATCATGTGCAAAGAAAAAAAAATCATGCACCAACCCTCCTTCCACTTTAGTCTTGGCTTGTAGCCTTTTCACGTTAAGTAATTTACAATCAGTGCAGTAGCTGGCCTTAATACCGTTTTCTTTTTTTTTAATTGATTTGTTCATTTACTTTTAGTTTGCAAGATTCAGTTCCACAATCCCTGGAGTTTCAAATTTTCTCCCCTCCCCCCCCCCCCCATGGTGGCGTGCAATCATGTATAGGGTCTGCAAATACTTTCACATTGTGCAATAGTCTGGTTGTACGGAAGGGTTGTAACTGATAGCGTGAGCAATGGGAAAAAAGAAAGAAAACCAAACATGGAAAAGAACGATAGCATGTATTGCTTCAGTCTCCATTTAAACTCTGTTCTTTCTAGATCTTTCTCTGAATGTAGACATCTCCTTCCATCCTGAGGCTTGCAGAGTT
>CM053583.1:204329775-204375284 GCA_028627135.1 Pseudochirops cupreus
GTGATTTAGAGCATTTTTCCATATGCTTAAAGATATCTTTAATTTCTGCCTCAGAAAATTGCCTGTTCATATCCTTTGACCATTTATCAATTGGGGAATGACTTGCATTCTTATAGATTTTACTTAATTCCCTGTATATTTTAGAAATGAGGCCTTTATCGGAGATACTGGTTGTAAAAATTCTTTCCCAATTTCCAACTTCCCTCTTAATCTTGGTTACATTGGCTTTGTTTGTACAGAAACTTTTCAATTTAATGTAATTGAGATTATCCATATTGCATTTTATAAGGCTCTCTAACTCTTCTTTGGTCATAAAGTCTTCCCTACTCCATAAATCTGACAGGTAAACTATTCTTCGCTTCCCCAAATTACTTACAGTATCCGCCTTTGTACCTACATTGTGCACCCATTTAGACTTGACTTTGGTGTATGGTGTTAGATGATGGTCTATGCCCAGTTTCTGCCATACTATATTCCAATTTTCCCAGCAGTTTTTTGTCAAATAGTGAGTTCTTATCCCAGAAACTGGGGTTTTTTGGGCTTACCTTGATGTTGTTTTCATCCTTGTTGAAGGCATGTGACCACACTATTGAAAACATGCTTAAAAGCCTGGGAGCAAGCACACAGCCTTGTTTCACTCCACTGATGACTGAGAAAGCATGAGAGCAACATCCATTATTTAGAACCCAGGCATGAATGCCGTCATGAAACCAACTGTCCTGACAAACTCCTCTAGACAACCAAATGTTGACAAAATTTCCCATAAGCCCTCGAGACTGACAATATCAAAGGCCTTGATCAGACCTACAAATGTGTACTCTGCTCTGCTTCAGCCATTTCTTCTGAAGTTGTTAGGCAGCAAGCACGTTCCTCAGCCCTTTCTGAAGCCACACTGGCTTCAGGTCAGGGATCGATCTGTTAAGGAAGACTGGCAAGAATCTTGCCAGCAATGAGTAGGAGAGAGATACACTGCACGTCTCATCCCCCCGCCCCATGATTATCACTGAACAATCTATTTCCTTTACCTTTACAGAGATGGACGATGGAGGCATCCTGTAACTTATCCTGGGGGATAAGCTCCTATTGCCATATAACCCAGAAAAGGCTTACAATGGACCCCCTGCCTTGTCAATCTTAGCTGGAACAGACTCAGTATCAGGTGCTTTGCCACCTCAGGAGAGGAGCGTAATGGCATTCAAAAACCTCTTCCTCAATTGGAAATTTGTCTGAGTAGGATTGTCTTCAACCTAAGGTAAATGGTCAATGACTTCAGCATTGAATGATAGCAGTCTTTTGAGAACACTATGGAAGAGTTCAGCAAATCTCTCCAAGATCGTGTCCTTATCATCACTAATCAATGTGGCTCCATCAGCACTGAGGAGTTGAAATGCACCGCAGGTCTTTGGCACATAAATAGCCTTCAGGGCATCATGAAAGTAATTTGGATTATTATTATCAGCATAAAACTGAATCTCATCTGCCTTCTCACTGAGCCAAGGATCCTGCATTGAAGCTTCACTTATACTTCTGATGGTAGTTAAATGCTGCCTTCTTGGAGATGGATGAAATGTCTTGCTGGTAGACCCTGTGGAGTTCTTGTTTTTCATTTAGCAGCTTCTGAATTTCTCCATCATTTTTGGCAAACCAGCCTTGTTGTTTGCGAGTGTTCTGACCTAGCTGAGTACAGGCTGTGCTGTACCCCAGATCTCTGAAAGCCGCCCGCTCCCTTTCTGCTCCACTTTTGCCAACTGTGTGTTGGTTCAGCTCTCCTTCCAAGTTAGCAAAAAGCTGTTCCCATTCATAAAAGTGCTTTAATCTGTTGACTTTACTTCTTCTGGTAGTTATTTTGCCTTGGGGCCGCTGCTTTTGTTGAATGTGAATATTTAGCTCAAAAGGACAAGTCTATAACACACATTGCCTTCATCACTCTCACATCCTCTCTCTTCTCCTTATGATCACATAATCTATTACATGCAAATGTTTGCTGCAAGGGTGCATCCACCAGGTTTAAGTAAACGGAAGATGTTGGTGATGAGAAGGTCGAGAGATGCACAGGTCTCAGTAGCGAGTGACCATTGCCGTTGTTGTTTCTGCCATTCCTCCCAAGGACTCTGCGCCATGTCTGGGTGTCTGCACCTATGCTGGCACTAAAGTCACCCAGAATTACAAGCCTGTCCCCTTTTTACACGTCTCTAGGTCTCCTATGTTTTCCTTTGACCTTGGGGTTTGTCGTGGGGGGGGGGGGGGGGGGCATAGGCACTGATGATGGTGGCACAGCACTTTCCTGCAAGTAGCCATTGCACTGTCAAGAGCCTGGCATTCACCCCTCTTAGGAGGCACACACGCTTGCTGATGAGACTAGTTTTGATTGCACAGCCCACACCAGCTGCACAGGCATCCCCCATTCCTCCAGATGACCACTCCAGAAATGTCTGTCCAGCTCTGACTTCAGTAAGCTTTCCCTCAGGTCTGCTGTACCTCGATATCACAGCTGCTAAGTTCTCTAGCAACAAGGGCTGGTCATCCTTCAGGTCTACTAGATTTCACTGTCCCTAAGAGGGTGCACATTCCATGTTCCAATGGTGCCTGGAATCATCTTTGCAAAAGCTTTTGTACATTTTGTTTGTTTCAGCTGTAGGCTGAGATCGCCACCTGCCACAGCAAATGGCCCAGGCGGGGCGAAGCAGGTGGTTTTTAGGGTCCCTTTTCTAGCCCCTTCCTCACAGCAGGAGGTAAATGGTGAGGTCCTTCCAAAGTGACGCTGTGGCCTGGACTGCCTGCATGCAAGGCTACAGTTCCCAGCATTTCTACACCCACCACTTTGTCACTGCCTGTCACCAAAGGGCTTTGAGGGAGGTAAAAATGGCAGAGTGGGAGGGGTGATGTCTTTGACTTGTGTGTGAGTTGGATTTAATTGAGGACGAGCTACACAAAGCTGTCAGCCTCACTCTCTTCCAGAGTCATCACAGTCCAGTGGCAGGACAGAGTCAGGACAAGTGGAGATGGCCCAGGCTGCCACGTCTAACCAAGTTCTAAGTGCTCCAGAGAGCCAGCTTCAGCCGTCTCAGCTCATTCTTGTCCACCCCTTCTGCCGAGGGAAGTCTTTCATGCTTGGGGTAGGCACCCCCCTAACTCACCAAAAGGGTTTGAGACCCCCTGGTTGCCCTCAGCTTGGTTTAGCCCATCTGCCAAGAGGGTTTGCTGGGGTGTGGCCACTGTACATGGAGCTGTGGGTGAGAGCTGGGTGGAAGGCAGCTCTCACACCAGAGGGTTAGTCCTCCCTGAACACCCCTGCATCCCCGTGCTGGTAATAACCATCAGAGGGCAGGCACCAGAACTGCGAGGGATGGGAAGGACTTCCTGTAAAAGGTGAAATTTTATCTGGGACTGGAAGGAAGCCAGAGCAGCCAAAGAGGACGAGATGAGGGAGAAGATTCCAGGCGATGCAGACAGCCAGTGGAATGCCCAGAGCTGGAAGCTGGAGCCCTCTGTGCCTAAGGCTGGTTTCCCAGCCCCACAGGCCTGAAACTCCCATTTCCATTTTCTGACTGAAACGCCAACGTGATAGTCAATGTACAATGGGGGCGTCTAAAACCGCATGTCTCATATGAACTTGAAGCTGGAAGAGAAGGCTGCCAGGTCGTTGTCCCTCTTTCCAGGCCTGAGTCATACCAGTGGTAACATCACCCCCCTGCACTGTCCCCTGGCTCAAGTGAGGAGGCCACTCTCTGCTCCACGCCTGGAGGGCCCTCACTGCCTGCTCCACAGCCAGCAGCTAATAACCTGAGACGTTCCTTCTTCACTGAGGTCAGTCCTGCCAACCCCCTTTTCCATTATAGAGTGTGACTGCTCTGGGATGTTTTGGTTCTTCAGCTACCTTCCTAAAAGCCATGGCTTCCCAGAGGTCTGGGGGCCTTTTCTCTGGGTGGCATGGTGAAAAGAGCACCAGCCCTGGAGTCAGGAGGACCCGAGTTCAAATCTGATCTCAGACACTTGACACTTAGTAGCTGTGTGATCCCAGGCAAGTCACTTAACCCCGACTGCCTCTGGTCCAGCACTCATCTTAGCAGACAACTGCTTCCTTTTACAGGAGAGGAAGCTGAGATCTGAGGGGCCAGGGCCGCACTGGCTTGCTGTCCCTGTCTTCTCTGCCATGTCTATGCTGACGTCACCGATGCCGGAGTTCATCCCCTTCTGGCAAAGCCTGAACAAGGATCTTCTCCCCTCAGCACCTGCTTCCTGAACCACCTCCACCCCTACATACTCCCAATCACAGAAAGGAATGTGGACCAACTCCACCCTGGAGGACTGAAGGCATGCACAGACACAATCAGCCATGTGCCATCTGTGAAAGAATGTGAAGGATGGGAGACCTAGCACAGGCCCGGGGCATGGCCTCTGACCCTGTTTAGGCAGCAAGGATACAGGGGCTAAACCTCACAACCTCCCTGGGAGGAAGGGCTGGTAGCAATTCTGAGCATCACTGGAGGAGGAGGAAAGACAAATGACTTGCCCAGGGTCATACAGCCAGTAAGTGTCTGAGGCAGGATCTAATAAGAACAATCAGCATTTATGTATCACTTTAAGGCTGGCAAAGAACTTTACGAATATCCTCTCATCTTGCCTTACAGCAGTACTAAGAGGGTGGTGCAATGACCCCCACTTTACTGATGAGGAGATGGAGGCTAAAAGCTATTAACTGTCTTGCTAAAATGCATTTCAGGCAGGATTTGTGGTCTTTTCAGCAAATGCAGCGCTGTGTGAAGGCAGTTCTCTTATAATGGTCTCTCCTCCCTGAAACCCGTCACCTTTTGGAACAGCGTGACTGGCTGTTCTGTGTACTCACCAGTTAGCTGCAGTCTTATAAAACAGCTCACAAAACCAGCAGCCACTGCCAAAGATTGTATTAATACCCACAAGACAAAGCGTAGCCGCCATCACACACCTGGTACCTGGGAAGGAGGAAGAGATGCACCCGTGAACAGGAGTCATGAGGGCCAGCAGTCCTCTCCAGAGGGTGCCCCAAGAGCCCCTGGCCTTGAACCAGGGGTGGTGAGATTTGGAAGGGTCTGAAAACATGCCAGAAGTACCAAGAAAGCACTCTGCATCTGATATCTCAGGCCGAGTTTGAGTCCCAGCATGGTCACTGAGTACTTCTGTGGCCATTGGCCAAATGACTTCTCTTCTCTAGGCTTTAGTTTGCTTTTCCGTGAAGGGAGGAGACTGGGCTATGTGATTACAAGGTCACAGGCTTAGAGTAGGAAAAAGAGTGTGCATACTATTCAGGCTCTACGTCTCCCTCTCAGCTAGCAACTTAGTCCTCTGTCATATCCAAGTCCTTTGGCTCTGAATCTAGCAGTCTTTCCACTGTATCATGTCATCATTCAATTTAAAAAATCATTTATTAAGTACCTCTTGTGTGCCAGTACTGTGCTAGGCCTTGGGAAAGCAACAACAAAGCTAAAGCATTTCCTACCTTCAAAGAGTCTACATTCTACTGTGGAGACACAAGGACACAAAGAAGTCAAGTGCAAGTGCAAGTGCAAGATGAATCCAAGGAAATTTGCACCAAAGTATCTCTAATTCCTCAATCAATCAATACATCATCAATTACCTACCATGGGTCAAAGATGATGCCGGGCACTAAGATAAATAAAGGGGGAGGGGGAACCAGTTCTAGGCAACCCAATTCCTCCTCTCCTGGTTTTACTTGAAAATAACAATGAAAAGTCCCTGGTGTTTACAGCTAAGTGTGAGGGGAGATGGTACAAGAGAGTCCCTCCCCTCAAAAAGATACAATCTAATGGAGAAAGCATAACTCAAGGTGGAGAAATATGAGAGTCATGAACCACTGGCTAAGGCTAAGAGGAAAATCATCATCTCAAAAAAGGCAACAGTAGCATAAAAAAACCATAACAGTTGAAGGTCTCAAAAACTGTATCCCTTTTAGACCTAGACAGATCTATCCAAAAGATAAGAAGGATGTTAAAGAACTGAACAGAATGTTCCAAGTTCAATACAACACATCTCTGGTGATGACTAAATGGGAATAGAAAGGAGTATACATATTTTCAGATGTGCATGGTACCTTAACAAAAACTGACCATATAGTAGGGCATAAAAACCTTGCAAACAGCTGAAGAAAAGCAGCGACATTAAACACATCCCTGACCACAATGCAACAAAATTAAATGCAAGGTTCTACCTTAAGAGTCTCCTATCTCTGTAAAAGAGGAAGGGAAGTATATGATGCACTTTTTTTCATCCCTCCTTTGGGACCAAGCTTGGCCATTATAATTGCAATTCATTCAGTTCTTCGTGGTTGTCCATCTTTCTAGTTACACTGTTGGTGTCACTGTGTATATTGTTTCCCTTGTCCCACCTTCCTTTGCTTTGCATCAGTTCATATCCATCTTTCTTTGCTTCTCTGAATAATCAGTATTCGTTATTTCTTATGACTCAATAATATTCCATTTGTTACTTTTGAGGGGGTTATTCTCTGACTGATTTTTAAAAATTTTTTTTAAAATCATTTTCAGTTAAGATTCTTTCTCTCCCTCCCCCCTTCTCCTATCCTCTGAGAAGGTAAGAAATACAGTGGCCGTTATACACATGAAACTGTGCAAAACATATTTCTACATCAGTCATTTTGCATTGAAAAAGCAAGGAAAGTGGAAAAAAATATGCTTTAATATTCACTCAGAGTTCACTCTGATTGATTTTGTTTGGAAAACTAAATTAAGTTTTGAAAAAAATAGTGGCAGTTAGATTTTAATATGAAAATTTAGACTGACCAAGGAAAAGGGTGGTAGCTACAGGCAACCATTTCTCTTCCTCTGGACAGTAGGTCTCTTTTAATACAACTTAAAAGTACATCAGTTTGCAGTCATCCAAGACCCCCAGATCAATAATTCATAGTAATATAATATAGTAATAATTCATGTGAATTCAGTTATCTGACCACACCTTTCCCAACCTACATATTACGTAGTGCCTTAAGGCTCAGGAAAATCATAGGAATATGCTCTCTGAATCATTTTAGTGAATGGGCCTTTCTCCAGGTGAATTTTTCATTCCTCAAATTTTTTTATTTCTAGGGAAATGAACATTCCAAAGACTTTTTCAGTTGTAAGTCATGTTGTATTTGTCCCCTCCACTCACATAATCACCACCCCAGTTAAGGTACTATGCGCTTTTTTTTTTTGGCTTTTTTTGTAGGGCAGTTGGGGTTAAGCGACTTGCTCAAGGTCACACAGCTAGTAAGTGTTAAGTGTCTGAGGTCAGATTTGAACTCAGATCCTCCTGACTTCAGGGCCGGTGCTCTATTCACTGAGCCACCTAGCCGCCCCTTACGCACTTCTTAATGAACTACAAGCAACTGTTTCCTGACTGGTTTCCTTGCTTCTAATCTCTCTCCTCTCCAATCGACCCTTCGCTCACTCACCAAGATGATCTTGCTAAAGCACAGTCTGACCATGTCACTTGCCAACTCAATAAACGCTAGAGGTTCCCTGTAGCTCTAGGATCAAATATAAACTCCTCTAGTAAAGACCCTCACAACCTACCTCCAACCCTCCTTCATACTCTTCCATTTGGCCAACATGGTCTACCTGTCTCAGTTCCTTTGCCATGGCGGACTAGCAAGCCTAGAACTCCCCCATCACTTCCACCTGTTAGAAACCCTGGTTTCCTTCAAAGCTCAGCTTAAATGCTACCTCCTGCCTGAGACTCCTCAGGCTCAGGATAGGACAAGGAAGGAGGAAATGGGATTCCCATTAGTCTTCTTCCCTACAGGGCTGGCGTTCATTCCATTGCTCCACCCATCTGCCTCTAGTCACCTAGAACATGGGTGGTCTTGGAAGCATGTTTGCTTGGTCTTTCCCTCTCTCTGGTTCTGATTACTTTCAGTCCTGAGAACTTGTAAGAAGAGAGAATATAGTTTTGGGGCACAAGTCTCAAATACTAGTCAATGACTAAGGGTGCTATAACAACAATGCCTTTGAGCAGGAAGCCTTCCTGTGGCATTGTTGACAAGTTTTAAACCAATTCAAGTCATTGCTGGTATAGACAGATTACAAGGGGTCTACACAGGCTAACAAACTACAACTCATCAAAGAAGGGAAACAGTGATCATAGCCTGCCCTTGAAAATCCAGAAGCAGAAGGAAACCCATAGGTATAAATAATGTCTATGCAGCCTGGATATTCTAGAGAATGTCCGTAAGATTCGTTTTCCCCTCTAGAAAGCTGGTCATGGCTCCTTTATCAGGAGGACTTTTTTTGAAATTATCACAGAAAGGGGGCAGAGCACATACAACATATAAAGAGATATTATGGAAAGGAACCTCAGAGGCCACGTAGTCCAACCCCTTCTATTTATAGAGGAGGAAAGTCTTTCCCAACCTGTCTCCCTCCTACCTTCACAAAAATAAAGGGCCCCCAAAAGGTTAGGAGGCTCAAGGTCACACAGTCAGTGGCAGAACTGAAATTCAAACCCAGATCTTTGGACTCCCATCCAACATTCTGTCCATGGCTTTATGCTTTGGATGAGGAGAGGGGCATTAGGACAACTTGTGAGTCACTAAGACTAAAGGATCCTTCTAACAAGTCTCTTGATTTTCTGGAGAATATTTGTGTGTATGTGTTTTCATTGATAAATTTTGTTTTCCCACAGTAGATAAACCTAAACTAACACTCCAGAAAACCCATAAACATAATAGCCACCAAGTGTTAAGACTGATAGAGTCCAGGCCACTTGTGCAGTTCAGTGGTCATTAAGCCAAAGGAGGGCCATGGGCTGTGACTTCAACAAGGTGGTGCTGCCACTAGGGTAGACACAATTCCTTCCCTGTTCTCTCTGCTATCCCAGCACCTAGGATTCCATCATATTCTTCTGCCCCAGTTAGTTTCATCCTTTCCCAGTGGTCGGTCACATAATCTGTCTCTAACTTTTTGCTACTCCCAACTGAACAGCTGTCAAGGTATTTGCACAGATGGGTCCTTTCCTCCTGCCAGTAAGCTCCGTGGGCCATAAACTCATTAGTGGGATCACTAGGTCAAAGGGGGAAAGGATGCAGTTCAGTAACTTTTCTTGAGTAATTCCATATTGCTTTTCAAAATAGTTGGATGGACCTCTTCACAGTCTTGACTTAGCATGCCTGTCTTCCCACAGTCCCACCAGAATATTTATGTTTCAGCTGCAGTTACTAAATTAGATTTGTGAAAGAGAAACTCTATCCCCCATGGGAAAGGAATTTAGATCAAGATGCAGCCAAACCGAAAAACCCTGATACCATCTTCTTCATCATTGAACTACCTCCACACTTGGGGACACCACAGTCCTCCCAGTCTCACAGGCTCACAACCTCCACTATACTCATTCTTCATCCCCTTCCCCCACACCCACTCTTGTTGATTCTACCTTCACTCCATGTCTTGTATCCACCCTTCTCTCTTCACGCACACAGCTGCCACCCTAGTTCTCACCCTTATCCACCTCTCTCCTAGACTATGGAAACAGATTCTTTAAAGAAAATATTTATCTTTTATTTTACATTGCCTAGATTTATCTCTTTCTCCCCCTCTCAGAGGCATCCCCTATAACAAAGATTTTTTTCCCAAAGGAAAAAAAAAAGGAACAGGAGGAGAAAAAGCAATCAGCAAAATTGATAAATACATAGAAAAAAAATCTGAAGATGCGTGCAGTGTCCCATACCCACAGACCTCTCACCTCTGTAAAGGAAGTGGCCTTAAAGGCCACCCTGACTCTAATCTCTCTCTTTTCTCATCTTCTTAACCTGTGTAGCTGCTGAAATTCCCTGCACAGACACCTTCAGTTGCACCCTACAGACTCTGGCACAAAACAGAAACTCTGCTGAAAGTCCTTCCCAACCTGTCGTCTTTCCTCCTACCTTCCCAAACTGACTTCGTTCTACTCCCCTTCCTGAAGTAGTTCCGGCCAAACTGGACAACTTGTTTCCAGAATCTAGCTATCATCTCCTGTCTCAGTGCCCATGCATACGCCTGGCCCCGTGCTTGTATTGCATTATGTGCCCTCTTCTGCCTCTGTGCCCAACCCCTTACCCATTCCTTACCGATTTCCTGCCCCTTCTTTAAATCCCAATTCAAATGAATTGTGATCCACAGATGTGGTGACGACTCATCTTTAACTTGGATGGAGAACCTCCAAACACATATTTCTCTCAGATAGGACATGTTCAGTATACAACAGTCTCCTAGTCCCAAAATACTTCTTTGATTCTGTTTCTCAAGGGCTAAAAACAGTCACAGATAAATGAGCTGCTGGGAAATACTGCCCTGCAGCCACTGTTCCCATTAGAAGTCAGTCCTGCTGGTCTCCCTCGGGCATGCTGAGTGAAAACTCTGGTCCTCCCAGAACCACTGCTCTTCCTTCTCAAGCTGCCATTCTCTATGCTTCCCACAAAATGTGCTTTTCCTGCCCCTCTGAGTAAATAAAATGCCCACATAAAGAAGTGGCTGCACCTCTCCCCAGGAACATTTTCAGTCCCTGCAAATGTATGAAAGGGTGTGCAAACAGCCTATACACACAAACTTACAAAATGCTTTACATAAGATGCATACTTTGCACTAGACCAATACAGAATAAAATTTGCTCATTCATGACAGCCACGTTTCACTTCCTCTGCTTTTAGCTCCTCCCCTCCCACTCGCTTCTCCATCCCCAAGGGTCTGACCCCAGACTCTGCCCTAGCTGACACTAACTCCGTGGTTATCAAGTCTGATCCTTCTGGCCCTCTGTGGCTTCAGAAGCATCAAGCACACCGACCGACCCTGCTGACCCAAGCACTCCCTCCTCTCGGCTCCTCTGACATTGTTCCCTCCTGGGATTTCCAGCACCCTGCATGTAAGTGGCATTTGATAATCAGCCCGGTTCTCCTGCTGCCTCCCTGACGGCCCCTTCTTAGCCTCCGTGGCTGGATCCTGTCCATCTCCCACCCTCTAAGAGTGGGTTTACCCCCCGAGTCTGTCCCAAGCTCTCTTCCCCTCCTCTCTACCCCATTTATCCTGGTCGCCTCCTTGGCATCAGCCAGCTCGACTACTCCCTACTCACATGTTTCCCACATCTCTCCATCTGGCCCTGACCTCTTCCCAGCCCCAGTCCTAATCAGCAACAGCCAGCTGCGCCCCTTTCTGTGCTCCTCACTGCTGCCTTCCACCCAAGACTGAATGCACTGCCTTCTCTTTTTCTCCACTCAGCCTTCCTGGCTTCTTTCAGAGACACCAACCTCCTTCTAATCCCCCAGAGGCTGGTGGCTCAGCACAACCTCCCTGCCTTACATGCTGTTCACCTGCATGTCACGGCATCACTGCCCTGATGTCAGGCCCTCAACCCAAGGATCACTGCTGACTCTCCCCTCCTAGCTTTTGCCAGGTCTTGCTGCCAGGCCACATGAGGAGCGTGGGGAAGGGACCCCCGAGTGATCTCTTTGGGATGACGGCTGATACTTTAAAGCCACAAAGGCACTTAGCAATACAGCCCTGGCTACAGGACCAGCAGACTCTGTGATTCCATCTATTAGAAGAGATGGAGGGATGCCCCCAGACCCAAAACCACCCCAGGGAGCACGAAATCAGCTCACAGGAAATCAAGGCAGAACTAGGCATGACCAGAGATGGGACGTAAGGCCTGTGCCAGGGCCCTGGAGGATGGAAGATTCTTGAAGGGAGGGCTACCCCCAGAGCCTAACGATCAAATCAGATGGAATGGACATGCCACGTGGAAGCTGGTCAAGGTCCCCCACAGCTTTTTGGGATGCCTGGGATACCTAGGTCTACCCTTGTGGGGATGACGCAGAACACTGAGGGAGATGTGCTGATCCCACTGGCCTACAGAACCTGCTTGACAGGCCGGTTGCCTCCCCCAGGCTGCACGCACACGTACCCACCCACAACCAGCCTCGCTTTCCCCAGGCTCCTTTCTTCAAGGAAAGGGACAAGGTGGCCCAAGGAGGGTGGGCGGGGGGCACTACTTACACAGTATTCAGCAGAACTGACGGGACTTCCAGCCCTGAGAAGGAGCCTCGGAGGGAGGGAGCCAGCGCATCTGAAAGGGCGGAGGGAGAGAGGGAAGTGTGAGCCAGGCTGAGCTGCCCCAGCCAAGTCCGGGCATGGCAGCCGGGCAGCCCCCTCCCCAGTCCTAGCTCCGGCTTGTGCTTCCCAAGGTTTCCCCAGCACTTTCCTCGTGGCACACAGGCACGGGAAGTGTTTTTATGCCCTTATTGTGGACAGAAACTGGGGCCCAGAGAAGCGAGGTGCAGCTGCTAAGTCAGAGGAAGGACTGGGACCTAGGGCTCTTTCCACTAACCCTCAAGTTCCAGGATAGCCATCTCAGGCAAACCAAGGGCAGTGGCGGGAAGGGGCTTCTTCAGCCATCACCACTGCCCCTTTCCAAGCCCATGGGTCTGGGCATCCTCCAGACACAGTAGCAGGTCCTAGCAGTGTGGTAAAGCATGTGTTGGACACCTCAGAAAGGGACCTGTACCCCTTCAGTCCTGGAGAAGCAGGGACGATGACTGAGGGGGCTGCGCCCAAACAGAAAGGGCCAAGAGCTAGCCCGTTCCCCAAAGTGATGCAGGAAGGGAAGACCCTGGCAAGGAATCACAGGGCAGCCTGTTTGGGGAGGGGAGTGGGGGGGTTTCTGTAAGCAGGATGTTACTTTATCATAGAAAAATGCATCCACTTTGATAAGTCAGGGCTTCCTGGAAGGGGCCCAAGTGAGTAAGCGGGAAAGGCAGAGGCAGTCTGTCAGCTGGACAGCTGGGGATGGGGTGGAGCCAGAGGCCTTCTGGGGGTCTGTCTCCCTGACTCCAGCCCCCGACTCCCCAGGCCATTCCCTGAAAAGGGAGAAGTTACTGCCCTTGGCAGGGTGGCTATTCCACCTACCCATATCATCAGCATCCCGTCCCACAGGGCTTAAAAGGAATATCATCTCAAAGGTGGGCAGCAGATAGCCAGCTCTGGGGCCAGGAAACTGGAGCAAGCTCGCTATGGCCCTAAACCTTCCCTGCTGTGCAGCAAGGGGCCTCTGAGTCCACCAAGGGGTGTCAGAGGAAGCCCACTGATTTCCTGGACTGGGACAGCACTCCCGGAGTGGGCTTGCCCTCTCTGGCTCCATGGGAGGGGTCCCAGGCCAGCAGATCTGGGGAGATGGGAAGGAGTACTTTCCTTAACTGCCCCATTTTATGTGTGAACTATGGGATGGGCTGGAGGGAAACTTTTGACTCCCTTGTTGGTTTGCCCATGGAGGAAAGGAGGTCCCTTTCTGACTGCTCAGCCAGAGCCTCCTGAAAGAAAGTGCCGGTAGGATGGGAGCAAAGGGAACAGGGAGCAGCTCTGGGAGGGGCTAGGATGGACTGACTGACCGATGCCCACTGCTGGACAGCAAGTTAGAGGAAGAAAGGGAGAGATAGGGAGAAAGCTGGGAGGGAAGGGAGGCCTCCAGGTTCTGGAGCCGTGTCTAGCTTGGACGTTCTGATATGGAGTGGGTCAGTGGGGACAGAGAACCCTCTGATTTAGGGGAGGCCAGGAGGGAAACGACAGTGCCCTCATTGTCACCTGACCCAACTGGCTGGGGCCTTAAAGCGTGTCAGAGGACGGTGAGCCTTAGACCACAAAGTATCATGAATAGAAATGGGTCTTTTAGAACAGGGAATATCAGAGTTGGGTGGGCCCTTAGATGCAGCCCCAAGCCAAGCCACATCACTTCCTGAAGGAAGGACAAAGGCACCTCCTCGTTCTCAGCAGAGATGAGCCTCTGTGTTTTGGTCACTGGGCTCAATGCCACAATGAAACCTTAACGGAACCACAGAGGGTGCCAGGAAACTGGCCCCGGAGAATGTCCATGGCTGGCCGTTCTTCACCTCGAGCAACCCCCTCTAGACACCCAAGCCCACTTAGCACCATCATGGACATGTTTAAACAGGTATGAGGAGTGCGCCCCATAGGAATCAGAGTCCAAGCATCCCACAAAGGCTAAAAACAAAGAGAGAAAGAAGCCAAATACCTACCCATGGTTCACAGCTTTGTGCATCTGAATCCGTTTACTCATTGGGCAAAGAGCAGAGCTGGAGTGGCCTTCCTGAGACAGGTGGTGAAGGAAGGGAAGGGGGAACAGACTCCCTGCTACAGGAGGGGGCCAGGGGACCTAGAGGTGACACACAGGAGATGGGGGCGGGGTTCTTTGTGCATCAGAGGTCAGGACTGGTGCAGGGCTAGTGAGAATTGGTGCCTCCCTGGGGCTGATAGAGGTGCTCGGCACCTGACGTGATCAAGGCATCGGAGAAAGAAAGGAGGGCTGATGGGGGGAAGGAAGGAAGGAGAAAAGGAAGAAGATGGCTTGACTGCCGTGTAAGGAAAGGTGATCCTGGGGAAGCCTGCCTTCCATCTAGCACCCTGGCCTGACTGTCTTCCCTGGACCTCAGGGACCACTCAAACAATCACCACGCCAACACACATACATGCCACTTGAGGCGTTCTCTGCCTCCCCGCCACAAGCCTCAGAACCTCAGTGCACTCTATTGAACGGTTCTTGTCACCCGCTCTGGGCCACTCCACATCTGGTCCAGTCAGAACAGGCGCTGGCCCTCCAGTGACTAGTGCTGTGCAGGGCACACAGGAGGTGATGTAGACTGGCATTAACAAGGTTCCACGGTAGGACTCTGCTCACAATGACACCAGCATCTATCAGCTTGAACCTTTCCCACCGTCCCCACTGTGGGGGGACCTCACAGCAGCATGGGAGGGCAACAGGCATTTATTAAGTGCCTACTGTATGCCAAGAGCTTTATAATTACGATCTCATTTATCTTTACAACAACCCTGGGAGGGAGAGGCTATGATGATCCCCATTTTACAGCTGAAGGAGCTGATGTAGACAGAGGTTAAGTGACTCACCCAGAGTCACACAGCAACTAAGTGTCTGAGGCTGCACTTGAACCCAGGTCTTCCTGACTTGGGCCCAGCGCTCTGCCCACTGCTCCCTGGCTACATCTAGGCAGTTCTGTCTTTACAGCTGGCAGATCCCAGGGAAAGGATACCACTTCACAAGGAAGCCCAGGGCTAAGTGCTGACAGCCACTATTATCCACAACGTGCTCTTGCTTCCCCTTTCTCCACATCTCTGCTCGCGCTGTCCCCTCACTTTTGACCAGACTCTCCCCTTCCCACCTGCAGACACCCGTCATTCAAGGCCCCCTTGGGGGCTCCTCCTAGACCTGGCACAAAGGTCTCATCCTGTTCTCCCACCCCTCCACAGGTGCCTCAGGCTGGTTCCTGATTACAATTTACCTTATCTCTACTCACCCGGTTCCTAGAGCAAGCCTCCCTAATATACAGACCACGAAAAAACAAGGTGTGTGTACCTTCTATGGTCAGCTGAGAGAATATCTGGAAAGCGCTTTGCAAACCTTCAAGTGTTACGTGAATCCTGGCCACTGTCATTATTGCTATCAGAATAAGAAATGACAACATATAATGAGGCACAGCCCAGGGCAGGAGTGAGTGAATGATGCAGAAGAGCTGAGCTCAAACCCTGCCTGTGTGACCTCGGGCAAACTGCTGAAACCCTGAACTGACTGCTCCCTCCCAGTTGTAAGCAAGTCTGCTCTCCCAGCAACACCTGAACACACACGTGGCTGATTGCAACTCCCTCTTCCAGACTCCCATTAGCGCAGAAAAGCTGACACTGGGCAGAGAGCAAGCCCTCAATCAAGGCCCTCTGGCTTTACTGCAAGGACTGGGGCAGTCTCCAGCTCTGTACATGGGGCACTAAGCATGAGACTGTGAATGCAGAAGGTGCTTAATAAATGCTTGCAGATGAAATGAAATCCTTTCTGCCCCTCCGGACGCCATTTTCAAGGTCCAAACAGCCCAGACTTCATTTGCTGCACTGTCCTCACCTCCAGGACTGAGGATGTGAGGAGAGGCCTATGATTTTCCCACCCGTGGGGGAAGATCCCTGGCTCCAGACAGATCTGAGGGCCCACGTGCAAGAAGGCAGCATACTGTAGTGGTGAGGGCCCCAGCTGTGGAGTGTGAGGCTCTGGGCCGGACTTGTTCCTGCTGCTTAATGTCACCTGCCTGCCCTAAATTCAGCAAGCCCTTGACGTGGTTCGGGCCACCTTGTCCTTCTGTAACATGAGGGCCTGGCCCAGAGGAACCCATCCAGTTCCAAGGCCTTGTTCTTCGTGAGGGCCAGGTGAAGCCAGTAGGAGCCAAGGCCTGGGCTATGCAGCCTTCCACCTCATAGCCCATCCTGGCTGGACACGCCGGCCTGGCAGCAGCAGAAGCAGAGAAAATGCATGAGGACGTGACAGAAGCCCAGTAACGAAGCATGCCGGGTGAGAGCACCCAAGCGTGTAAGCCCTTGTGGCACACGGAGGCCACGCTTGGCGCTGGCTATCCATATTTAATTTTTTCCTTGGTTAATTTTTAACTATGTTTGCTGTCGAGGGCCATTAGCGGGGCCAGGGAGCCGGGCTCAGTGAGCAGGAAAGAAGTGCCTGGTAGCAGGAAGCCCCAGCAGCCACTGCGGCCTCGCTCTCTGGGCTGGTGCGGACGGCTGGCTGGCATCATGGAGCCTGAATAAAACATGACTCCATCGGGAGGGAATCTGTCTTTTCCACCCTGTCACCATCATTCTTCTTCAAAGGCAGGTTCACAGCCTCCTTCTATTTCCCTCAAGCTCCAATTTCCAAAAGTAGCAAAAAGACTTTAAGAACTTCTGATGACTTGTGTATCCATGGACAGGGGCCAACAGCACCTACTTGGATTCCAGAGAAACAATGTGGTGCAACACAGAGACGGGGACTGGACAAAGTGACCACCCCATAGCACTGGCTAGCTGTGGTCAGAGGGCAAGGGGGCAGTGTGGTGTGGGGCAGAAAGCACGGGCTTTGGGAGTCAGGAAGCACAATCTAAATCCAGGCTCAGACCTTACCAGCTGTGTGACGCTGGGCAAGTCACCCCAGGGCAACACAACACACTGATAAAACACTCCTTACAGCCGTTCACTAACAAAGATGCTATTAAAATTTGTTATCAGCAGTACTTTAGACCATAAATGGGAGCCATAGTCTAGAAGTGAGAAAGGCTTAAACTTGGTTGGGTGAGTAGAAAGGAGATATACGTGAAGAGCCAGTGCAGATGGAGAAGTAAAAGAAACTCAGAGAAAGGCAGAAGGAAGAATAAAGAGCAGTACATCTAAGCACATGAACCTCGGTGACTGGGAGGACAATGGTGCATTTACAGATAGCAAGAGGAGAGTTTGGAACAGGGCTGGCTGGGCTTAGTGGGGAAGAGGAGTAACTTGTAGGAGGTAACTCAGAATGCTGACGGGGCTGCCCCGTGCAGAGGCTGGAATTCATTCAGCAAAGAGCTTGGGGCGGCTCAATCTATGGATCCAGGGGTATGTTCTGGCAGAGCTGCCCTCTTCCATCTTTATCTCCAGATTGATGAGCCTATGATCTTTTGTGAATCGAGGGGATTGCCCAGGGAGATCAAATGAAGAGAAGAAGAGTAGAGTGAGGAGGGCACCTTGAGTGCAAGGGTAGGAAGAGGAGCCGGAGAAGAAGCAGAGGAGCATTCAGAAAGCCCTGAGGAGAGCCAGGGGGACACAGCGTCCCAGAGGTCAAGGGAGGGCAGAGCTAGCAGTGGCAGGAAGACAGGAGGCTACAGACAGAAGAAAGGCCATGGGTAACCCAAAGGAAGTAGCCCTGGCAGATGGGTAAGACAGCCAGAACGTAGGCATGGTAGGGAAGTCAAGGCGGGGAGGGTCAAAGTAACATCGTTTCTATGATACTTTAAGGTGGGCAAACACCCGAGATATAATTTAATACATAATATGTGTAATATATATAAAACATATGATCATTGTAATAATATAATAAACAATCTGCCTCATAAAAACCCAAAGAGGGGAGAGGCCAGAGGTATTATTATCTTCTCCCATTTTACAAAGGAAGAAACTGAGGCTTAAAGAAGTGAGGTCACTCAAATAGACTGCCTTTCATGAATACAGACAAATGGCATAAGAGAGTGTATCTTTATATGATGGGGCACTCTGTGCAATAATAAACACGGAAAGAAGATGATTTTTAAAAGACCCAGAAAGACTTGTATGAACCGATGCCAGACGGAGGGACAGCACCAGGAGAACAAGTTCTACTATAATGTCATTACCATAAAAAAGAACATCCCTGAAGACTTGGATATACTGACGAGGAATCAACAAGCAGCCCCAGGAGCCTGGGGGTACAGCACGGAAAAGCCAGCAGCCATGAAGGCCATGAGGACTCGACATGACGCCCATCTGCCATGGCGTAGGGCCGATGATGAAGCATGCCACCTTCCTCCCTGCCGGCAGGAGGGGGCAGAATGCCCACACATCGCAGGAATTTGGGCAGACAGGCTTGGCTGTTAAACAAGGAATTTGGTTTTCTTCTCTTTTTTCCAATGGGATGGGGGTAAGGTGGGAGGGAGAGTAAATACATTTCTGTTAATTAAAGAAAACACTTAGAAAGGAGAAAATTGGCAGGGGCAGGGGTGGGCCAGATGTTGGCTGCACTTCCAGAGGAGGGCACTGTATTATTAGTTTTATTCTGTTATAAGAGAGCTCTCGGGGAATGTGGGTAATCTGGAAATATCTGTCATGTAAAAACAAAGTACACAAGACAACATGGAAAATTTTTTCAGAATGAAGAGTACGGACAGTTCTTCTGAGGAGTTTGGCAGCAGGCGAGAGAAGGAAGAGCATCGGCTGGCAAGATTCAGGCAGCGTGAGGAAAGGGGGGGGTGATGGATGGAGCAGGGGGCGAGATCAGCTGGGGAGATGGAGGGCTTGGCTTCATCATGTGGGAGGAGCCCCCCACATGACCCTGGGGCAAAGGGGACAGGATGTAAGAGAAGGGTGGGAAGCATAGGGAAGAGGAAGCAGGGGCAGGTCAGATTCAGAGAAGGGAAGAGAGGTCTGCAGACAGGGCAGGACTGGGGTGGGGGGACTGAGGGAGCCTTCTGAGAGGCTGAGGCAAGGTGTGGGGGCCCATGTTTCCCCATTGATCTAAGAAGAACAAGGTGCTCCCAGGGTATCTTAGGGCTCTGAGGACAAGCTGCAGCTTTCAGTCCAGAGTACCCAACACCATCATATATGCATAGACAGAAAAAGTGGAGCCCAGAAAGATGCCTGGTTTGGGCATGGATTGAATCGCCCAGAATCTCCGGCCAGACAAGGAGGGGCCTCCCAGCATCCGTCTCTTCTCTCCTTCCTAGGACGTCTCTGCTGGGCTTGGTGGGGAAGGTCCCCATTTTGCAGCTTTGTCGGTGGGCTATGCAGAAAGCCTCCAAGGGCCCAGCAGTCTCCGACTGGCTTTGAGGGGAGCCAGGCCATTCCCTGATTCACTGGATGGACCTTTTCCTGGTGACACAAACCATGTCCTCTTGGAGAAAACAAACACGCTGGGCCCAGGATGGGCCCCCGGAAGCTGCTGTCATGGCGTGCTGTGCATGTTTCCAGTCCAAATTAGGATTTCTCATTCAAAGCCCTCCCACAGTCCCTGGAGACACAGAGCTCATGGGCCTCTGAAGGCTTCCTTGGCTGGTCAGGAGCCTCTCCCTCGGCAGGAACCAGGCTCACACACATCACTCTTCTGTCGTTGGGAGGGTCATGGGTCCCAGAAGAGGTGCATCAAGGCTCCGGCAAAGTAGGGGCCTGGGGAGCCATGAAGGGGCTGAGCCTGGAGCCAGCAGTCTGGCCTTCCTGTCTGTGGGACCTGAGTATTGAGTTTCCTCATCTGTAAAATGCAGGAGGAAACTCACAGGCCTAAGTTCTTTCCAGGACTCTGTGAGTCAGAGACCACAAGGGCAAGCCCTGAGTCTTCCCCCAGGACAAAGAGCAGGTGTGGTGGGCCAGATAGTGACCAAGGTGGGGCCTAGGAGGAAAGAAGGAAGGGGGCAGAACCTGCTGAGCTCTCCCCCCAAGGCCGTCAGCAGACAGTGGGAGGCAGGGCTCGAATGGGGGACGAGCTCAAGGTCTGAAGCCTGGCTCACTTCACACTACCTGCATGACAGTGGAAAAGTCTTTTCCTCTCCTGGGATGCCAGTGTGATTGACTGGGAAATGAGGGAAGGTTAAGGCCTCAGTTTCTCTCAGAGGGAGGGGGACAGGGGCCTAGAGCAGACATTCCAGGCTGACTAATGAGAGCCACAGATGGGTCATTTCTAAAGAAGACAAAGAATGGGAAGGAGGCCTGGGCCTCATGAGGTCTGACTGTGCAGCCCTGGGAAGATGTGCCCACAGGATTTCAGAGAATCACCCCCAAATCACCATGACAACCAGTCTGTCCTTTGAACTCTGTGAAATAACCCAAGGGGGCCACCCCCAAATCCTGTCCTTCTCCTGTGATAGAGGACACCTGGATCTCAGTGACCCTGGAAATGGGTTCCCACACACTCTGGGAAACCATTTTCCACACAAACACTGCCCCCTGTGTGTGCGTGCGCCAGGTGGTCTAATGCCCCAGTCCTGTTACAGCCTCTGGCTACCTGATGCTCTCTTCCCTGTCCCAGCCCCTCAGGTGAGATGAAGGTGAGATCATTAGGGAGAAGAAGGTGTTGGAAACTGGATCAGGCAGTGGGTGACAGACATCCCTTGTGTCCGTCCTGCCTCCCAAGCCTGGGAGGGGGATGGCTTCAGGTCAAGGTCAAGGCCATCACTCATCTCTTGAAGGTAGGTCTGTTAGCGGGACAGGGGTTAGTTGTACTGTGCACTCAAGGGAGCCAAGTTTGGAAGGACGGGTGCTGGAGTGAGTCAGGTCGTGGCGATGGGTCTGAATTACCTGGGCATGCAGTGAAGCGGGATAGGTGAAAGCAGGCGGGGGTAGAGCAGGCGCCAACTCCGCTGGGTACAGAGGGTACGGGGCCCACACTTCAGGGGTGCTGGGATAAAGTGCAGGCACTGTGAGCTCATCTGCAAGAGAAGAAGAGGGAGCACAGGGTTAGTGGGCACCAGGAGCAAGGGTCAAAAGAAGAACCAGCCTCCCTGGGCCCAGGCCCACCCAACCGTGACCCTTGGAGGCCGGGATGGGCCGCAACGAGACAACCACCAGCTTCTGGAGCTCGCAGCTGCCCTGGAGGCTCCTGGCAAGGGGAACTCTGAGGCAGGGCAGGAGGCCTTGGGCATGGAAAGGAGACGTAGGGGCAACAGAGAGAGAACAATTGGCGGGGCCGGAAGAAAGAGGCTGACATCTCTGGGAGAGCCATGAGGGATGACCTGGTCATACAAAAGACAGCCCTGGAGAATTGTTAGCCCTGGCCCAGGGTATAAGGGCCACATACACCAGCACACCCGGGTAATGTCTCATCTTTCCTCCTTTGCTGTTACGAGGGGGGTCCTATGGCACGGGCTAGGCAGGGAGGGCAATATGGAGAAGGGAAAGGGACAAACCAGAGCATCAGCACTTACTTTAAGAACCAAGGATGACCATCCCATTTACTGCTGCCATCTCTGATGCCAATGGCCCAGGACCACAGACCTGGAGCTGGAAGGGCTTAGCCAATCGATCAACACTTAGTAAGGGCCTCCTATGTGCCACATACTGTGGTAATACCACACTGAGGATACCAAAAAGAGAGTCCCTGCCCTCAAGGAGCTTATAATCGGATGGTCAGAAAACATGCTATAAACAGGAAGAATCATCAGCAGAGGGGAGTGAATGGAATGAAATGAAAGGAAATGGAATGGAATGAAAAGGCCAGGGGAAGGCGGGATTTTAAAGGAGGCCAGGGAGGCCAGTGGTCAGAGAGGGGGAGGGAGAGCATCCCAGGCCTGGGGCAGCCAGACAGAATGGCTGGAGCTCAGCGGCGGAGGGGCCTTTACCCAGCGGAAATAAGCCGAGCCCGAGTCTTAGAAAGTGACAGAGGACCAACAGGAGGAAGTGCCTCAGGCCGGGAGGAGGTGGCCAAGCCACAACAGACAGCCAGCATTCACACAGATTCTACAGAGATTCACACAACATTGCACAAGTCCTGTCTCGTGGGACTCTTGGCACTTTGGGAGGCAGGCACCACAATTATCCCCATCTGGCCAATTAAGTGACTGGTCACTGCAGTCCAGTGGCACGCGCCTGCTGCATGCAAGGCGCTGGGGCACAGAGGCAAGAATGAAGCCATCCTCACTCTGCCAGAGCGTATGCCCCGGGCAGGGAGAGCTCAGCTCACAGGCTCACACGCTCGGCCACATGTCTCCCCCAGCCCGCCGTGGGGCCTCCCTCCCTCTTTCTGGCTTCCTTTGGTGTTCCCCCCCCCCCATAGACTGTAAGCCCTCTGAGGGTTGGGACTGCCTTTCTTTTTTCATATGTGTATCCCAAGTGGCTGGCACACAGCAGGCGCTGCATAAATGTTTACTGAATAAACATTTAGTAAGCACCTGCTATGTACAGGGCTGTGTTGCCTTACAGTGAGCACTATGTAATGTGAAAAAAAGGGGAAGCACCAGGAAGGGCCTCACAGGGGATGTGGTTCTGGAGCTGAGCTGAGAAGGGAATGAAGGATCTTGATGACAAGGGGGCGGGAGGGGACAGCTGGAGCAAAGGGAACAGAATGCGGGCGCAAGGGACGAGTAAGCCAACCCAGCTGGAATGCAGAGTGTGGGAAATGACGTAAGGAGAAATCCGCCTGGCCAGACAGGCAGGAGAAGGTCTGGCTGGTCAAACTCCAGGCCTGCAGCTCCAGCAGCAAGGGGGAACCTGAGTACTTGTGGGGAGGCCCTGCTCCACGAGCAAACTGACCGGCCGCCACCGCTAAGCAGGACGTGATCCAGTGAGTGGTGGCTCCAGTGCCTGATCTGGGCACGCCCTAGAAAGGCCCAAGGCCTGCACAAGCCATTCTGTAACAGGACCAAGGCCAAGGGGAGGCTTGGGGTTGATTAGGATGAACTGGGACAGCGAGGGGGTGCAGGGAGCATGGCACTGATCCGAGTTCAAATCCAGTCTTGGACATTTCCTAGCAGAATGACCCTGGGCCCGCCTTTACTGCCTGCCTCAGTTTCCTCAACTGTAAAGGAGGATCCTAATAGGCCCAGCATCTCTGGTTGCTGGGATAATCACATGAGAGGAGAAACGTGATGCACTTAGCACAGCATGGGACACGTAGTAGGTGTTTTCTAAATACTAGTGGTTACATTGTTACATCATCAGTGTTACTTTGTTGCATCGTCAGTGTTATACTGTTACATCATACGTGGGTCTGAGCCAACCAGACATGCTGGGGGCCCGTGCTCGCTGTCAGATCCCAGCTCTGGCAAGTGAAGTCCCCATGGTTGGCAAAGTCCTCCTCTTCCAAGGACTAAGGCCCCAGCTGGGAATTGCCAGGGCTGACCCTCACTGGTCAGTAAGGGACCCAGATGGAAACAATGCATGGGTGGGTGAATGATTGGGGAGGGTGTAGCCTGGAGGGTGGGGCAGCCAGTGGGACAGAGGCTTGGCAAAGGCAGCCTGCCAGGGGGACCAGGAATGGCTGCGGCTGTTTCAGCACCATCTGGGCAAAGGACTGCAGGAGGCTAAGGCCTTGCTGTCAAGTTGGGGAACATGACAAAACCTGGGGAGGAGAGGCTTCCACAGAAATGCAGTCTGGCAGGAAAGCCCACCCACGTGCAGAAGACAGCAGCTTTCACTGTAAAAGGCCAGTCAGGGAGGGGCAGAAGGCTGGAGGAGGCCAGGAAGGAGGCCACTCTGAAGCCGGCCAGCCAGCACCAGTCTCTCCAGGAAAGTAGGGGACCAAGCTGTTCACTTACAGAGCGAAGGAACAGGCCCTGCTGCCTGATCTGGGGCCCCCCTCAAGAATCCACTGAAGCCCAGGATGAAGCAGAGGCATCAGGCCCGTAGCACCAAGGGGCTGAGGACTCGCTTGTCAGGGCAGGGCTGCCAACCCCCAACTTCCTCTATGGGTCACTGTGTGTCTGTAAAGGCTGGCCAGTAAGTAAGGGAGACGCAGGACTCTGTATCTGTTCCCAGCCTGGGATCACCCAGCTAGGACTGGAGCTTTGCCTCTCTAGTGCCAAGAGCCTCTCTGGTGGGGTGATGGGCCAGCGCCCAGGACACCGTGTTCTCAGTCACGGTCCCACACAGCCAGGCAGCCACCCCTAACAGGGCAGGCACCTCTCCGGGGAGCCGCATCCAGTGGAAACCAGCCGGAGAGAGCCAAGTCTCCTGCTTCTAAAAACAAAGATATTACAGCTGTTCGGTGGAATGGGCTTTGAGGCCGTGATAAGAGTCACTGTTTCTACAGATTATCCATTTTAGCCAGCCTGCTATTTTAAGATATTCAGTCTACATCAAGTAATCGAGTCCCAGGAAACAGGAGACAAATCTTTAACCCTGACCAGCCCTTCATTTCTGCCTCATACATGAAGAATATCAGTGAGATGGCCCTTCATTGGCAGGCATCCCTCTCCAGGCAGGCTGTCAGGGATGCTTTCATTGAGTTGTGGTGTCCCCTCTGACCTGGTTTCAAATCCTGCTTTCTGCCCCTCACAATCTCTTATGACCTTATACAATTCAGTTTTTCTTTCCAGCCACATCTTCATGGGAAGATAAGGGCCATTCCAACTCATACCCAGAACATTCTATGTGGTTTCAAATTAATTTTAATCTCATCAGACTGACCTCGCTAAGAGTGTTCAATTGTTTCATTAGGTGAGAATCTAGCTGTTTAATTTTCCAATTTATGCCCACTCAACCACAACAGATATGCAGAAATCAAGGGGAATGCCCATTTCCCACCTCAGTACCTTTGTACACACTGTGCCTGGTGCCACCTGTTGAATTCATTTCTTCTGCTAAAGCCCAACTCAAATGCTACCTCCCCAGGCAGTCCTCCCAGATCCAGCTCTTCCCCTCCATCCCACTGTAATGACCTTCCTGCCCTCAGACTGCCCCAAGTTCTTTCTTCTCTATCCCTCCACTGTGCTTAGAATCAAATACTGGGTGTCACAACTCTGTCTTTGTAGCTTACCCCAAGAGATGGTGAGCATCCTGAGGGCAGGGGCTGGTCTTAGCCAACCCTTGTTTCTCTCCCCTTGCCTGCATGTGGTACTTTGTCCTGGGTATGCTGAATTGGCTGGCTTGACCCAGTACAGGTTATTGGGGGGGAACCAACAGCCCAGTGCCCGAACAGAGACATCCAGAAGCAAAGACATTTCCCATCACTTGAGCCTTTGGGATGAGCCCCTTCTGTGATACCCCCACTCACAAAAAGGGCAAAAGAGTGCTGAGAGCATGGGACACCTCACCCTGCGGCTCTGCCATCCATCAGCCACTGGGCAAATCAGCTCCCTTCTATGGGCCTCCGTTTACGCCTACGTGCAATAGGCTTAACGCCCTCTACCTTACTACACAGCATGGGACTGAGGTACAGATACAATAAGCCCATAGGGTAGGTGGAAATGTTTCACAAAACACTTTCAAAAGCCAACCTAGTCTTCTAGAATTCAGGAGGAGAGATGAACACAGCTGGAGGGGAACAGAGCAAAAACCCAGCCACAACCAGTAACAGCAACAGCTGAGAAAGCCTGGGCCTGATGAAAAATTCCATTCCTATATTTTTAATGAAAAAAGAATCCATTGTAGACTTAGGAAAACAAACCGGCCTCGTGGTCAGGGGAGGTCTTGGGAGGACTTGCAAAGTGCGCCCCCTGTGAGGCCTCCCCCAGCGAGGGGCTGCTGCCTGTCCCCTGCACGAGGCCTCAGAAAGAGCCGACTTCTGGGTGCAATCGGGAGAACGTACAGCCAAGGCTAGACAGCCCTTGGGGAGCATCTGGGCCCACACCCACATTTTACCCAGAGGGAAATCGAGGCAAGGGATGAAGCATTTATTAAGTACCTACGACATGCCAGGCACTGCGCCCAGTAAAAAGAAAGGCATAAGGCCGTCTCTGCTCTCAAGATGCTTGGGCTAATGAGCCAGTATTCAAAAAATGTACAAACAACTTTTGGGCCAGGTGCAGTCGGAGCCAGCAGAGAAGAGCCACTAGAACTGGGGCGCAGCAGGTGGGTTAGGAGGGAAGATGGGACGGGAGCTGAGTTCAGACTTGAAGGAAGCCCAGAGGTGGAGATGAGGAGGGAGGGTATCCCAGGGGTGGGAGACAGCCAGGGCAAAGCCTCGGTGTCTGGAGACGAGATGGTGTCTCTGGATGGCAGACCCCAGCTAATAGGTCAAAAAAGGAGGACGGGACTGTGCACTTTGAGGATCCTCTGGCCCATCATTTAAGTCACA
This sequence comes from Pseudochirops cupreus, assembly GCA_028627135.1. Taxonomy (NCBI): domain Eukaryota; kingdom Metazoa; phylum Chordata; class Mammalia; order Diprotodontia; family Pseudocheiridae; genus Pseudochirops; species Pseudochirops cupreus. Next base: position 204,356,077 of record CM053583.1, read on the forward strand.
GGATCAGACACTGGGGTCACTCCCATTGAGCTTTGGCCACCCCTGGGACCTGGTCATGTGCCCACTTGCTGCTTCATGTGGAGACAGTTCAGGTGCTTTATTCAAAGGGGACCCCAGGGGAGCTGAACAAAGGAGAGGGAATGAATCCAGCCCAGGCTGAAAATCTCCACCAAGATGGGACCAAGCACCTCAGGAACCATGAGGGTTGCTAGGGATACAGTGGACAAGTCTAGGACCAGCCCCTCCCCTTGGCCAGGCTCACACTTCTACCCAACGGGTTTTCATCTGGACAAGAGGAAGCCCAGAGTCAACTCTGGCATCTGGCCCCATTCCTAGGAGTCAGGGCTGGAAGAGCCCTCAGGGATTGTCCTCTTTTACAGACAGGGGAACTGAGGCCCAGGAAGGGAATTGATCTTCCCAGGGTCACACCAGCAGTCAGTAGCAGAGCCAGGATTTGAATGCAGGCCCTAAGATTCCAATCCAAGCATTCTTCCTATGGGATCAGAGGAGAGGTTTGGGGAGCACAGGTGTCCCCTGATGCACACAGAATGGTGGAAGTGCTGACAAGACAAAGAAAGCAGAAACAAGCATCCTGTCCCAGGGAGCTACCAGTCTAATGGGGAGACTCTGTACAAACAAGCTACAGACAGCTAGAGAAGGAAGAGGGTGGGAGGGCTTCCTGGAGGAAGCAGAATTGCAGCTGAGGCCTGAAGGGAGCCACGAGCCTTAGCGACCTCAGAATACAAGGAGCATGGAAACACACAGTGCCAAAAATGTACAGGAAACTCCTCCCGCCACACACCTCCCAACTGTCTGGGGCCGAGTAGAGAGGCAGCCGGGTGGTGTGGTAGATGGAATGCTGGGTCTGGAGTCAGGAAGACTCGAGTTCAAATCCAGCTTCAGACACTCACTAGCTGTGTGACCCTGGGCAAGTCACTTCACCCTGTTTGCTTCGGTTTCCTCATCTGTAAAATGAGCTGGACAAGGAAATGGCAAACCACTCCAGGATCTCTGCCAAGAAAACCCCAGTGGGGTCACAGAGAGCCGGACGCAACTGAAAAATGACTCAACAACAAATGCTTACCCACTCACTGAGGAGGCCCCGACGGCAGCCCTCAATTCACTGATACACATGAGGTCGACAGAAAGGCCAGTGACTGCCTTTCATCCCATTAGAAAGCCAAGGTTAACATCATCACTGAAAATATTTACCAAAAAATACACCCTGGGACAGCAACTACATAGCTTCATCTTAGAAAAAAACTGGCACACAATTACATTGTTGGTGGACCTGCGCATTTGGGCAATTTGCTTGGAAAGCAATCTGGCCTTATGCCACATGACAACCTTTAACAGAGACCTCATTACCTGTACTGTATCCTAAGGACATTATCAAAGGGAGAAAAGGCCTGCTGCAGAGTACATCCCTAGGAGCTCTGTGTGATATACAAGGCAGGAAAGAGCATATGTTCAAATCCCAAGGGATTGTTGTGCCCAGGCACTGGCCTCTGGAATTCTCCCGGTCAAATAGGAATTCATTTCCAATTAGCTACTCAACTGGCACATGCCAACAGGTGTGGAGATTCCAGCCCCAAACAGCACATTACTCTTTATCTGATTAGGCTGCTTTTGAACAAGGAGATGTAGTTTGTTTTATGTCTGGGGCAGACTTGTGACGTCATCAATGCAGGAACCCACTCAGCAAATGCAGGAGGGCAGCTTGGCCAGAAGCTGGACCCAAACCCAGCTCTCTATGCCTCTAAGGCTAACTCTCTATCTCCCATGGCGCACTGCTTCTAATAAGGTCATTATAATTTGGGGGAGCGGCATGGAAGGTTTTAAACACAGTGGGAAGAGAATTGTGTTCTACACAAAATGCTTGGCATGTGGGGAAATGGCTCGATCCCTGTGCTTGGTGAGCTGATGGTCCAATGGGAGCCCCCTTTGTTCCCTCTCAGGCCCTGGCCTACTGAGAGGGGCCCCCAGGAGGCAAGGACACAAAGCACTGGCTTTCTGCTGGCCCACTCTTGGGGTCCTGGGAAATGTGTCAGCGTCATCAAATTCCTAGAGGTGAGGGGAGACCTCTAGGGATGGGTGGGAGAGTGGAGGTCAAGAATGCCAGAGCTTGTAGCCCAGCCTGTCCTCCTCCTCCGGCCCCTGGTGTCCACTGTGCACTCCTGTCTGCCCGGGGCCAGGCCAAGGGTTCCAGGAATGTGGCGCACTGGCTCCTGCAGAAGGAGTTGCCTTGTTTATTTTTGTAAGGAACAGCCTGGTTCTTCAAGGGCTGAGACTAGGGCTTGCTGCCTCCCGGTCAACATCATGGGGGGCTGTGAGGAGAGGCATTCCGTGCCCAGAACTAGTCCAGCACCTCCTGGGAGAACAGGGGCCCAGCCAGGCGTAACTGACCTTCAGTGCCCAGGCCTTCCCTAGCCTAGTTCATATTTTCTTCTTCTGGGTCACTTAATCTCCCTGGGCCTGTTTCTCCACTTGTAAAATGAGGAGGAAGGGAAGGCAGTACCCTCCACAGGTTCTTTCTAGCTCCAAATTTACATGCTTATGATCCCTACTATGGAAAACAAAAAAGGGACAGCCCCATGTACCAGAAGGTGACAGGCAACAACAGCCACGAACCATCCAAGATGAACTCAGAAATCTTTGCCAAAAACGTGTATTTCCTTTAGCTTCATGGGAAAAAAACAAAAACTGAGAGAAAGGCTAGAACCTCTGGTCTGGGGGACAGGAGGAGGGAAATGGATCTCGCCTGTGAGAAGGCAGAACTACTCAACCCCTGATTTTGCTTCTATGTTCTCAGAGAAGGACAATTCCCTTGGACTGGAAAAGGAAGCACAGAAATGGTGACCAGGGAGGAGGAAGAGAGAGAGGGAGGAAGGACAGAAGGAGGAAGGACAGAAGGAGGAGGGAGGGAAAGAGGAGGGAGAGAAGGAGGAGGGAGCCAACTTCCCCCTATGAAGAACAGAAGACAGGCCAGCTCTGAAAGTTACGCACTGAAGTTATCCCGCCAAGCCAGAGATTCTAGGTTCCGCATGTAATTCTGTCCCGTTCCATGTATATAGATGACATATATGTTGATACTATGTATACCTGTACGTAGATTTTATGTGGCATTTATTAAGTTCAGAGTAAAGAGTAAACAAAATGAAAAACAATGAAGGAAGGGGTGAGCCCCTGCTAGAGGAGGACCATTTGCAGGAGCCAGGAAGAGAAGACATGTTTGTTCTCAGAGCAGGAGAAGCATGGCAGAGACCGTCAGAGGACAGAGAAAAGGAAGAGGCTCACGAGGTGAAGGAATCTGCTGAGCATCAGAGCCACCTCCTAATGGAATGGGTCGGGTCCTACTGGGAGGGGGCAGTCTGTCAGTGGTCACTAGGGGGCACTGTGGACAGAGTGCTGGACTCTGGAAGACTTGAGTTCAAATTCAGCCTTGGATAATTCCCTAGTTGAGTGACCCTGAGCAAGTCACTTCACCACTGCCTGCCTCTGTTTCCTCATCTGTAAAAAGGGGATAGTCACAGCTCCTGGCTCCTGGGTTGCTGTAAGGATCAAATGAGCCAACGTCTGTCAATGGTTCTGCAAACCTTAAATGCCAGCTAGCTCCCATCATCCAGCTGATGTCGCTGGAGGGGGCTGGAGGGAGGGAGGAGATCCACTTGTTGGCTCCATCACGGGGGGAATTTTTCTTTGAGGACAGGCTGACCTGAAGGCCTCTGAAGGTCCTTCCAGCCCTGAGTTTCTGTGTTTAAGGGCTTCCTTAGGAGGCCTGGAACTTCACTGGAACCACGCAGAAGATTAATAGGTTGCCCCGCTAACTCTCCAGTTAGATAAACAGTGAATGCTTGGCAGGGCCAGCCAACATCCACAACCTCCCCCCGGCCTGGCCCTGTTCCCATCCCTCAGATTCCTGAAGCCTGGGAGAGCAGGGTCTCCTAACCAGGGCTGTGCCCAGGCCTTGTGGCACCAAGCAAGGACTTGTAAATCCATCCCATGGCTGCCTGGCAGGACTCGAGGGGCATCCCAACTGAACACGTTCTCATTTACCCATGAATGATGGTGCTGCTCGGACCCAAGGATCTGAGTTACAGTAACCCACACTGGACCTCCTTCCTAGGCACACTGGGCAGGCCTCGAGGGGCCCTCCATCCTACCAGGCTCCTATGCCTCTCACCCACCCCCCTGGGCCTGAGCTCCCACATTCCCCAAAGGTAACACTCATCTTCCCCATTGGATCCAAGAAGTAATGGGGGGCTCGTGTGACCCAGCCACAAGGGCGAGAGTCTTGGAGTGTGGCCTGGGCCCCAAGCAAGTGCTCCTCAGACCCCACTGGAGAGGCCAGGCAGCTGCAGATGAGCCAGGGGAGGTGAGGACACGACGCTTCTATGGGCCTAACTCTCATGATCTGACAGCAGGGACGCCTGGGCCCATGAGTTGGGGGATGGCTCCAGAGTGGCAGCAGCAGCTCCATGCTCAACATTTTTGAGACAAGGAGAGACCGAACAAGAAAAGAGATCATTTCCTTCATGTCCTACTTCTTCAAGCCCATCACACAAAAAAAGATCCTTTTAAAAAGCTTGGTCAGCCCAAGGCCTGCCTCCTCCAAACAAGTGAGAAAGTCAACTGGGATGAGGTTGGGCCTCAGAGCTGGAAAGGACATCAAACACCATCTGCTCCATCCCCTCCTGTGACAGATGAAGAGACACAGGCCTCAATTTCTCCGAAAATCGAGTCTTAGGGAGCTGCCCTGGGCATCTGGCAGTTGACTAACGTGCCCAGATCCCTCAGCTTAGAAGGACCTGAACTCAGCTCTTCCCGATTCCAAGGCCAGTGCCTCTCTTCGTCCCCCATGCCGCAAGCCTCTCAGGAGAGGAGGCCACACTCAGTCTCCCCAAAGCCTTCTGGGCCGGCCAACCTTCAACACGTACATGGCGAGGCTCAGTTCTGGGCATCAAACGGAAACTACCATGAATTGGGGAAGTAGGAAACTAAGTGAGAAGCCTCAGGACACCCCCCAGGTCCCCTTTTTATTTCACTTTATTAAAACCTGGGCAACTCAAGGGAAAAGTGACCACTGAGGGGCCCCCTCAGCCGTGGTTATTCCTCGCTTATACCCCACACAAGTCCATCCATTCCTGCCGGCTGTTCAAGACTTAAACTGATTCCATTTTCCCTGCCACACTTGGGGTTTTCCTACCATGGAAACAACTAAGGAATGAGTGTAATACACGGAGCAGAATCAAATCAAACTGGCTTCCCAAAGCAAGGTGGCGGCAGGGCTTAGTACCACCTGAGAGCTGTCACCCGAGTCACGGACGTGGGGGTCGTCCCGTCCATGGCGCAACCACAGAGAAAGAACTACGGGAAGAAGGGAAATGTGCGCACCAGGCTCAGTGCGCCCCTGCCCGGTTCAGTCTGAGTCAGGCTCTGAGTCCCGCTGAACAAAGCTCCCTGGTCTCTGCCCACACAGTGGGGCCACTTCTCCATCCTCGCCCTCCACACAGGCCTCACTGCCTAGGGAGCCCCACACCCAACCGCAACCCAGCTTCTTGGAGGGGCCTGAACCCGGGGCCGTGAACTTGTTTTAGAAACATCTGGACAATGCATTTCATGTAACTGCTTTCCTTCATAACCAAAGTACTTTATTCATTTACAAACATGATTCTGGGAAGAGGCCCATGGGCTTTAGTCAGTGGCTGCTAAAGTGGGGTCCAAGGCACCAAAAATGCCCACGAGCCTTGCTGTGGATGGATGGGCTGGCTGGCTCTAAGGCAGGTCCCCAGTCAGCCTTCAATTTCATGATCTGGCTTCAGAAGGGGGAACAAGGAATGGGGCTCCGGCCACTGGTCCTCAATGGATGCTTCCTCTGCAAGCTTGGCCTGCTGGGATCACTTGCCTGCATTCGTTGTCACAGGCCATGTGTGAGCATCAGTTCTGGATGGGAAACAAGCATGCTCCATCCTGTTTCCAAGTGCAAAAAAGGCTCTGGGACTTGGCAAACCAACACAAAGGGAGCAGAAGCTAGGCAGGTCCACTGGCTTCTCTGTTATCACACCCATTCTCAGCTCTGGGCAAGGCCACCCTCCAGTTGGGAGGAAGAGGAGGATGGAAAGAAGGGCACTGAGCTCCCAGTCTTCCTTGCACCATCTCCAGTGGAGCGCCATCTTTCAGTGCCAGAACTCAGCTGCTGGCACACCCGCTCAGTCTGCCGAGGACTTCGGCGCCCCGAGTCTGGTAGTCCAGAAGCATTTCAAGCACCATTTAATGGTAAGTTTTAGCAATTGCATTTAGCGGCATTTCTCCTTGTGGGTTTCCTTCAAGAAATGTCCAGGAAAGAGGAAAGACATGTCCTGCGAAGAGCCCCAGATCTGGCATCAGATTAACTAGGTCCATGGCCTGGAAGCCATGTTTACTATAGTCAAGTGGCTGCCCCCTCTGAACCTCAGTTTCCCCATCTGTAAGACTGAATTCCATGGGACCAAATTCCATGGGGCCTGGAGCCAGGAGGAACCCTGGTGGCCACTGAGTCCAGCCCCTCCTTTGACACAGGAGATGGAGGTCCCACAGGCCCAAGGCGCAGAGGGGCTGTCTTCAAATTCCCTATCCATCTGTCTATCAATCTTTTTATGAATGTACCACAAACACGTGTGATCTGCCTCAATCTAGCTTACTCCTAGTGTTTTGATAAGTAATGGAAAATGCCTCCTCCCTGCCATATGGTAGATGGGAGAGAAGACAAGCTGAATCAGAAGCCCTGAATTCAAATCCTTGTCAGGGGCAAGTCCCTTCTCTATTTTCTGGGCCTCAGTTTCCATATCTGTAAAATGAGTGGGCTGAGAAAAAACAATCTCAGGTCTCTTGGAGCACTAGTCTTCTGACCTCGGGCCACCCCGCTAACTGTGGCAGAGAAGCGTTCTCTCCTGGGGCTCATCCCCGAGCAGGCACTAATTCCCCAAAGAGCATTCGCGAGACTGATGGAAGCAGCGCAGGGCTGCTCATAAGATAGACAACACCAGAGTCAGTTTTCCTGTCTCAGCGTGCCCTCTGGAGTGCCAAGGTGAGGCCGTCATTGGCAGCCATCGTAACAAAACTCAGGTTTACCCAGCTCAGCCTCTGAGTGGATTACAGATGGCTTGTCCCTCTTCCCTCCTCACTCCATCTCCTGCTCAACCTTCCCCAGGATTCAGGGTTCCAGGCATGAACCCGATACAAAGGAGGACAACCCAGGAGGAAACACAGTGGAAAACACCGGGCTCTGGAATCTGCTGGGGCTTGCAGACCGCCTGGGTGGTCCCTCGCTGGGCCTCAACATCCTGATCTGTAAAGCAAAGTCCCTTTCAGCTATAAAATCCCACGACCCTCATGCAATTTCCTGCCGATAGCTATAAAGGCTTGGCAGGGCCAATTCCCAACGACCTCCCGGGGAAAACAAATTAATAGGCCAGGAGACTTGATCCCATCATCCCATCTCTCTACCCAGGTGCCCCTCGAGAGGTTGTTTGGATAGCAACCTAATCTCAAGCCTGGCTCCACATGGGTCCTTCCCCGCAGATAAACGTGGAGATGTGGGCTTTAATATGGTGAATTTATTCATTTCCTAAGAATGTAGACTTGAAACTGTGAGAAGAAATCCCAGCATTGGGCAGCTCCCCCCCATCCACGAGCCCTTTGACAGTGTGGGGAAGCTCCCCCCTGCCAAGGAAGCCCCTGTGACCTGGGGACAACTCTCAGGTCTGTACATAACACTCAGCTTTTCCTAAAAGCAAGCTGATGAAAGGGCAGTGGCATGGGGGGGTCAGTCAGAGACAGTCTGCTTTCAGGGTTCTGCTGCCCTCAAGCCTAGTTTGGCCTTCTTGCCCCTCCCATCCTTGGGCCCTGGTTTTGCCCTGGGGGCCATACAGAATCAAGCTCATCATGCCTGCCCCTGCCCATCTCCACAGGTCAGAGTGGCAGGAGCCTGGATTCCCGCAGCCCAAGATATGGAGCAAAACAGAGGCCCCCGCAGGGCAGGGCAGGGCAGTGGGTGCAAACACACCCTCCCCTAGAACCAAACAGGTTATCACAGTTGCTCCCTCTCATCTCTGCTCCTTGAGGAGGGCTGGCTGCTCATGAAGACAGACAGAAAAAAACACGGAGAGAAATAAAGCATATTTACTCTTCACAAATCAGAAACCAACCTTGGAATGAGCCCACTAACCAGCCTGGGCTGCTGACCCCCTGTAATGTGATTACTCCTGCTCTCTGCGCCAAGAAGGGAAGGAAACAGCTGCTAGGTGACCACACTGGACCAAATCTGTCCCCAAGAGTTGAGGAAGTGCACCTTCTTTCCACTGGAGATGTGGGGGCCAGTGGGTGTGGAATATTGCAATGGTGTCCAATATGGTCCCTGGTGGGTGGGTGAGTCTGCCAAGCTGTTTTGGCCATTATCTTTGTCCTCGTGGTAAGGGAAGCCCCCACCTCAGGTCCCCAGAAGGGGCATCTTTGGAAATCTATGTGATGGAGAACCAAAGCTGGTCAACAGCACAGCCAGAGCACAGGCTCCCAGGCAAACACGCCCAAGAAAGGTCTTCACAGGACTTTCCATCTAGAGGCAAGTCAAGGTCCAGGTGAAGGCTTCCAATGTGAAAGCCAATGCTCTCCTCCCTCCTCAGCCTCAGCCCAGCCCACATCACACTGCACCTGTCAAACCTGTCTGCCCTCTGCTCCTGATAGACAGAGACAGACCGACTGACCTCTGCTGGCCAAGAGCTCAGACAAATGGCCCGGGGACATTTCTCTTCAAAAGAGAAAATGGATTGATAACTTGGCTTTCACATTGTCTTCATTTCTGAACACACCCCTTCTTTTCCCCTCCCCCAGCCTAGTGGGCCTTCCCCTGAAACAGGGAATAAAATAGAAAAAAAGAGAAAATCGCTCCATAAAACCACCTCGCCCATTCTGTTAGTGCACAGACTGTAGTCCCCACCTCGGAGACGAAGCTGAAAGGTCAGTGTAATCGGGATCCTGGACCACAGGATCGGGCTCTCACTGGACGTGCCCACCGAGGTCCTGACCTGGGTCAGCTTCTCCCCTCCCTCTGCATGACTTCACTCAGTGACTTCCTCAGGTCCCATGGAATTCATGACCACCTCTATGCTGAAGATTCTCCAGTCTACCTATCCTGCCCCATCCTCTCATCTCACATCTCCAGCTGCCTTTCAGACATCTCCAACAACTGACCATGACCAAGACAGAACTCCTGCTCTGTCTCCCACCTTCCCCATTACTGTTCAGGGAAGCACCATCCTCCCAGGCCCTCAGGTTCTCAACCTAGGAGTCGGCCTGGACTCTTCATCTCCCCCTCCGTATCCAAAGTCTGTAGATTCTGCCTTCACACAATCTCTCACAATCACTTCTCTCCTTCTCTTCTCTGACATGGCCACCACCCGGTGCAGACCCCTCATCACCTCATGCCCCAATTACTTGCCTCTCACCACTTCAGTCCATCCTCTATCCAGCTAGCAAAGTGATTTTCCTAAAGTCAAGGAGGTCTCCTAAGCCCCATCACCCCCTACTCAATAAACTGTCGTGGTTCCCTATCACCTCCAGGATCCAATACAAAACCTCTAGTTGACATTCCAAGCCCTTCATCACCTGCCCCCTCCTACCTTCTCAGACATTTTACACCTCACTCACCTACGTGTCCCCTTCCAATCACCGACCCCAGCCTCTTTATCTCTCAGCTCTGGCTGTGGCCCTACCTTGAATGCTCTCCCTCCTCTCATCTGCCCACTGGCTTCCTGGTTTCCTTTAAGTCTTAACTAACATCCCACCTTCTACACACCCTTAATCGAAGAGCATCCCTCTTATTCTCTATCTGTCCTGTATGTAGCTTGTTCCTATATATTTGTTTACATTTTAATTCTCTTGTTAGATTGTAAGCTGCCTGAGGGTAGGGACTGTCTTTGCCTCCTTTTGTACCCTCACTGCTAAGCATAATGCCTGGCATGTAGTAGGTGCTTAATAAATGTTTACTGACTACTAGAAGGGCCCTTATGGATCACCTAGTCCAACTCACTCCTTCTACACAGAAGCCATGGCAGGCAAAGTGATTTCCCCAGAGGTCACAAGAAAGTCAGTGACCCAGGTGAGATCTGAACTTAGACTCTTCCTAACCCCAGCCCTCTTCGCTCAGTATCATTTTCCCTATTTTCGCCGCTGTTGTCATGCTCTTTTCCTTCTTCTGCTCATTCCACTCTGTCCTAGTTCACAGACTTCTTCCTGGGAATCTCTGTAATCCTCACTTCTTACAGAGGGTAATATTCCATGACATTCCTGGGCTACAATTTGTTCAGCCATTCCTCAACAGGTGGGAACCCACTCTATCGCTGGCTGCTGGCCACTACCAAAAGGGTCACTATTATAGTTCTGTGTCTATTATCTCTATCTCAGATCCCCTTGAAAGGCAGTGACTGCTTGGAAGACGCAACTGCCATACACCTTGCAGTGAAATCTCTGGGTCAAAGTGTGTGAAGAATTCAACTGCTTTTCTTGCATAATCGTACACTGCTAAAATGGCTGGACCCAGAATGGAAACATGCACACATCTGATTTTTACCTTTTGTTATCCTTGCCCATTTGCTGGGTTTGAAGTGAAACCGCGGAATTGTTTAGATGTGCATTTTTCTTTTAAGAGGTGAATTGGAGCCATCTTCCTAACAGCTGTTAACAGTTTATAATTCTCCCTTTGAGAAGTACTCATGTGTATCCTATGACAACTTATGCAGCCAGAGGACATTTCAAGGGCTATTCCCATTAATAAAAGCAAAATTTGAGCTTCAAGGGCTTTCAGTAACTTGTCTCTTTCTTTGATGATCACAGCAATGCAGGGAAGGAAGAAAACTACTTCGAAAAGTCCAGTGGTTTCTAAATTCTCCAGATATTCTCTGGTCTAGATGCCAGTGAGGAAGAAAAAGGGTTTTGTTTTGGTTCTTTGTTTTTTGGGTGATTGGTTTGTCACCAAGGTAGGTTCCATTTCTGTGCGTAACTTGGAAGGGTGCAGTCTCAGCAATGCCCGCCATAGCATGTCCTCATTCCTGCAGCAGTTTCACAGAAGTGCATGGGGTCATCAGAGCCTCATAGATTTAGAGCTAGGAGGGGACCCTAAGGCTGTGGAGTCCAATCCTGTCACTTTGCAGATGAGGAAACTGAGGCTGAGGGAGGTCAAATGACCTGCTTTGAATCACTTGTCGCAGAGCTGGTGTCAAAGGCATGATTCAAACCTCTCAGGCCACTCCATCATGCCTCGTAGCGTGGGGAGCCAAAAAAGGCCTGATCCAGGACTCAGAGACCTTAGTATTGTACCCTAATTCTTTGCGAGGTGACGTGGCTTGCAAAGGCTGGCTTCCCCAAAGGAACCTCGGGGGTGCACTTGAAAGGACTTCTGTCTGATATCCTGACATCAAAACCTTTACCCCTAAACTTCAGGCACCAAAAAGGACTGTGTTCCTTATCATAGTATGCTAAAGACCACTGTAAGTCAAAATGCTTGATTCTCAGGAATCCGGCTTCTGTACAGATATCTTTGAGACTGGTTTCTATGCAGATGTCTTTGAGATTGGGGCCTGCTCTCAGGGAGCATCCTTTGTCCTGCAAGATACACCTTGATAAAAGACAAATGACCTTCCCCATGACTTCCCAGGTCCTCGATAACAAGCCTTGTCTTATCCAAGCTACTTCCTGGGTGTGGCAGACTATTCCATTAGTACTAATATTCCAGGATATGATTGAGATAAGGATACTTGAATATTTGTCATTTGGATCTTTAAAAACTTTGTTCTAAGCATCAATAAATGGAGTTCATGGTTCTTCCTTGAGCTACCCACATTGTCTGGCTACTTTTCTCTTTCTCTCTCACATCTGCTCACACTTGAGGCTGGTACTTGGGTGGTGCCCTACATCATAGCAGCCAGAAATTTAGAATGTAATTAAGAGGGAGGAGTAACAAGACCACCTGCTCTGGAAATGGAGAGAGATGAGAAGAACCAGAGGAAAGTCCAAAATGTGTTGAGTAGAGTCACACTGGAGGGTTTCTAGGAGGATGTGGACAAGGACGGCAGACCACGAGCAGGCGCGGATAACCTACAGTCTCTCCAGGGTGAAGAGAGTGATGAGGTGCACCGATGAGACCTGGGAAATGCCAAAGAATTCAATCCTGAAATCATGGTGTTGCCTGGCTCCACGAGCTCTGTGTTACAGCATTCTTCCAGGGTCTCAAATAACACACGTCCCCATTGCCCTAGATAATGAACTGGCCTGATGGCGAGGTGTGGCCAGGTAGCATTTTTTGTGCCCTCTAAAATATTAAATTATATTTGTTTATTATGGAAGTGACTGGAAAGAAGTATGAACCTCTGTTAGAATTCTAAATCCCACTTATCCCAACTCAGACAGCATTCCTAATGGAAGAGTCATTCAGATACTAAGCTTTCCATTTGGGCATCTAACGCTGCAGGTGGAGAAAAGATGAAATGTATTTTGGTTCTGTTGCTAACAAACATAAAACCCACCAAAACCTTTTAAAAAAAAAAAAGACACTGATTTGAGACAGCACAATGTGTGAGGAGTGGGGGAGTGGTGAAGGGGGAAAGGCTGGACTTTGATGGAAGGGTCCTGGCTTTGAGGCCTGCCTTCAAGATCACTGGGGCCAAATGCTCTCATTTCACATATGGGAAAACTGAGGCCCGAAAGACTGGGTCCAAGTTCTTCAATGCAAACCCAGTGTCCTTGCCTCTACGCCTAACCAAGGACATATTCAGTGTCATGATTCCTGGACGGGGTTGACAAGGGATGGTGATGGAACCACGTTATTGGTCAGCATGTGTTTTCTGTCATGGAGTCCAAGAACAAAATGCTTCATTTCGTTCTGGACACACCCTGCAGGCCTGCAGGCCCTTCTCCTTATCCTGCCCAATCTCTGGGGGCTGTGGCCTAGGCCCCTCCTGGATGGGAACCCCAGACCACAGCTGCTTCTAGCCAAGAAGACTCTGGAGTTGTCCAAGGTTCTGAGTACCTCCCTAAAAGGCACTGGGAAGACACAAAGGGCTGTCCTCCTGGACCAGAGAGATGGGCAAACACTGACCATCCCTTCTCAGAGCCCTGGAGGCAGCACTAGACTCTTGGCTCTGATTCTGGGTCCTCCAAAGCAGCTTCTTCCCTGGACATGCAGCAGAAAGCACGCTGGCTGTCCTCACGTTGAGTCCTCATGTTCCAGCACTCCTTCAGCCCAGGGAGCAGTCAGTGGTTGGCAGCTCCACTGTGCCCATTCAGAGTGGCTCCCGTTCTCATCTCAGAGAGGCCGGGTCGGCCAAGTTCATTCCCTCTGCAACAGCATCATTCAGGAGATTCTTGGTGGTGCCAGCTGAATCTCAGAGGAGAGAGGTCTGGAGAGAGAGGTCAGGGTGGAGCCAGCTCATCTACCCTGACCCTGTGCACAGTCCCTCCTCCAGCACCCTGGCCAAGCAGCTAACCAGCCCTGGATGGCTCTCACCAGCAAGGAATCCCTTGCACAGGAGGTACAATCTGCTTGCCTGATGTTCCTTCCATGGCCTCTGCCCCCTGGGGCCAGGCAGAACAAGGGAGGCATTTTCAGAAGCTACTAACTCCAATCCTGCTGCCTAGGCTGGCTCACACAATCCTCCTGGACCTCAGTTCCTCTTGGATAAAATAAAGGGGTTCAACTAGGACCTCCAGAGGCTTGATATCTGTGATCGTGGGAGGTGGGAGAGGGAAGGGGGAGCAAACGCTGATCAGGCCCCAACTACGTTACATGTGGGTCACTGCTACAGACCTGAAAAATATTCTTCTGCTTGATAGTTCATCTGACCCAAACCATAAACAAACAAGGAAGACTGCCCCAACGAAGCAGTGACACGTAAAGACGGTGACTCTGTCCAACATACATCCCCTCTTCTCTGGGCTCAACATGGCCAGATCCAATACCTAATCACAACTTGAAATAGCGTGACTTCAAATACTGTGACCACCTGGTGAAAGTCCTCACTGGCACCAATGGGGACCTGGCTGTACTCAAAAGCCATGCTATGATACAAGGAGAAAAGGGTACATTATGGTACAGGACCCCTTCCTGCACCCAACTTCCAGGGGATGAGCTGGAGAAGGAAAGGGAAGGAGACATGGCAAGACTCACGTTCTGACGCTTGGTCTGCCAAGCACCAGCTGTGGGACTTGTGGCAGTTGCTCACCTCCTCTGAGCATCAATTTATCCATCCATAAAATGGGGATAACAGAGCCTGAACATCTGATCTTACAAGGAGGTTGGGAGGACCAAGTCAGAGAGCATTCACAAAACCCCCATAAGCCCTTCTGTGCCAGGTCAACATCGGCCCTCGTCCATTATAAGAGCACCTACTTTGGGAGCTACACCACCAGGGTCACTAGCCAAAGTCTGGAAAGACACTGCGGAGGGCCCCGGATTCTACCCCCACCTCCCTCGTGGCGGACATCACGCCATCCCTCATAGAAGAGCATCAGGATTCCTTCTGGGAGCCCCTGGGTCCACCATTCCTGTGGTGTGGGCCCAGAGAAGGCACTGTCTCTGTAAGACAATCCCTCTTCTGTCTAAACCAGCCATTTCCTGAGCTGGTAACACCAACACTCTAACACCCTCCCCCAAATGGAAGGGCATACTGACAATCGGCTCTGCTCCCAAGGGATTGTGGAACAAAACTCAGACTTCTGATGGCTCAAAGGGGCCAAATCTCCAAGGAAGTGGATCACGTTCAGCAGGGTTTATGGGTGGCCAGGAGAGATGCTATCATCCTGGTCGTTGTCAAAGTCAACTGCTAAGACCTCTGCAGCCAGCTCCTGGAGCTCCCTCCAACAGGCTCTGCCCCCCACTCTCCCATGCAAAGGCACAAGAGTTAATAGGTTATTTCTACTTCAAAGCCTGCTGCTGCTGAAGAAAGCAGAGCCCCATGGCCCACCTCCCAGGGCTGAGGCTCTCCAGACAGCAGATCCCACCTGTCCTGGGACTGTCCTTGGAGCCTGACCCAAGACTGGCCTGGCTTTGGCTCCCCAGGGTCCGCCCCACAACAGAGTCAGAGGGCAACACCGAAGCATTCACTACTCACTACATCAACCAATTCTAACACAGCTGGGGTGTGTGCATGTGTGCGTATGCGTGTGTGTCCATGTGTGTGTGTGCGTCCACGCCTCCCAGCTTACATGGCTCCCTGGCGATGAACTGAGGGGCGGTGCTGGGCAGAGGAGCGCTGGGGTTTGGGGTCCCAACAAGCTTGTTCTTCGCCATCTTTGTGTTCGCCTTGGCAAACTCTAGTCGCAGCGTCTGGGGGATTTCTGGATCGAAGCGAATGCCCTGCAGGGAGAAAGAACAATGGTGGTGTTTGTGCTGTCTCAGAATCCCACATAATGGGTAAAAGAGCAGTGGCACAGGCCGGAGGGGAGCCCTTCCCGGGGGAGCCCTTCCCGGCAGTGGCGCCCTCGATGGCCACCCCACACGGTGCTGGCATCCTCACCCTGCGCTGCAATTTCCCAAACACGGGTTCCACTAGTTCTGCAAATGTCATTTTAACACTTGGGGGCTTAGGGGAAGATTTAAGATGAGATTCCAAAAACAAATGATTATGCTTTGTTCTGCTGCACCAGACCCTTCCAAACAAGGACCTAAACCAACCCTCCCAGCCACCTCTGGAAAAGTCAGCCTACTGACTGCTAGCAGCAGGTCGCACTTGCCTTCCACCTCGTAGCCTGGCAGGGCTGACTGCCAGCCCCACTCCGTGCCCTCTGAGAGCTCCCTTCATGTGTCTGCCTCTCCAGGCACATCTTCACACCACCCACTCCTACCAGAGCAGCATTCAGACACCATGCTCTTCTGAGGGGGGCCCCTCCCCAATCTTTGTGCACTGT
The DNA here is from genome assembly GCA_028627135.1 of Pseudochirops cupreus. Lineage (NCBI taxonomy): Eukaryota > Metazoa > Chordata > Mammalia > Diprotodontia > Pseudocheiridae > Pseudochirops > Pseudochirops cupreus. The sequence continues at coordinate 204,372,013 of CM053583.1, forward strand.
AGATAGATTTTACATTGATCCTTTTGAATGAATTTCTGGGAAGACTTGTAAGAACCGAGGGGCAGTGAAGCAAGCCAAAGAGCAAATTATACAATGATTTCAACACTGTCACTAAAGTTATATGACTGTCAAAAAAAACCCAACAACTTAAAAATACTTAAGAATTAGGATTGACTCTAGGAGCCCAGTGACAGAGCCAAGCTACCCCCTCCTGGCAGGGGCGATGGTCTCCGGCTACACAATGAGACACATTTTTAAACAGCCAATACCATTGAAATCGGATCTGCTTGACTCTAGGTATGTTACAGGGGATGGCTTTGCTTTGGGGGAGCTGGTAATAGTGTAGCGATGGCAGCGATGCTCCCCCCAATGAAGACAAGTATCAACGAAACATCTATAAAAACACAGATGAGAAGGAAGACGTCCAGAATGGAACAGAGACAAACACGGCCAGGTGGGGACTCGTGTTAAAGTGTGATCGACGCTTAAGAAAAAACCATGCTCTGCATGGCAGATTTATCAGCTTCCATACAATGCTTTTTCCTCTATACATGGAAAAGTTAGTTTGTTGGTGACTGTTCAAGATTATAAGGAAAAAAATATTTACGTAAAAAGGGATTTCAAAACTTCCTCCTTATATCCAGGGCAACAGATGAAAGCATCGTGTTTTAAAAACTGAGCCTGGTGCTAGCTGAGATGCAGAGAGCAGCTACTGGGGGAGTCAGGACAAGAACAGGGGGTACAGGAAGGGGAAGGGAAATGAGCCTCCCATGTGCCCAGCACTGTGCTGAGTGCCTTCACAATCACTGTCTCAGCTTATCCTCACAACAACCCCAACAGGTGGTTTTTTTTTTCTTCCCACTTTACAGGGAAGAAAACTGAGGTAGGCAAAGGTGAAGTCAAGTGCCCAGAGTCACATGGCTGGTAACTACAGACACTTAAAAAGGCCAGATTTGATGGACAAAGGTCTTCCTGACTCCAGGTTCCATCTATGTCATCACCAGCTCCTCTGGTTATCCAGGCTAACTCATGCAACTGGAATAAGAAACCTAAGAAGGGAAGGTCACATCCCTCAAAAGCCCCATCCATTTGACAGGCGAGGACCTTGAGGGACAGGGAGGTGGGGTGACTTGGCAAGAGTCACACAGCCAGGGTTCACCAGAAAGGGTAGGGCTCTTCTGCCATACCGTGGGTACACCCAACGGCACTGGGTCAGCCAGGAGGCAGGTGCTTCCAGCAGAACTCCACGGGGGAGGTTCCACTTCTGCCACTGAACTCTGAGCCTCCCACGGGCTTGGGAACTCAACTCTCCAGCAATGTCTACTTGCTAAGTACCCAGCTCCTTAGTTTGGCACACAAGGCTTTCTACGATGCACCTCCAATGTGACTTTCCAGCCTTACTTCACGTGATTCCCCCATGTACATTTCAGAGTCCAGCCCAAAGGGATTATGAATGGTCCCAAGGTCTCATCCTGGTCTCTTTCCTTTTGCTAATGTACTTCCCCCCCTCTTGGCGCCCTGATGAAAGCCTCCCATGCCCACCTTAAGTGCAAGGAAGCCTTCCCTGACCCCTTGGGCCAGAAGCGAGTCTCTTAGGGATGATTGTGCTCATCACACTAACACACAGTAACCTCCCATGAACAATTAATAATATGTAATTCCTTGTATCATACTTTATATCCTATAACCCAGCATTCTCTCTCCACATTCTTCTCTCCCACGGCCCCAGCCTCACTCAGACCTTCAAGGCCTCTCACTGGGCGACTGTAAGAGCCTTCCAATGACTGGTCTTGCCTCTCTTCTCTTCCCTCTTCTAATATTTCTAAGGCACAGATCTGACCATGCCATTCACCTGATCCAAAACCATCAGCAGCTCCCTATGGTCCCCAGGATGCCTCCCTTTGTTTCTGAAAGTCCTTCAGGGCCTGCCTCCCACTTATGTCTGCAAACAGCTTTCACATTCTTCTCATTTGTCACCCTGACATCCTACTTCCTGCCACATCATGTTACATAATTTCCACAGGTCCTCTCTCTGCCAATACAATAGCACTGTATTAAGCCCCAGGCAGGGTGCCAAGAGCCAGGGCTGCAAAGAAAGGCAAAAGAGCATCCCTTCTCTGAAGGAATGACTCTTGAAGGCCCCCCAGACCCACTCCCACACCCTTCTCCACAGCTGCTCTGCTCCCACTCTGAGCTGAGAATGCTGCCCTACGTGGTGGCCACTCACTAGGAGCTCCCTGTCCTCCCCTGTCCTCCTTTCCTGTCCCTGGGGCACCTTCTGCTGCTCTCTCCTCCTTCACCCGTCCCATGTGAGAGAGGGAATGAGCCTTCTCCGAAGGCAGTCCCCTCCAGCCTCCACTGCCCCTCTCTCTCCCTCACTACCAGCCCCTTCCCTGCTGCCCACAGACAGCCCTTATCTCCCTGTTCTGACACAGCCGTTAGAGCTGGCAAGCATCCTGGATCTCCCCTACAGACTCTCTACACTCGGTGGCCCTCTCACTGTTTTCACTCTGACTCGCCATTCCACTGAACGTGCTCCCTCCAAAGTTACTCATGCTCTCTTGATTACCCAAAGTAAAGGCCTTTTCTCTGTCCTTCTCCTGGACCTCTCTGTACCTTTGGCACTGATGATCACTCTCTCCTGGCTCTCCTCCCACTTTTCTGACAGCTCCTTCTCCAGCTCCTGTGTGGGACCTTCACCCAGGCCATGCCTGCTCCTCTTACAAGATACTAAGATCTCCCAAGTCCCAGCACGTTTTCCCGCCGTTCCCTGGCCTGGAACGCTCTCCCTCTCCATCGTCTCCTCCGGGCTGCCTGCACTCCCTCCAAATCCCAGCTGAAATCCCTCCTTCTCCAGAAGCCTGTCCCAACCCCCCTGAACTCCATTATTAGAAATCTCAAGGGGCGGAGCCAAGATGGCAGCGTAGCAGCAGCAACATATCGCAGCTCTCACATAGCCACCCCAAAATACCCATAAAATAGGACTCTAAACCAATCCTAGAACTCCAAAACGCACACAAAGATACTTCCCACTAAAGTCAGCTCGGCTACGAGGAACCATATGAGCACTGCAAACCGAAACCAGCCTGGCCTGAAGCAGTGGCTGTGCCCCGGGGCAGCTGGACAGGAGGAGCAGAGGAGCCTCTCAGGTGAGCAGATGAGCAGCAGCTGCGAGTGGGATTTGTGAAAGGGGGAGATAAGCAGTCTGGCCAGAAGGCCTCCAGAGCGGAAAAGCGAAAGGCAGAGGTTTTGCACCCACCTCGGCGTTGCAG